>OX596074.1:34840686-35238186 GCA_951394005.1 Protophormia terraenovae
TCCGAGAGACAAAGAAACGATCAATATGCCCGTGCATATATAATATTTTAGCCGCTTTCTTTTCATTTTATTCGCTGACAGTAAATTTATTTTCAGTTCTCATTTATTGAAAATTATGATCAGTTGTAATTTAATTTGTAAAATATAATAAAAATCGGTTACCTGGCTATTATGTCTGTGTGGTTTTTAGAGGTAGTTCCATTCTTAACACTCCTCCAGATAATAGCCAGCTATTAATAAAAAACTTTATAAACACATATTCTTTAAAACATTATTTCATTATTATAACTCACGTTTCCTTAAAAAGTGAATTTATGTTTTTTTTATATTCTTCCCAAAAGAAACTTATTTTCACCATACAGATTTTACGTTATTATTTTCAATATTAACTTATATTTTTAAATATTTATCTTTTCTATTTTTTTATTTGGTTACAGAAATTAACAGAACCAACCGTCTCTCTAGGCTTACTTTCAACGTTTAAATCTACATTTCTCTCCAATATTGAACAATACCTTTGAACTATGTAATATATTAACGGTTTTTTCAATACATATTGGAAAATGAATGTTGCCAATTTTCCCATTCCGATAACTTTATGTAAATATATATAAAAAAAAACTATACCTTTTCCCCTTTTCCTTTGTTTTCCTGATTTCAATTTTCTTCAATGAAAATACAACACTGTACATATTTACTACAATAATGCTGCCAACTTCACTCACATTTAGTACAAGACACAACACTGATTATAGTAAACATTTTAACACCTTCATAAGCTATTGAGACGACATTCCTAACAGATCACATGCAAATAAATTGCAAATTAATTTAAATATTCATTTTCGGGACAATTTAAAAGATTTTTTTACTGGACAGAGTACTAAAAGTAAGTATCAATGTTTCGTTTTAAAACACTGATTCAAACACAATAAAACAATCATTTATTCTTTACTTTACAGCCTATACAAAAAAAAAATGACACCAAATGCGACAAACAAAACACTCAAAACTGGAAAATTTACTAAAATTAAAAACAAATCAATTATAAACGGAAACAAATAAAAATCTACTTAACAATACTCTAAATAAACAAAAGATCTATCTATACAAAAAGGAAATAAATATTTCATATACAGAAAACAAAAAGTATTACCCAGTTGACATTTGTTTATGAACATAAACCATATTCATCAAACCTTTCACAACAAAAAACAATTACAAGAAAACTATACTGGAATTAAGCACAACAAACTAAAATAAATGAACAAAATACATATACCGGACATTCGAAGGGAAATTTCCTTAAAACAAACTACAGCAACCATTTTCTCACCATTAAAAAAATAACAGTTGAACAAAAAAAAATACATGCCCAAAATTTAAACCACAAACAAAAAATAAGACTCGAAATAACTTATTCCTATTTTCCGGGGCAAAGCTTACCCGCAACAAAACTCCGGTGCCGCTGGCATTTTTGCCGGAGGGAACGGTGTGCGGGTTTTGCATCTATCGAAAAGCCCAACGTGGGGAATTCTCACGCCCTGATAAAAGAGTCTCATTTTCTACTCCAAGGTTAGCCGGGCAATATGACCGTGAGTGGGAATCTATCTTCAATTTCTCCTAAATTTGATTCACAGTTCTTGCAGAAAATGTACAAATCCTTCCCCTAACACTTTAGTATTTACCGGAGTACTTTATGACTTCTACCACAAAACTGACTCTGTCAAATTTTTTTTTTTTTTAGAAAAAAAAATTGTAGAGGCAACCCGGAATAAATTCCATAAAATATATTTCTTGTTACTGATTGATGATCAGTAAAACATCGTCATATATGTATGTTATTCAAATTAATCGAACGCCCTTGGGAGGCAATAAAAACAATACTAACATCAATACAAATTTAACTTCGTAAACTACATCCTAATGTTTGGGTTACGCCTCTCAACAACTGCTTCAAATTCAGAATAAATATCTTATGGTTATACATCTGCACATCTCTTAAACATAAGAGGTACAGATAGCCTAGGTACTCCGGTATCATTTATGATCGTACTACATTTACGGGAAGTATTTTATCTCTTTTACTCTATAATATACACATTTACTTTGTGAATATATGTATTTTTTTTTAGGTTTTTTTTTTCGTTGAGAGAAAAGTCATTATTGTAAAGTACAACATAGAAGCTTAGCCTATATTGCACATATTTTTTAACCTAAAAAAAAGGACAGCACATAGCAAACATCTATATCACAGTATTTATGAAGATATCACAGTTCCTTAACGTAGTATTGCACCATAATCCTTAACACTGTGTATGTACACAATCACTATTCCCGATCTTAAAAAATCTTTGTTTTATTCATATTTGTAAACTCTTAGGTTTGTTACTTCTAAATTTCCTTCCAACTTTAGTTTTTTTTTTATTTATTTCCTAAGTCTTTCTTATTCTATTATATAGCACAGCAAGTAAAGTAATAATCAGCGATTAATAATGGGTATTGATATTTATAAGACAAATTAACCGAAAAATAAACATTCAGGTATTGAAATATATTGGAGAGAATTGCACATTTAACGAATAATTTCTAATATTACATTTTTATAAGAAATATATTTTTTTCCTTTCCAAAAATTGGTATACTGACTGGTAAATAAAAAGCAATAAGTGTGTAACTCTATGGTCAAACTCAGAGTGTTGAACTAATGAGAACTTTAAAAAGGTTGAGTGTTTTTCTGAATGGTTACTTAAATTTATAATTATTATTAATTTTATGCAAATACTTAACTATAATAATAAATTATTTATAAACATGCATTTAATTACTAACAAAAATGATAAAATAAGATACAAAATAAATAAATTAACAAAAATGAAATGTTTTTTTTTTTTTTTTTTTTTTTTTAGTGATAATTAAAATAAATTTATAAATATTTAAAGGAATATGAATAGACAAACATAGTTAAATTGTCAAAATATCAATAATAATACTTAATACATCATACAAAAACTTATAAATAAACATAAAATAGTCCAATAAATTATTAAACAAATAAATATTAATATAAATATATAATAATTATGCATGCAAATTTATAAGTAAAATAATAATAATAATAGATATCAAAATAGACATAAAATAATTAAAAATGAACATAAATAAGTAGATAAATAAATAGATATATAAAAGAATAAATAAATAAATAGATATATAAATAAATAAATTAATAAATAGAATTAAATAGTCAAGTATAAATAAAAAATATATATACATAACATAATAAATAAATAAATTAATAAAAATAAAATAAATAATTAAATAAATAAAAGAATAAATAAATAAATAAATAAAAGAATAAATAAATAAATAAATAAATAAATAAACAAATAATAATATAAATAAATAATCAAAATAAATAAACATGCAAATAAATAAATAATCACAAACTTAAACTAGAAATTTAAAATAAAAATAAATAATATGTCAAGATATAAAATAAAATAAAACATGCAATAAATACTACAAATTATGAACTATAACAGAAACTATATAAAAATAAATTGAAATATAAGTAAAAATAATTAATAAAAAAAATATATAAAAATAAGAAAAATTAATCATAATAAATAAAATTTTTAATTTGGTTTAGGCAACGATGGACGGACGTGGAGGTCAAAGCGGTAAACCAAACTCTTTTATAAATTCTTCATGTGGTATACAAGCAAAACTACCAACAAAAACTAAACAATCATTTTTAGGACGAACATTACTAACTCTGATACTACACACTTCTCGATACACATGATCGGACAGGCTATCAGACATTAGACAACATTCAACACTAAACAATGATCTTAAATACAATTGAACTTTAAAATTACTTACAACAAAATTGGAAACGAATACAATACATTTGGGGACACACCAGATCACTCTCAAGCTACTGTATCACGATCCACTAAATATTCACCACCGATTACCACATTATCCAGTTACAATCACATACAACATTCTATATCGTCCTAGAACGGCTACATGACTAACCAGCACAACATGAATCACGGTTACATTTGAACTATTACAGAAATAAATTATTGGACTATTACTACATGCATAGATGACATCACATGTTCCTACATACATTTGATTGGGCGCCATTTTGTTACGGACCGTTTGGCTGGCGAGGTTTCCAACTAGCTCTGGGCATGTTTATCTTCAGGAAGGTTCCAACCCTTCCTCACCAGCCTCGTACCCGCACACTAAAATTTGAACAAAAACTTCCAAACTGACACTACAAATACAATTCTACCACATGAAGAACTTTCGAGACAGATGTTCGTCTCGTTTGCCCTCCCAACCACGTCGTAGCAGTATCCGCTTTTAATTTACCTACGACCCAAAACCCACTTGACCTCAATCTCCACTTACCACTCCATCATCACCTATACCTTTGCCAAACTAAAACATTTTTAAGAAATTTCAAATTAAAATTACATTTTTTATTTATAAATAAAATTTAAAAATAAAAATAATAAATAAATAACAACTAATAATAATAATATTTACAATAATAATAGC
Source organism: Protophormia terraenovae (assembly GCA_951394005.1). Taxonomy (NCBI): domain Eukaryota; kingdom Metazoa; phylum Arthropoda; class Insecta; order Diptera; family Calliphoridae; genus Protophormia; species Protophormia terraenovae. Next base: position 34,845,268 of record OX596074.1, read on the forward strand.
AATGATAATAATAATAATTGTAATAATAATAATAATTTTAATAATAATAATTTTAATATTAATAATAATAAAAATTTCTCACTACATTGATAATAACAATAATGATAATACAATAATAATTACACTACATTAAAACAAATAATAATATTTACAACATTGAATTTTCCCTCTATTTATATTTTCTTTTAGCCGTTATGTTTAAATCTATTTTTTTTCCATCGCATATTATAAATGATTTTATACTTTTTTTTTTTATTATTTCTCTTTTGATACCTATATATTTTTTTAAGGTTACCATATCTATCTATTGTTTTGCTTTGTTTATTACTTTAGAGCCCAAGCCGACATTTACTTCTAAATTTAATATTCTTACTAACAACTAAAGGAGCTCCCTGAGGTGTATATATATTTTTATCTGTCACTGTACAGAATTTTCTTCTTCACAAATATGTTCTCACTTGTGCTCGAAAATAATTTTTATTATTCCCTTTCTTTTTTTTTATTGATTCCGGCTATCGAGGGATTGATGTGAGTAAATAAAAGGACACATATACACAAACTACACATTAAACGCAATTCATATAATTTATCTTCTCACAAATCACGGACTACCTTAACACTAACTTAAAAATAACTTAGTTAATACTTTCTCTTATAACAAAAATTTTTTATCATTAATTCTCTAGCCTTTTCGACACTTTCTTTTAGAACAAATTCCGAGAGACAAAGAAACGATCAATATGCCCGTGCATATATAATATTTTAGCCGCTTTCTTTTCATTTTAGTCGCTGACAGTAAATTTATTTTCAGTTCTCATTTATTGAAAATTATGATCAGTTGTAATTTAATTTGTAAAATATAATAAAAATCGGTTACCTGGCTATTATGTCTGTGTGGTTTTTAGAGGTAGTTCCATTCTTAACACTCCTCCAGATAATAGCCAGCTATTAAAAAAAAACTTTATAAACACATATTCTTTAAAACATTATTTCATTATTATAACTCACGTTTCCTTAAAAAGTGAATTTATGTTTTTTTTATATTCTTCCCAAAAGAAACTTATTTTCACCATACAGATTTTGCGTTATTATTTTCAATATTAACTTATATTTTTAAATATTTATCTTTTCTATTTTTTTATTTGGTTACAGAAATTAACAGAACCAACCGTCTCTCTAGGCTTACTTTCAACGTTTAAATCTACATTTCTCTCCAATATTGAACAATACCTTTGAACTATGTAATATATTAACGGTTTTTTCAATACATATTGGAAAATGAATGTTGCCAATTTTCCCATTCCGATAACTTTATGTAAATATATATAAAAAAAAACTATACCTTTTCCCCTTTTCCTTTGTTTTCCTGATTTCAATTTTCTTCAATGAAAATACAACACTGTACATATTTACTACAATAATGCTGCCAACTTCACTCACATTTAGTACAAGACACAACACTGATTATAGTAAACATTTTAACACCTTCATAAGCTATTGAGACGACATTCCTAACAGATCACATGCAAATAAATTGCAAATTAATTTAAATATTCATTTTCGGGACAATTTAAAAGATTTTTTTACTGGACAGAGTACTAAAAGTAAGTATCAATGTTTCGTTTTAAAACACTGATTCAAACACAATAAAACAATCATTTATTCTTTACTTTACAGCCTATACAAAAAAAAAAAAATGACACCAAATGCGACAAACAAAACACTCAAAACTGGAAAATTTACTAAAATTAAAAACAAATCAATTATAAACGGAAACAAATAAAAATCTACTTAACAATACTCTAAATAAACAAAAGATCTATCTATACAAAAAGGAAATAAATATTTCATATACAGAAAACAAAAAGTATTACCCAGTTGACATTTGTTTATGAACATAAACCATATTCATCAAACCTTTCACAACAAAAAACAATTACAAGAAAACTATACTGGAATTAAGCACAACAAACTAAAATAAATGAACAAAATACATATACCGGACATTCGAAGGGAAATTTCCTTAAAACAAACTACAGCAACCATTTTCTCACCATTAAAAAAATAACAGTTGAACAAAAAAAAAATACATGCCCAAAATTTAAACCACAAACAAAAAATAAGACTCGAAATAACTTATTCCTATTTTCCGGGGCAAAGCTTACCCGCAACACAATTTTGTAGTAAAATAAAAATAATAAAAAAAAAACATACATACTCGTATAAGTTAAAAAAAACGGGGATGAACAAGACAATATCCCGCAGTGAACTTTATTAAATTATATAATTTTGACAGTTACGAGTATTTTTTTTTTTTTTGCGCTTCTTTTCCTAGCATTAAATTTCCCCCTGTAAAATTATAGAAAATATTGCCAACTACCAGCCAGGAATAACTAAAGGTTAGTTACATTAAATGTATCCACCATGTTATTATTGTATACAACATCAAATGGTTGGTTACATGCAGTGTAAACAGTGTGTATTTACCACTTCTGGCTTTAGATGGTTGTTAGTTGGTTGGTTGGTTGATTGGACGGATGAGCTGTTAGGCAAGTAAACAGGCTGGTTGCTGTAATTTTATTTCCTGAGTTCATGGTTGTCAGTTGCTGGCAATAAAAACCCCCCAAACTGCTAACATTTAAGCGTTTTTCATGTAACAATAAAACCACATACATACGCACGCACACACACACACACATATTCACATACACAATAAAACGAGATGTACGTTGGTAATGTGCGTTAAAAAACTGCGTGTAACACAAATACACGAAAAGAAATTATGTTAAGAACTGAAAAGTTGCAAACGTGGAGGAGTTATAAAAAGCTAGAATATTATATTTATCTTGACCCAATTTGTTATTATTTTTATTTTTACCATTTCAATTTACAATTTTATTATTTTGGCTTTTAAATTTACATATATCGAATCTTAAACTATTTGTATGAAATTTAATTGACGTACATGCTTTCTTTTGGAAGATATTTGCAGAAAAAGAAAAAATAAGAAAAATAACTGTTAAATAATGGATTACATCTTACCGATATACGTTCTGATAATTTCAGGAGTCAAAAGTTTAAAACTGCATGAAACCGAATAGAGAGAAATTAAGTCAGTCCTTAAACTACTATTGAAAAATTTACAATGGATAATAATGCTCCTGAATAAGAACACAAAGACAGAACGGAATTAGTCAAAATGCACCTACACCAACGTAGAAGACTGGATGCTTAAAAGTGCTCACTTAATTTCATACTCAGGTAAAGCTGCGTCTCTTACTAGTACTAAACCTTATTAAGATCAAAGAGGTTTTAGGAATCATCTCGAAATTAGAAATCTGTCAACTATAATTTAAATGTACTGGTTAGATTTCCTTTTTCCCACACCTCTGAATCAGATAATAATGGTCCAGCTAGAAGTCCTAGTAATAAGCGCCAACGGACTAGTAGAACACAGGTATCGTTAGTAAGCGATTGGAATACTTAACCATATGTACCTCAAACTAGTACTGGACCTCATCGTGATCAAAGTGGTGTGTGACCAATCTCGAAAATAGAAATCCATCAACAATATGTTTAAAGTTATTGATTAACCAACACTGCAACACTTTTTAAAAAAGAAAGAGGATGCAAAATTTTTAATATTCAGCAAAATAACCCCGGCAACTAATTTTAAACAAATAAACATTTTTGCACTCTTTACTGGATTTTGGATACGGGAACATAAATCTAGTAAAAGATTTTACTGGACAGTGCAAATTTTTAGTAAACAAAAGTTCTTTTTGAAATGTGTACGAAAAATATCTTATAAAATATTTTGATTTAATAGAGAGTTTCACCTTAAGTCCTGCATTGATTAAAAATTATTAAATTTTTAAAGAAATTTCAAGTTCATAGGTCTAGAAAAAAATGAGGAGCTCTCTTCCTCATTTAGTTGGTTAAGACCGACTATAATCTATACCATTGTGTATGAGCATACAAATTCGGGAAGGGGACTTATATTAGACCTGTGTATACCAACACAATTTTTAAATGTAGAATAAAATATATAAACACAGAGCTGATTATAACATCTATATGATTTTATAGACTTTAGGGTGATTCCCGGAAGTGGGTTTATTATGGATCAATCTTTATGAAATTTGGCACAAAAATTAACACTTATACAAAAGTTTTTTTCGTCGAATTTCATTAAAATATTGCTATATATAAGGCACTTATGACCACTAAGACCCTATTCCGGGAGGACATTTGTATGGAAACTAGGTAAAATAATGAACCGATCATAACCAATATCAATAGGCTTCGTGTCAGAATTACTATTCGTGCCATATTTCAGCAAGATATCTTCAAAATTGCGAACTGTACAGACAGCCAGACGGACGGACAGACATCGTTAAGTTGATTCGGAAAGTGATTCTGAGTCGAACCGTATACTTTGAATATGAGTTTTTGTGTCCGTTACAAACATCAGCACAAACGCATAATACTCCAACCACCCATGGTGATGTAGGGTATAATCATCTGAAATTATTTTAATACGGACAGTATGTTGCTCTAAAAATTTCAAGAAAATTAGCTAAGTCGTTTGTGAGTATTAAAAAATCTAAAAATTTATAAAATTACTTTTTTCAAAAGTAGCCGTGAAATGTGGGTGTGGCATCCAATCGATATCTAACATAGCCTATAACGTCATCAGGCACTGGTACCTGATACACAAACAAACCTTCAACTTATTTTTATAGTATGTATATCTACTACCTTTACGAAGTGCGATTCGCTAACCTCCTAATTTTCTGTTTTGGGTTAGGACTTTGCCTGGACCTATCCGTACTATTTTTATATCAGTTATGAAAGACGATGAGAAAGCCATCCCCACAAAATTTTATTAATTTTGCTGTAGTTCCTTAAATATGGGATAATTAATATTCTCTTTGCATGAGAGTGTCCTTGCCTCTGGAGCTAAGCGTTCTACTTTCATCTCATTTTAGAAATTTTACTCTAACTGTTCTTAAGATATGCGATAATTAATATTTTGTTTAAAAGGGGGGTACATTCCCCCTGCTCCTATTGAAAAATTAAATAGCCAATTTTACAAGAACTGGAATCAATTTAAAACAAGTGCGAATGTTATATTCATAGCATAAACTTTTTCAAATTTTTCGTTATATGGAAGATGGGCGGTAAAAATTTCGGTAAATTTCGTTGTCGTACATACTTTTGTTTAAAAGATATCAGCAGAAAAGTATGAAATGAAGCTACAACGGACACCCTGTGTTTCTAGTATGTATTTAGCCCATAACTTTTTTGTTTAATAACCGATTTTGCCCATTTTCAATACCAAACAAACCTTATATCAAATAAATATTTGAGTCCCCCTACGTTGTCCCGTTCGAGCCCTATCTGCTTTCAACAGACGGACATAGCTAGATCGACTCGAACCAGAATCGAACCAGGACCCAGAAAATATGAACTTTATGGGGTCTTAAATTATTCTTTCAACATGTTACACATGGAATCACAAGATCAATATACCCCCCTTCTTTTTGATGGTGGGTATAAAAAAAATGAATTAAGCCTAAAAACTCCATCTAAATCAATAATCGGGAAAAAGAGAGGAGAAAAAATGTGAATATATTGGTGACTGTCTAAAAGCAATCGGCTTCTGAGGTCTATGGAGGCCAATCACTGATTTAAATTACAGTACCGCTTAACCTATGTTGGCTTGTGTATTAAATTGTTTCTCTCTATGTATTTTATATTTTCTACTTTTTTTAAGTCTATTACATATTAATATATAAATATTTTACGTTTCATTTTTCAGCTTTTTTGTTGAAATGTATCCTCCAGAGACATGTTTATTTTATACAATATTTATAAACTAATACTCTCGCATATGCCTTAAAGTCTTAACAGCAACAAAGAAAAAAAATCTATTACCAAATATTCAAAGTATAAAAAAAATCTTAAATTTAAATCCCAGAAATAACTTCAGTTGGATTAAATGTTAGGGCAACCATTTCAAGTCAATGAATTACTAATTAGAAATTAACAAACAGCTGGCTGTGTTATGAACTAAGAAATAATTGTAGATTAATAAAAATAAAACCAACAAAATTAACAGTTTGGGGAAGATTTGTTTTAAAACTTTATTGTTCCTTTCGTAGAATCTTTAAAAGTAGAGGGGAAATTTATTTTGGAAAAACTAAACACGTAAAGTAAGCATTTTGAAACTTATGCTCCATAAATTAAATAAAATCTTGTAGGAATATTATATCATAGTTACTAATCTGAAAAGTAAATATTTAAGTACAATATTTTTTGCTTTATAAAAATGCCTTAAGGTAACCAAAAAATAAGGTAATATCCTTCAAAATTAGATACTTATTTACCAGTATAAGGAATTTTATAGAAAGAGACAAATTTTGAGCCTAAAACTATAAATAAAAAATAGTAATTTTTGAAATCAAAAGATCAATAGGAGCTAGTTCTATTTATGGAACTAACTTCACTAAGCTATGCAATATATAAAGTTTTCACTAAGGAAAGAAATAAAAAATATCGATGATATAAGAAACTCAATTCCTTTCGTTCACCCGTCTGTCTATTTACCCTTTGGCTAACATTCACAAAATCCTTGATTTACATCGTTTACTAATGCACAATATTTTTCTTTTTTCCCTGGCCTTTATTTTCTTTTCCTAAATACAAATAATGATGTTGTGAAAATAAGTTAATTGTGTTTACATTTCATAAAAATAACAACAAGAAGAACAAAAGGAAATATTGTAGACGAGTATTATTTTACAACCCCATATAATTCAATTGCCACACTTGGTTTATAATCCCCGGCACTTGAAAAATCCAAAGTCGACACACTCATAGCAAAACGAAAGCAATACTCACGCACTCAAATTTAATAACTTTTAATAACACTAATAATAAATAAATAAATAAAAAATAAAAAAGAAAGTAATAAACTCATACTCGTAGAGAAATAAAAACAAAATCCCATTTTCAAGTGGTTGATTCGCTGTTGCTTTGGCAGATGATTGTCAGTTATTCAGTTCGTCAGTCAGTTAGCCAACCAGCCAGTGTGTCTAGCAGCCTTTTTGACTTAACTTGAATTAACATCATACTCAGCAAACAGGATGATAAACAGAAACGGAAACAAGGGAAATATGTAATGCAAACTCACACACATTCATATATACTAGGGTGATCGATTATTCGACTTTTTGGAGAAACCGGTTTTCGAATAGTTGGTATTTTGAAAAAACCGGTTGCACTTTTTAAAATTCAGAAAAAACCGGTTAAACGGTTTTTTTTCAGAAGTTAATATTTCTTTCAAAAGACTATATTTCTTAAAGATAAATCAATACATCTTATAATGTTCAAGTTAAAATTTATTAAACATAATAATTTTTGGAAATAACTATTAACCCAAAATAACCTAAACCATTGTGTGCATCAAAATTCGAGGAGGAATTGTAGACCAATACTATGGTCAATTATGGACCGATCTTCACGAAATTCGGCACACAGATTTAAACTTATATGGAACTTACATATGCAAAAATTCTTGCTACATTTAAGGGATTTATGATCGTTATACCCCTTTTCCGGGAGGTTATTTGTACAGGGGTTAGAAGAAATAATGAACCGATCATAACCAATTCAACACGCTTCGTCCTTGGACTGTAAGAAACTTGTGTGCCAAATTTAATTAATTTATGTTCAAAATTGCAACCTGTATTAAGGTGGGTCTTAGACCTATATTTTTGGGTGTTACAAACATCAGCACAAACGCATAATACCCTCGCTACCTATGGTGATGTAGGGTGTATATAAGAAAATAATCATAAAAAATTTTATTAACTTTTACTTAGCATAAACAGAAACCATGGATTAATATGTAAAAAGTGAGAATTAATTTTATTGAAATGATTCTGCGGGTGAAACTTTTTTAAACAAAATCTTTGAAAAATAAAGAAAATATTGAATGAAAAAAAAAGACTAAAACATTTAAATTTAATCTTTAACTATATTTTTGAAACATTAGAAATAATACTTTATGAATACTTAAAAAAAATATTCATAAATTTAAAATTTAAATTTAATCTTTAACTATATTTTTGAAACTTTAGAAATAATACTTTATGAATACTTAAAAAAAATATTCATAAATTTCAATTAAAATATCAGTATTAAGTGCATCTTTTGTGAAATAAAAAGCTATTTTTAAAACCGGTTTTTTGTGTTTAAAAAAACCGGTCTATTTGACATTCGAAAAATGAACATTTTCAAAAAACCGACAGCATATTGACTGAAAAAACCGGTTGGAAAACCCTATCGATCACCCTAATACATACGCTTATATGTAGTATAACATTTAAGGGAATGGTAAATAAATAAAATTTAGAAATAACAGAATGCTTTAAATATTTTACCGGCAAATACAACAACAAAAACCAAAAAATAAATACTACAACAAAATCAACATGAAAAGTTAACCAGCAAAACTGACTGCGTAACGAAATTGTTGACATAAAACAAATTACAACAATAAGAACTTTTAAAACCACCCCCTTGTAGATAATTTATAAGGATCCTAAGCATATTAAGTTGAAGAATTCCTGTTTGGAATCTGTTATGGATTTTGAATTGTGAAAGGTAAAAATGATGAGTGTGTATGTATGAAGAATCTATCAGTAGGAAAGTATTGCTAAAAATAATTTATAAATCTTTACCTAAAGATGGATTGTAAAATATTTGTAGTGGCAACGGTACTCAGAGTGATTGGTAACAAATTTAAAGTATTTCGTTTTTGTGATATTTTGAAAATGTTTTTAAAATATTTTTATTTTACTTTTTATAATAACACAGAGTTACAAAATGAGAAAAAAAAATCCAACGGCACGGGGTTTCTCATTCAATTCGGATACACGGTATTAATAAGTACTAAGCTTCTAAACCACTTTTTATACCCACCATCAAAAAGATTTTGTCATTCCGTGTGTAACATGTCGAAGGAATCATTTAAGACCCCACAAAGTATATATTTTCTGGGTCCTAGTTAGATTCTGAGTCGATCTAGCTATGTCCGTCCGTCTGTCTGTCTGTTGAAAGCAGGATAGGGCTCAAATGGTGCAACGTAGGGGGATGAAACTTGGCACAAATATTTATCTTATATAAGGTTTGTTTGGTATGAGCAAAATCGGTTAATAAACCAAAAAAGTTATGGGCTAAAAACTAGAAACACAGGGAGTCCGCTTCATACTTTTTTGCTGATATTTCTTCAATAGAAGCATGTACGACAACGAAATTTTGTACGTATAGTTCGGGGGTCGATATAAAATCGAAAACAAAAAATGGGCGTGGTCCGCCCACTTTACCGCCCCTCCCATATAACGTAAAATTTGAAAAAGTTGATGCTGTGTATATAGATTCGGCCGGGCCGAATATAACATTCGCGCTTGTTTTGAATTGAGTCTAGTTCTTTATCGAAGCATATCTCGAAAGCGACTTTTGTTCGTAAAAAATATAACAAAGTTCTAATTAAAATTATCTTTAAATCGTTCTTACATTACTTTTTAATACGGTAAACAGTTATGGAGATATTAAGCCCATCTTTTGAGAAAAACTTACATTTTATAAAAAATTTCAAGAAACATTTTTTTTTTCGAAAAATTATAAAAAATCGTTTTTTTTTTTTTTTTTTTTTTTTTGTAACTTGTAAATGAGTATTTTCACTTATTTGTGAATAAAATCAAAATTTATCATTATTATTAAAGAATAAAAATTTGAATTTTTGACACTTCCAAATTTTTATGGTTTAAAAAATAAAATAAAAAATTCTTGAAATTTTGTATAAAATTTAATTTTTTCTTAAAAGATGGGCTTAATATCTCCATAACTGTTGACCGTATTAAAATATAATGTAAGAACAATTTGAAGATTATTTTAATTAAAACTTTATACTTTTTTGAATAAAATCGGATAAGCGATTTTTGAGATATGCTCCGATATATAGTGCAACCTACTTAATTTTACAAATCGTGATTTATCGCGAGAACTAGAGTCAATTCAAAAAAGTGGGTTAGAGGCTTAGTAGTTATTGTTACCGTGTATCCGACTGAGAAACCTCGTGCCGCAGAATCAGTGTTTCTCTGTGTAATTATTTCTTTGATTTTATTAAAATCGAAAACGTTTCTTATACCCACTAGGGCATATTGGCCAAGACTAAAATATCGTAAATAAAAATTGTATGTAGATGTTTCATTCCAATTCAGGCAGAGGCGAAAAATTTATACAGATATGTAATTTAGGGACTTTGGGTTTTCCAAAAAATGTAATAACATAACATTAGCGGGTTATTGTTGCTAAGTAAGAGGTCAAAGAGTGATTCCATGTCAAAACGGATAGCAATAGGATTTGACATCTCCGATTTCAATAAAATTCACTACAAGCATTCTTTTCGGTCCGGAAAGCGAAAAAATGTTAAAAACTTAACAAATGAATACTTATTTAACTTTTAATAACTTCTTAAATATCCATGGTAGATCTCTAGTTGTTGCGGAATATTCAAGACCTTCATAAGGATATATACAAAGTTTTTTACATCAAAAGTTCAAAGATCAAAGTTGGAGATAAAAAAATTAAAACTATTATATATCAAAAACCGCTATTTTTAAAATTCTTAAAAAAAATATATATTATTGACATAACCTTTCTCCACATGGATATAAAATTTCAAGTTGGAGCCTTATTTAGTTTAGGAGTTATGAACAAAAATAAAATCCTATTATTAATAACTCCTAAGTTATAGAAAATAAAATTTTAATTTTCGTGTAATTTTAAAAACAAGGACATGACCTTAAATTGATATATAGTGAGTTACTTTAGATTGAAAGTTCAAAATCAAATTAAGACTTACAAAAACGATGTTTTTAAAATGCTAAAAAAAATTATATAATATTAATACTCCAGTTTATACTTGTGCAAAATTTCATGTTGGACACTCATTTAGTTCAGAAGTTATGTAACAAAATATAAACTGAAGTCAAATTTTTTATATAAAATTTTATTTTTTTAAACATGTGCTTTTAAAAAAATAATTTCAAAATAATTTTTGTAAATATTTTAAATTTTACATACAAAAAATTTGCTTTTTTTTGTATTTTGCTTCATAACTCCTAAACCAATAGAGGCTCCAACTTGAAATTTGGCACAAATATAGAGATATATATGTATTTTTTAAGCATTTTAAAATACCGTTTTTTGAGATATTAAGCTTTAATCTTTATATTATCGGTTTTGACCTTTGAACTTTCGAAGTACATAAATGTTTTACTTGTCGTTTTAAAGTCAATGTGTTGTTCTATTAAATGAAGTAAAAATAACAGTTGCACTATGTATATTTTAGAAGTTATGAGCATTAAAGAGTGAATACTTTTGGAAAAAACTTCAACACCTTTTTGATTTTTGAAACGTCATATTTTTGGACTGAGAGGATTCTTTACTCAGATAAATTGTGATTTGAGCAACATTTGCAATACTTAATATATGTAGCGAATTTCATTGAAATCGGAGATATCAAATCTGAAAATGTCTGTTTTTTGTCCGTTTTGATATGGAATCACTCCAAAGTATAAATATCATATCTTAGCTGAAATTTTTTATTTGTCCTATTTTACTCAATTGGATGTGGTCGCAAGAAAAAGAAGTAAAAATATATGCTTAAATAATATAAAAAATCATAACATTTATATGATATAGTGATCTTATTTATCAAAAATACGATTTTTTTTTTCCTAAAATAGGAATTTTCAAAGCCTAGATCCAAACCGATATTTTTATACTAATAATACTGATTGATTCCCAGAATTGTTTTCTATTTTAGTTTTTGCGGACGTTTGCTACCTTTCATAAACTCGTAAGATATAGACCTTTATAAACTGCCATTATACTCTCTCAATTTAACTCTCTTTGGATACGCGAACGTAAATGCAATAAAAATAAATTTTTACTGGAAACTACACATTTACATGAACGGAACTAATATCTTGTCGTATAAACTTTAAAGTGCCTTAATTTGTATGGGGATAAAAAAAAGTTGCAAATGTACTTCCCTAAAATTAAAGACTGATATATTTTAAACTAACTCTCAAAATATTTTGGCTCAATTATTTCGCTCACTTGAGCTAGACCATTTTTAAAATACCTCCAAAAATATGATTTTCTATCAAAAGTGTTCATAACACGATAAATAAATAACGTTTAATACATAAGGAGTAAAAAAATTAAAAATTAGTTTCAATTATCGCGAAATTCAAATTTTAGTAAAATTTTCTATGATTTTATTTTACATACTATATTATTAAAGTTTGAATATTTTGGAAATTTTTCATCCGAATTTATATCATCATTGGAAAATTCTCATTCGATGCTATTGATATATGTAGTCATTTAACCCTTTAGTTGCACAAGTAATATTCTGTTAAGAAAATAAATGTCACCATTTATCATAAAAACTATAAATTCATATAAAATCGTGACTAAATTTTAAAAATCTTTTTAATTCGGTCATTATCGCGTTTTAAAATGAAGTTATTATATTTTTCATAAATTTATCTATATTTAGGCATAATAAATACTTCCATGCGACTTGTTTGCAAAAATTGCTAATTTAACCTTTTGGGAACTAATAGCAGAAAATTTACCCCCTTGCTTTAAAGGGTTAATTACTTTTAATCTTTAATAGTGCACAGTATGGCCAAACACAATATTTTTTAAAAATGTTTCCTTATGTACCCCAGGACTTATTCCCGAAAAACGAAATAAAGTCAAGGCAAAAAGTCAAAATTCAAGTGTAAATATCTTTTTAACTGTAAGAGATAATTCAGGGGAGTATGTTTATTTTTTCTATGGCTTATCAAGCTCTTTACATAAACATAAAACATTTTTGTATAAAATGTGTATGATTACATTATTTTTGTATCGCTTTTATGAAAAATAAATTGAAAAAGTTACATAATTTTGTAATTCATTTATTATTTAAAAAAAAAAAAGTAAAGTTTTAGTAGCATCCATTTTACCTTAGTGATAGTTTCAGTTGCTCTCACCGAATTGTACTAAATTATTTGTTATCACAACCAATTTATTTTATGTTAATACCAATAAGATGTCACAGGCAAACGAAATAATCGGCAGCTACAAAAGAGGGACATTTTTTCCAAAAAAAGGGAAAAAAGGAATCTTTCAACTAAACATTTTTTCTGCCATTACTGCCCGAGAAAGTCAACTTTGATACCCTGTAGCTTATCTGGTGTTATCACAGGGTGACTACAAGATGATCTTTCTGAAATCTTGGGTCATCCTCTACAACTCTTCCATACATTTTAATTCGATCCGAGCAGTAGTTTAGGAGATACTGACTTATTACCAAAAAATGTGCGTTTGACACCAATGTGTAGTGTCAGAACAGACCATTCCAATGGAATATTAAAACCCAATATATATTGAAAAATGTCCGAAATATATAAAATAAATTTAAAAAAGGAAAATATTAAAAAGTGTTAGTAAAATATTAATATTTCGCAAATAACATATGACAAAGATATAACAATTTTTTAAATAAATATTCCAGGTCTTAGCTTGCCTCTATTATAATTTGAAGTTAATTTTCTAATAACGAAAATTTTGATAATGATATTGAAAGATGTTTTGAAAATGGCCCAGCTCACGTAAATATAAACATTCATATGTAATATTTTTTGGAATCATATAAGAATAGACTAGTCTTCACTTCTAGAAGAGTACATTTGCAAAATTTTTTCGTGCGACACTTTAAGGTACATAAGTAGGTATGTATAATTTTTAGAAATATACAAATCTTTTCCTAAAGGAATTTATTTACGAACAGTAAGGACAATAAGGAATTATTTTACATTTGAATTATAGCAGTTCACGATTTATAAGAAATATATTGGAAGTTAGTGATTTAAAGCCGCAGCGAGCAGAGTTAGATATTTTGCCGAGTGCTGCCAAGATCCTCATTCAAATTAATATTTGTAAAGTAAATAAATAAATTGAAATTGATATAAAAAAGAACCAGAATATAACATTTTTGTCCTAATACTTTACATTTTCTCAAACAATAGTAGGGCACTAAAATTAACGAAACAAAACCAACAAAAACCATCAAATAAACGGCAAACATATTTACACAATTTTTGACAGTGAACAAACAATTATTTTCAATCAACAAACATTATATGATGACTTCGGAACTCGTACAAGTTGTTCCTTTAGTCACTAAAAATCAACCAACCCTTACTCTACGTAAATATAAGTAAGAAACATAATAATATTTTGTTTGCAACTACGTTAACAACAACAACAACTACTTCTACGAAAAAATCCTACAATTCCACGAGTATCAGGTTTTGTAATAGAAAAAGAAAATATTTGTTTCTGGTTACAAGTTTCCGTTTACACAACCATCACAACACAATACAATGCGCAGATAAACAGCCTCAAGGATAATAATTCAATTTTTATGCTCGTTTTAGCGAACGTTGGTCGTCATCGTTCATTCTTTCAAAACGACATTGTCTTGTTTAACACCATTGGGAATTGAATTAAAGTTGGGAAAAAAAATGAGCACATGAAACCAACAAAATAACAAAACAAGGAAAAAATTAACGACACGTGCCTGTTGATCCTCTAAAGACAATGAGCGTTTTGCTAAAAACGAAACAACGAAAAGCACAAATGAACACATGAGATCGTCACAACGAGAGGCGTTAAAATGTTTGCTTGAGAACGTGTGTCAGGGCGTTTAGTTTTGCTAAAAGCAACGTTACAATTTTTAAACAACCGCACTAGGCACACACACACACACTTGTCAGTCTATTTCTACTACTCACCCTTTAGGCTTTAACCACTCTACTCTAATAAAACCCACTTCACTCCACTTATCACAATTTACAACAAAGTCCTTATGAATATTATTTTCTATACATAAATTGTTTATGGTTAAATAAAACATTGTTTTATTTTCGATTTATTTGTTTGTAATTAAGGTTGTAATAGAATAAAAAAAAAAAAAAACAAATCCTTTTTCAACCAAATGTAACGGTACTTTGCGGCATAACGCTATTTCCTTTGTTTATTTTTTGTTATCTATTCCTAGCAAACCGTTACAACTAATGCATTTCCATCATTTCATATTTGGGGTTCTCCAGAGAAATGACAGACATGTCATGTTGTTGGTTTGTTCGTTTGGTCACGTGTCTTTTGATGTCAGTGCATTAACTTCTCTTTCATGTGTCTTTTCTTCTTTACAACAAACGACTTTGACAAAGTGAAATCTTATAAAAATCCATTAATCCCTGCACTTGTTATTGAAATGAATAAATAGTAAAGGAAATTTCCCATTGTAATTCATATAATTATCGGGTTTGATAAAATCTTTGTCAAAAAAAATCATAATCATTAAATAATTATGAGTTTGCAAGTCCAACCCCTTAAGATCTGTGAGATAATTAAATTTTGAAAAGAAACAAATATGGTACTATATGGGAAATCTTGTATTATTCAAATTCAAGGGCCCTTTTCTTCGTTTCCCTTAAAAAAATATTCTGAATACCTAACGTTTAACTATTACTCCACATAATTATTTAGATAAATTGATAATTGTGTTCGCATGTAACCAAGTAGGAATTTCTTTCTGAAAATGTTATGTTTTTTAAGTGTTACCAAATATTTAACTGTTTTTTTCTGAAAACAAAACATAGTAATAATAACAAAAAAAATATATTAGAAGTACAAGTATTTTGAAAATTTTGTATAGACAATACAAGTATATCTACTAACTTTTTATGGTTAATGTAACAACGATGTGCTGCTGCGGTTGCGGTTAATGATAAGAAAAAACATGGCACAACTAATTGCCAATTGATAAGAATATTAAGAATAGTACTATAACTCGGAAAAAAAACACAATCACAAAGAAAAAAAAAACAGACTACAAAAGAAAACAATGTTGCTTGTATCTAGATAAATTAACATTTAGTTTAGGAAATGTGACAAAATGTTATTGACACTTAAAAGTATTTATGTCTGTACGTTATGATTGTCAAAATAGATACATGAAAAACTACACAAAATTCACGACGAGTACAAACTACTGCTAAGTATGTAGTGAAAAATATGTTCTGCCATATATGTATGTATGTATGAGTGTTTGAAATGATTTTCGATTTTGAAGGCAAAACATAAATAGTTGGTTTTTTGAATGTTGTTCTTAACATCTTTTACTGAAAGTGTAAAGGGTATTCAGCCGACTCACATTGATATTCAGCCGACTCACATTGGGGTAAAAGGGGTCGAAAATGGCGATTAATTCAGGGAAAGGTGATATAAATATTTTAATGATCACGTTTTATTTTTTTACTGATTATTAGTTTCAAAAATTCAGTTTTAGAATTTTAAGATTTTTTTTAGCAGAACGATAACGTCTGTCCGTTCGTCTATACATTAGTGTCACATAGGTCGAAAATTGTGCATAGGTCAGAGAAGGGTGGTATCAAAACTAATGATCACCTCTAATTTTCCTATTTATTAGTAAGTAAAAAAATGTAATTTTAGTTTTATAAGATGTTTTTTGGCTGAATGGTAATGTCCGTCCGTCCATCCGTCTATACATTTGTGTTAAATGGGACGAAAATGACACTTAATTCAAGAAAAGGTTATATCCAAATTTTAATGATCACATTCTATTTTTTCTATTTATAAGATAGTAAAAAAAATGCATTTTTAGAATTCTGAAATCATTTTTGGCAGCATGGCAATGTCCGTCTGTCTATACATTTGGGTTAAATGTGTCGAAAATTCCACTTAATTCAGGGAAAGGTGATATAAATATTTTAATACTTTCATTTAGTTTTCATATTAATCAAAAAGTATAAAAAAAATATTTTTCGAATTTTAAGATTCTTTTGAAAGAATTTTAATGTCCGTCTATCTGTCCGTCTGTTTGTTAATTTTTGCAAACTTTCCAATTCAAAATCGTTTAACTTTTGATTCAATAAAGATAACGACTCAAAATTTCCTTTGTTCGATAGATAATTTTACTCTTCAACCATTAACATAAAATATAGTAAAATCGGTTGAAAATATTTGGCTATACATGGAAAAATCTTAAGCAAGATATTGTAAAATTGAGATTTTGGAAATTTCAAATGTATATAACTCGAAAAATATATAAGATAAGTAGTACATGCAAATAGGTATTCTAAAGGATTTATTGAGGACTTTAAACAAATTTTCCATCCTATTTTGAACCCCCATAGTTCCGCTCCTGCTGCGTATATTGGATCAAAATGCTACTGTCCTTTGCTACGTCTATGTGAAATTTCATGCAAATCCAACCAGCCGATTAGAAGTTACAGATTTATTTCGATTCTTCCCCACTGTTTAATGTTTGATAAAGCAGAGAAAATGTCTGCACTTAAGCTGTTTTTATACCCACCATCAAAAAGATGGGGGGTATATTGATTTTGTCATTCCGTGTGTAACATGTCGAAGGAATCTTCTAAGACCCCACAAAGTATATATTTTCTGGGTCCTGGTTAGATTCTGAGTCGATCTAGCTATGTCCGTCCGTCTGTCTGTCTGTTGAAAGCAGGATAGGGCTTGACGGAGCAACGTAGGGGGACGAAATTTGGCACAAATATTTGTATATATAAGGTTTGTTTGGTATTGATAATGAGCAAAATCGGTTAATAAACAAAAAAGTTATGAGCTAAAAACTAGAAGCACAGGGTGTCCGTTTCATACTTTTCTGTTTACATTTCTTCAACAAAAGCGTATAGTTCGGGGATCGATATAAACTCGGAAACCAGAAATGCGCGTGGTCTGCCCACTTTACTGCCCATTTTACCAGCCCCTCCAATATAACGTAAAATTTGGAAAACGTTGATGGTGGGTATTAGGGTGATCGACGCGGTTTTCCAACCGGTTTTAAAACCGGTTTTTTCAGTAAATGTGCTGTCGGTTTTTTCAAAACGTTCATTTTTCGAATGTCGAATAGACCGGTTTTTTTAAACACAAAAAACCGGTTTTAAAAATAGCATTTTATTTCAGAAAACATGTACTAAATAGTAGGGTGATCGATACGGTTTTCCAACCGGTTTTGAAACCGGTTTTTTCTGTCAATATGCTGTCGGTTTTTTCAAAATGCTCATTTTTCGAATGTCGAATAGACCGGTTTTTTTAAACACAAAAAACCGGTTTTAAAAATAGTTTTTTATTTCAAAAAACATGTACTAAATACTTATATTTGAATCAGAATTTATGAATATTTTTTAAAGTATTATTTCTTATGTTTTAAAATTATAGTTTAAGGTTACATCAAAATTAATTCAGTAATATTAAATAAATAAATTAGTGATAATTATTTCTATTATAACACCTGTAATATTTTTACACATAATTTTAATGTTTTAGTCTTTTTTTGATTCAATGTTTTCTTCATTTTTCAAAAATTTTGTTTTAAAAAAAGTTTCACCTGCAGAATCTTTTCAGTCTAATTGATTTTGGCTTTTTTCACATTAACCCATGGTTTCTGTTTATGCCAAGTAATAGAAAATATCAGTTTTGATGGTTATTTTCGTAAAATTTTTATAATTTATTATGCGTTCGTGCTGATGTTTGTAACACCCAAAAATATTGGTTTAAGACCCACCTTAATTAGTACCAATCAGCTTTAAGTCGATTTGAGTATGTTTGTCCGTCTGTCTGTCTGCCCATGTAAACCTTGTAACCAAAATACAGGTCTCAATTTTGAACATACATATATTAAATTTGAAATTTGGCACACAGTTTTCTTATAGTCTAAGAACGAAGCGTGTTGAAATTGGTTATGATCGGTACATTATTTAACCTAGCGCCATGCAAATATCCTCCCGGGAAAGAGGTTTAACGATCATAAATCCCTTAAATGTAGCAAGAATTGTTGCACATAAAAATTCTATATAAGTTTAAGTCTGTGTTCCGAATTTCATGAAGATCGGTCCATAAATGACCATAGTATTGGTCCAAAATTCCACAGGTCTCGAAAAAAAGACCCCTCCTTAAATTTTGGTGCACATAATGGAGTAGGGTATTGTCGGGCTTGACCGACTCTATCTTTCTTTCTCGTTTTTATTGGGTTAATAATTTTTTCCAAAAATAATTATGTTTAATAAATTTTAACTTGAACATTATAAGATTTATTGATTTTTCTTAAAGAAATGTAGTCTTTTGATAGAAATATTAACTTCTGCAAAAAAAACCGGTTAACCGGTTTTTTCTGAATTTAAAAAAGTACAACCGGTTTTTTTAAAATACCAACTATTCGAACTATTCGAAACCCGGTTTCTCCAAAAAGTCGAATAATCGATCACCCTACTAAATAGTGATAGTGATATTTGAAAATTTAGGAATAATTTTTTATATATTCATAAAGACTGATTTCTTATGTTTTTAAAATATAGTTTAAGTCTAAATTAGAATTTATTCTGTAATATTAAACAAATAATTAATAATTATCCTGTATGACCCAATTTAATTTTTTTGATCCAATATTTCCTTTATTTTTTAAAGGTGTTGTGTTAAAAAAGTTTCACCTGCAGAATCGTTTCAATTGAGACAGGCTTCCATATTAAGCCATGGTTTCTGTTTATGCTAACTAAAATTTAGATGATTTTTTCTACAATTTTGAAACATAATTATTTTCTAGTCATCTAGATATATAATTTGCTTAGCATTTTTTCCCTTTCCAGAGCTTTCTAAAGCTACCAAACGACTTAGAAAATTAAAATTTTTCTTAATTATAAAACTATTTGTCCAACAAATCCTAATGGAGCCATATTTTGAAATTTTTATCAGGGAGCGGATATAAGAGGATCTATATGTCTTTTTATAAAAGTCTGTTTTGGTATTAAGAACCTTTGAGTTGCTATACTTATTGTTTGCTCTCCAAATCCTATAAAAAACTGATTCTGTATTTCGGCCATATACGACGATATTTTTATTTTGAAAGGTTTACGAATTTAAAACTTTAATCAATATTATTCCAATAAATTTGAACGGCTTCAAATAATTGACTTCGATTAGGGAGAGGATGGTGTTTAAATGTAGTTCATATTTTTTTCTTTTAATTTTCGGATTTGTTTGTGCATATTTTCATTATTATATTATTTTTCCTGACATTGTCAGGCATTTATGCTTATATTTAATAAAGTTTAACTTAATTATAAGAATTGATTTTTTTAAAGAAATGTAGTCTTCTGATATAAATATTAGCTTCTGCAAAAAACCGGTTAACCGGTTTTTTCTGAATTTCAAAAAGTGCAACCGGTTTTTTTAAAATACCAACTATTCGAAAACCGGTTTCTCAAAAAAGTCGAATAATCGATCACCCTAGTGGGTATATAGATTCGGCCGGGCCGAATATAATTCGCGCTTGTTTTTTATGAAATCTACAGGAGTTTTTTTGAAAAAAAAATTTTTTCATAATATTAAAGTGGGCAATATATACAATTTTTAGAAAATTTTCAGAACAAACATCCTGTAACATTTTAAGTTGCATTCCATGAATGTTAAAAATTTGTGTATTTTAAGACAGTTTTCATAAAAATAGCAAAAATATTAGGACAAAATATAATTTACAAATACTTGAACAAAAGTACACTTAAATATCTGAAGTTGATGGTTTCATTTTAAATTTTTATCTTAAAAGACTTATTTAATATAAATACACTGAAAGTGTAAGAAAATTGAATTTTTTATTATTTTTCAAAAATGTAAGCAAATTCTTAATTTTGAGAGCTCCTTATAAGAAAACAACACAACCTAGATTAAAGATTGTAATTGATATTGATACCTAATTTTGTCTATTTTTATTCCGTACCCAACTTTATTACAAAACTTTAAATTTTAAAATTCAATTAAGCGCCACTTTTGACACATTTTACTCCATCGTGAAATTTTGCGAAAAATGGGGATCGAATCTAAGTTATATTTATTTATTACAAAGAAATGCTATTTCATATTTTGATCCTTTTTTAACACAAATAAATATTTTTTGATCCATAAAATGTTTTTCTTTCGAAATTTTTTGATGCGCCTCCGCATTTTTTTATTAAGCATAACAAACACCTACTAATTATGTCAATTATAGTTAATTTCACGCTGTTCACACGATATGCCTTAGCGAAATGTGTTTTGACATAAGTGTCCCGTTTTCTACTATCAACGACATTTGACTTAAAATTATGATCCCGATCATTTATATTTATCGCCTCCTTTATATCTATATATCCTATATTTGTTTAAATTGCAATTTTCTATATAAAAATACAAAAACAAAAAGTGAAATTTTTGTATAATTTTAAAAAATTCCATAAAAATTCCATAAATTTATTTTTAATGCTCCTCTGATTTTATTATGTAAAATAACAAAAAACTAAGTTCACATAGTAATCCATGTCATTGCATATAAAACTGTGGATGTGCCTAGCGAAAAACCGATTTTTTAAAAAAAACGTTCGAACTTGTTTTCCAAACTTTGAGACTATCTACTACGTTGACTATTTCGGGAACATCAGTGGGATATACGCACAATTATAACATGTACCAATCCCAATCCCAAATATTGTACATGGCTTAGGGGCGCGCAGACCCCACCCAAAAAACTGAAAAATTTTAAAAGCTGTATTTTACTGTTGAAAGTGTGGACAACAACAAAGATGGTGCAGAATTGATCTGCAAAATCCGATTAGTTTATTTATGATAGAACGAGATCAAAAAGTATAAACGCGCGAACAAAAATTGGAAAAACTTAAGTAATTTTTAGACGCTATATTAGTTTTAAGTCTTATGAGTTCAGACCTGTAATCAATTTGTTTAAATTATCATTACGATAAAACTTATTAAGGATTTAAGTCAGTTTCAGCTAAGTTAAAAATGTTTGATATCGGCCCATATACATTACATTGCCTTGATTTGTATGGGGACAAAAAAAGTTGCAAATGTACCCCCCTAAAATTACAGTTTGATATATTTTAAAAAAATTCCCAAAATATTTCTGTTCAATTATTTCATTTACGTGAGCTGGACCATTTTTAAAATACCTCCAAAAATATGGTTTTCGATCGACAGTATACAGAGTTTTTAACATTTTGTCAAAAAAATAATAAAAAATAATTTAAAAATTGTTTTCAATCTCGCGAAATTAAAATTTTAGTAAAATAATTTTATTTTAAATAGTATTTTATTAAAGTTTGAATATTTTGGAAATTTTTCATCGTAAATTATATTTTGGGGCATCATTGGAAAGGTTTCATTAAATAATATTAATATGTGCATTCATTTAACCCTTTAGTTGCACAAATAATATTTTAAGATTCCCGGTCCATAATTGGCTAAGTTAATTTTAACGCCAAATGAATGGTTAGTTAAGGACATACATGTCCTCAAAAGCATAAATTTATCAAAAAAGCAGCGAATTGGTGTATAATGGCGGTTAAATTTAAAAAACTCCTTTTTATTCGATTATTGTCTCGATTTTAAATGAACTTATTATGCTTTTCATAAGTACTTCCATGTGATTTATTTGCAAAAATTGCAAATTTAACCTTTTGGGAACTAAATGCATAAAATTGACCCTCTAGCTCCTAATTGGTTAATTACATGTTATCTTCAATAATAACAGGATAGACCATTCCTATGGTACATTAAAACCTAATATATTTTAAACGAGAGAAAAAGATATAGTCGGTCAAGCCCGACCATATGATACCCTACACCATTGTGTACATTATAATTCGGGGAGGAGTCTTTTATTAGACTTGGAGTCAAATGTGGACCGAAACTCATAAGTGTAAAATAAAACATACGAATACAGAATATTACGTTGATGCTGACATTTATGTGAATTTATTCAATTTTGGGTGATTCCCAAAAGAGGGCCTTATATGGGAGCTATGGTAAATTAAGGACCGATCTTTGTAAAATTTGGCACTATCATTTATGTTCATATAAAACTTATTTGTGTCGAATACTAACATTTTAATGGGATTTATGCCCGTTAAAGTGATTTTCTGAAAGAGGTTTATATGGGAGCTATGGTTTATTATAGACCGATATTTTTAAGAATCGGCAAACTTATGTGAAACTTATATGCGCCAAATTTCACTAAAATATTGCTTTATTTTAGGGATTTATGATCGTTAAACCCTTTTCCGGGAGGACATTTGTAAGGGGGCTAGGTGAAATAATGGACCGATCATAACCAATTTCAATAGGCTTCGTCACTGGGCTATAAGAAACCATTGTACCAAATTTCATTAATTTTGGTTCAAAATTGCGACCTGTAGTTTGATTACAAGGTTTACATGGACAGACAGACGGTCAGACGGACAGACGGACGGACATCGTTAAATCGACTCAGAAAGTGATTCTAAGCCGATTGTTATAAAAAAAAATTACATGTTTGAAAAAAGAAAATATAACCAAAAATGTTAGTAAAATCTTAATATTCTGCAACTGAAAAATGACATAATAATAATTTAAATGAATATTGAAGGTCGTAGTATGCCTCTATTATAATTTGAAGTTAATTTTCTTATAACTAAAATTTTGATAACAATATTGAAATAAATACGTAATTTCAGAGGTGTTTTAAAAATGGTCCAGCTCACGTAAATCTTAACATTGGGATGTAATATTTTGGGAATCATATAAGAACATATTAATCTTCATTTCTAGAGGGGTACATTTGCAACTTTTTTTCTTAAGGCACTTTAATATACATATGTGGTCCTAAGTAAGTGAGAGAGGTGTCTTTGTGGTACTTTTTCGTTCTTCCAATGGTAATTAAATATAAATAGTTCTGAGTGACTAAAATTCTATACAAAGAAACTTTTTGGTAATTTTTCGTTCTTCTTTGGTACTTTATGAACTTACTTTTATATATTTGTGTGATACGAAATAATTGAGTGTCCACAAATGGTGACTTTTTGGTACTTTTTCGTTCTTCTAATAATACTTCTTGATTTTTCCGTAATATTCAGCCTAAGTAGAAATAGATTTTGTGGCACTTTTTCGTTTTTCTAATATTACTTTTTGATTTTTTGTAATAATTAATCCAGAAAAGTTAAAAATTTAAAAAATTGGTACTTTATTGTTACCCTATGAACTTTCTAAACCAAAAACATAGAAATAAATTTAAAATAGTGTTTGTCAGATATATGGGAAATTCTTCAAACTCGTTTTTTAATGGCACATCAACGATATTTAGTACCAATATTCCTTGGCTCTAGTGAAACACAAATCTGTTCGCGTGAATGACTTTTACCGAACGGCATCAATTTTATGGCGGTTTAAGATACAATTTTTTTTTGAAAAATTGCCAAAATTCTATTTATAGTCCCAAATCAAATATTATTTCATTTATGTACTCTACTTTTTTTTATTTCTTTTTCTTGCTTTTTTTGGAAATTTTGACTTTTGGTGCTTGCCAGCACCACATGGAACCGTTTCAGGTCTTGAATTTTTTTTCTATCACAGAAAAAAGTGTTGTTAACATAATTGCATCAAAAGTTGTTTAAAAAAGTTAGAATTTAAAAAAATATTTAAAGTTGAAGGTCGGTTTCATAAAGGCAAACGTAAAAAGAGAAATTTATTGTACTTTTTGGTATTTTTGTAAGTAAAATATTTAAAAATTTATTTTTGTTAATGCCGACACATCACCATTAATAAAAATGTTCCCCCGGGAGTTAGGAATTTTTATACCCACCATCAAAAAGATGGGGGGTATATTGATTTTGTCATTCCGTGTGCAACATGTCGAAGGAATCATTTAAGACCCCACAAAGCATATATTTTCTGGGTTCTGGTTAGATTCTGAGTCGATCTAGCTATGTCCGTCCGTCTGTCCGTCTGTTGAAAGCAGGATAGGGCTCAAACGGGACAACGTAGGGGGACGAAATTTGTCACAAATATTTGTCTTATATATTTGGGATTGAAAATGGGCAAAATCGGTTAATAAACAAAAAAGTTATGGGTTAAAAACTATAAACACAGGGCGTCCGTTTCATATTTTTTTGTTGATATCTCTTAAACAAAAGCATGTACGACAACGAAATTTTGTACGTATAGTTCGGGGATAAATATAAACTCGAAAACCAAAAATGGGCGTGGTCCGCCCACCTCTCATATTAGGTGAAATTGTGTTCAAATAGTTCAAGGACCAATGTAAACACGGAAACAAAAAATAGGCGTGGTCCGCATACTTTGCTGCCCACCTCCCATATAACGTAAAATTTGAAAAAGTTGATGGTGGGTATACATATTCGGCCGAGTCGAATATAACATTGTTTTTTTTTTTTTTTTTTTTTTGTTTTTTGTTTTTTGTCCGTAACTGTAATTAGACATATGTAATTTAAAAATAATTTTAAAAAGAATTTAACCAAATCAGACAAATCGTTCTTGAGATATGTGTGTTGTAATATAACAATTACTTATCTCGGAAACTAGATTCAATGTTTTAATGACCTTAAACTTCATGATCACTTGCAATTAAATTCACTAAAAAGTATCGTGCTGTAAGAATCGAATTATTTCTTCAAGTGTAAATTTCTTAAAATATTAAATTCATAATATATTTTCCTAATAAACAAGAAATTAGTATTTAATAAATTTACTGAAAATTTCATGGAAAATATTTCCCAAAATTGTTTATACATAAATACATATTTAGATTTCCTTTTATGTTTAATACCTTTTTTCAAATTACAAATAATTCTTAACATTATTAATTCCTTTAACTCCCAACATCACATTGAGAATTAAGACAAAAACTACTTGAAAGGAAAATCAAACAAGAAAAGTTTATATAAAGTATGACTTACCCTCTAGCTCTCTATTTCTGGAGATTAAAGCCAATACCATTGCAGGATTTGGGTCATCTTGGTCGTTGTTGTTGTTATTATTATTACTATTGCTGCTACAACTAATCTCTGACAAATGATGTGACTGTAGGCTGTTTGAAGAAGGACCACCACCAGCTGACGCCAGAGAACTAAGAGGGGTAGCTAAAGGTAATGAGGATGTTGAAGAAATCGTAGGTGGAGCTAAGGAGCAAGGTGTTGGTGGTGTAGCCACAGATATGGCAATTGAAGAAGAAGAAGAGGTGGCAGTGACAAGAGTAGCAGCAACAGCAGCAGGTGTTGCTGAGCATTGTAGCTGTTGCTGCTGTTGTTGTTGTGTAGAGTTGGCCATTATTATTTGGGGATTATGGTTATTTGTCGTTGGTAATAACAATGACGGATGTTGATGATGATGGATAAGTTGTTGGTGTTGCTCTAGCATTTGTAGGTGATTAAGAGAAGTTTGTATATTTTGTTGTTGCTGCTGGTGCTGGTGGTGGTGGTGTTGATGGGTATGATGTGGCTGTGAATGTAGTTGCTGTTGTTGCTGCTGTAAATCCATGTTGGCCAAATTATTGCTTAGTAAAGTCGAGGCTAAAGTGCTGCCGGTAGTAGACGTCGGATTCTGTGTTTGAGGCGGGTGATGTTGTGGTGTATGATGGTGAGGTTGATGCTGATGTTGCTGTTGATGATGATGTTGTAGTAGTGTTGTGGCTGTTGTTAATACCGGTGGTGGTTTCAAAGTTTGCATCATTGCTAAACTAAAATGCATAAAACCAACCGAAAACAGCAACAACTATTCACAACTTTAAACAAACAGGAAACCAATGTATATGATGTATGTATTTATGGGTGAAAATGTAGCTAATGTATGTTTGTGTATATGTTTGTATTGGTTTGACTTGAGGATAACAGCACACCGTTTTACTAGTTTGTATATGTTCTGCAACAAACTTAACCTGTCAATCAATCCTTATTTCTCACTTTCTTCTTATGGGTTTATTCACTGGATCTTTGTGCTACGTTAATTCCTAAGTATTTACGTACTACGTAGCAGCAGCAACAACGTAGTGTGGTAAATGTATAATTTTATGTTATGCCTGACTGTTGTGATGGATTTAACTGTCAAGTTTTAGGCTTAACATTAACTTTGATAAATTTCTTTTGAACAATTTTATTTATTTTATTTTCTTTACTCTTTTTTTTTTCTTGCTTTTGCACTTGATAGAATTTAACACTTTTTTAACTAGATTTTATTTTAATTATTTCAACACTTGATTTTATTCTATTTACAAAAATAAATTAACAAATTTGTTAAACTTTTTTATATTTTCTTCACATTTTTTTTTCTTCACGCTAATATTTCTTTTTTCTTTTATTAAATTTTTTTAATAATAATTTTATTTTTTTATATACTTATATTTATTATCTTTCAAGAGATCTTTTTTGTTGCGTTATTTTGTTTACAGACAACCGACCGCCATTACGTATCCGCCGATATCGCTTAAAATTTTGTCTACGTCTAGTTGGATTCTAAATTGTATCGGTAAGACATTCAACCAACTTTCGAGTACTACAAATAATATTCAACCGCACTTTATTTGCAGAGAAGCCGCAATGTTTATCACCTATTTTTTGTTATTGTTGGTTTTTTTTTTTTTTTTTTTGTTTTATATTTTCAATATTGGAGAGGTTGTTTTGTTTGTTGTATATTTGTTTGATGATATAAAGTTGGTTTATACTACATATCTACATAGTTATGTATATGTGTGTATATGAATATGTATAATTTAATACATACCTATTCCTAAGTATGTTAGAATTTCTGTATGTATGTTTATACTCAATAAAGTCACTACTTATTGTTTAGTAGTGGCTTCTTATCACCTTGAAATGATTTTTATTTTTGTTGGTTCGTTTTACGTTTAAAAACCCTTTTCCAGTGCTCAGTTGCTCATTCATATATCTATACGTATATATTTTTTATTTTACTCATTCAGGTCTCTGAGGTTATTTCTTGGGGGGTTTTAAACAGCATTGATCATAAATATAGCACTAAGAAAATATCCTTGCGTTATATAATATTTATACATAGAAAATTTGCCTCGAGTACTTAATTTCTTCTTAAACCAAAGCTATTTCAACATTTTTTTCTTGGCCAAATGTACTAGACCCGCCATTTTCAATTTCTGCACACTGGGTTGAACTATAGCGAAAAAGGGGATTAATTCGTGGAAGCTTTAATTATATATATATATATATATATATATATATATATATATATATATATATATATATATATATATATGTCAATGGATATTAATAAATACATAAAATATTACAATTTAAAATAGAAACATCTTGGAAAATACTTTTTTAATTGTTATGTCTGTTTTTCAGGGAAAATGGGCTTTATTTAGACTTTTTGTTGTAACTTTAAACAAAAAATAGCTTATATATCGTTCCGATAAAAATTTATATTAATACAAAGTTGACATTTTTTCACTTCTAAAAATTTTTTGGGCAACGGTTTCTTCGCAAACCCTATTATAATTTCGTTAATTTTAAGAATTTTTTATTAATTTATTTGTAAAATTCTCAAAAGTCTTAAGTAAAAAATTCTCCATAAAATGTGTTTTCTAAACTACTCCGTTTATAACTTTTGTTATATCACTTTTTTTATTTTTTGAAACATGTTTTTTCCCAGTTAGGGGTTTAATTCTTAAAAAAAAAATACTTTAAAACTAATATTTAAGTTTCTGCGGTCTGAAGAAATTTGTCCGCATTTAATTTTCTATTAATTATAAATATTAGTGTATTCAAAAAAGCCGAAATTTTCAGAAAACCGATTGCCTTTTCAAAAAAAAAAAAAAAAATGAATTATTATATAAAAAAGTAATATAAATTAAATTTTTAAAATAATATTGATTTCAATTCATTTTTCATTTAAAAAATATTTACTATAGAATTTAATTTTAAAATAAAGAAAGAGATCATTTTAAATTTTTAAAATACAAAAATAATAAGTTATGTTTTTTTAAATAATACACAGGTCAACACTAAAAAAGTATCTGGAAAATTATGTATTGATTTTGTCATTCCGTATGTAACATGTCGAAGGAATCATTTAAGACCACACAAAGTATATGTTTTCTGGGTCCTGGTTAGATTCTGAGTCGATCTAGCTATGTCCATCAATCTGTTGAAAGCAGGATAAGGCTCGTACGGGACAACAACGTAGGGGACGGCACAATTATTTGTCTTATATAAAGTTTGTTTGGGATTGAAAATGGGCAAAATCGGTTAATAAACAAAAAAGTTATGGGCTAAAAACTAGAAACACAGGATGTTCGTTTCATACTTTTCTGCTGATTTCTCTTAAAGAAAAGCATGTACGACACCGAAATTTTGTATACATAGTTTGGGGGTCGAATTAAACTCGGAAACTAAAAATGGGCGTGGCCCCCCTACTTTACTGCCCACCTCCCATATTAGGTGAAATTGTGTTCAAATAGTTCAAGGACCAATGTAAACTCGGAAACAAAAAATAGGCGTGGTCCGCCCACTTTGCCGCCCACCTCCCATATAACGTAAAATTTGAAAAAGTTGATGGTTGGTATACAGATTCGGCCTAGCCGAATATAACATTCGCGCTTGTTTTTATTTCAGTAGGTAGCACCAAAGAATATTCATATATAGAAGGCGCATCATGTAGAAGCAAAATTTCTTATGGCGGGTTCTAATCACAGAACCTGCTCTCATGTAATTCTCGCTCTCAACGTTTTGCCATGATGAGGGGGATAAGTAACAAGGGAAAACAAAATCCACCACCAAAACAGAGAGAGAGATAGAGAGTTTAAATATATGTGTTCGTACATGTGTGTATTCCTTATAAATGCACACACACACACATGTATACGTTTGTACATGTTATAAATATCTTTATTTCAAATTGAAAGAAACTAATAATATTTGTTTCTTTTATTTTGAAATAAAAAGTGCCAACAGAAATTTTAGTTGTTTATTTACTAATGGAAAAGATATGAACGTTTTTATTACTGTAGGGCATAGCATACATATTTTGTTGTTTTACAAGTAGAAATACTTTGATCTGCACCGACGTGCTTATACCTTTCTTAGTGACGTGACAAATTTTGTCAATTTATAGTTTATAGTTATATTTTTGATAAAGTAATAATTGTTATTTTTTACTTTTATATATTATATTTTTATATATTTCATAAAATGTGCAGATAATTTGCTTTTGGTTTTTTTTCTATTATAATTTAAAAAAAATTGCAATTAAAAAAATGTTTTTATAGAGAATTTTTAATTTTAGAAATTTTTATTTAAAAAAATATTTAAATTTTTTCACTTTTAAAAGTACATATTTTTTCCATTTTTTGCATTTTTAGAAAAAAAAAAAAAAATAATTAAAAGTTTTTCCTTTTTTTCGAAAAAAAAAAAAAATATATATTTTGTGATTTTTTCCAAGTTTTTGGGTTGTATTTTATTTGAAGCAAGAAATTATTATTAAAATATATATTTTTTATAGAAATAAATAATATTAATGTTTTCAATTTTAAAACTTATTTTTAATTTATATATATGTATTTTATTTAGTAAAAAAGTTGTTTTGAATAAAAAAGTATTTCATTTCTTTTATTTTTGGGCAGAAATAATATTTATTTAAAAAAATAAAGAAGTTTTTTGATTTATTTTTTCTAAGCAAAAAGTTATTATTTATTTTTTTTTTTTTTTTTTATATAAAAAGAAAAAAATATTCATACAGCAATCTTTCAGTTTATAGACTTACATTTTTTTATAAACAAAAATACTGAAAAATTTTTTTAAATATATAAAAGTTATTTTATGGCAGGAAATAAAAGTTATTTTTTTTTATTTATTCATTTATTTATTTTTGTCATAAAAAATTTTTATATAGTAGGTATATACAAATTAAATATTTTTTACAAAAAGATCTTTTTTCAATAGAATTCCACCTTTTTCACAAAATAAAACGGAGTTATTAAATAAAAATCTAATTTTTGTGGTGACAAATCCGATATGAATAAAAAAATAAAAATATTTTTTTATATTTTTTTTCAAGTGGATATAATTTTATATATGTGTTTTTATTTATTTAATTAATATACTTAACTTTAACATCTGTTACTTTGAATACATAAGTAACAAAACTACACAAATCAAATTTTAAAATATAAATTTGATATTCTGAAATTATATTTACATAAGTTCATATGACGTTAAAAAGGCATAACTAGTTCGGTGCTGATTAAAGTATTTCTACTTTTAAAACAACAAAACACATATGCTATGCCCTACACTAACATACGCGATCGTATTTTATCTCCTTAAGTAAATAATATAACAATTTCTTGTTTCTACTTTTTTATAGGCACTACACCAGCGATCGCCACTCTCATACATTCACAATTATGTTTGTGTATGTTTTGTTTTTCTGTTCCATTATGAAATTATACACCAAAAAAATAACATCATTTTTATAGTAATTTAATTTGAAAGTTTCTTCGTCAATTCAAGACTTGTAAGTGGAAATACACGAGCGCAACGATTACCATAGTAATCATAAAAATTACGATTTAATGTTTATTTTTTCTATTCTTTGATTAAAAAATATAACGATAAATTATTAATTTAGAATTTTAATTTCTTATTAAAAAGTATCGAATAATTCAGCACGAACGATTATTTCAAATTTGTATTTTTTAATAAAAAATGAAAATTAAATGTAGTAAATTATTAATTAAAAAAAATATAGTTATTTAATAATAAATCATATTAATTAATCCTACTTAATATTAAATATTTTTCATGAGTGTATCTCAAGCAACAAGCAGTAACACAACGTTCTTGCTTGAATGCTCGTGCGAGACTGACTTTCTTGTGTGTTTTTTATTCATTTCAAGAGCATAACAAAAGAGATAAAAAACACGCAAGCTTCTTTTCCTTTTGTCTTCCCTCCCGCATCCTGAAATACTTTTAAAAAATATTTCAGTTTTCATTGACATGCGCTTTCTACAAAGAGTAACTAGAGATGAAACTAATTGTCAAAAACCTAAGTCAGTTGTCAAAAACCTAACTCATGCAACAACAAAATACATGTAATCAAATACATTTTGTTTTTGCCAAAAGAAAATAAAAACACATTTTTGTTTACAAAACAACAATTTTGTTGAATTGTCAATCGAGAATTTCGTCTCTATGTGTTACTCTATGGCTTTCTATATGTTGTATATTCTTTGGTAGCACTTATATTTGTATTTTCGTTACACGAATATTTATACCCTGCACCACCATAGGTGTTTGGGGTATTATGCGTTTTTGCTGATGTTTGTAACGCATAGAAAGCATTATCGGAGCACCTTAAAGTATACCGTTCGACTCAGAATCACTTTCTGACTTGATTTAACGATGTCCGTACGTCCGTCTGATTGTCTGTCCATGTAAACCTTGTGAACAAAGTACAGATCGCAATTTTAAAGATATCTTGATAAAATTTTGCACGTTCAATTATTTTGATACAAGGACAATGCCTATTGAAATTGGTTATGATCGGTCCATTATTTCACCTAGCCCCTACACAAATGTCCTCCCGGAATAGGGGCTTAGTGGTCATAAATGCCATAAATATGCCAATATTTTAACAAAATTCGGTACAAAGAAGTTTTGTATAAGTGTTAATCTTCGTGCCAAATTTCATGAAGATCGGTCTATAATTGACCATATCTCCTATATAAACCTCTCTTCCGGAAATTACATTAACGTGCATAAATCACATACGAATGTTGGTTTCATGTTAATATTCGACACAAATAAGTTTTATATAAGTAGAAACAACATTGCATAGTTTTATGAGAATCGGTCCATAATTTACCATAGCTCTCATATAGACCCACTTCCGGGAATCGCCCTAAAAGGCATAAAATCATATAGATGTTGGTATCAACGCAGTGTTTTGTACTTGTATATTTTATTTTACATTTAGTAAAAGTGTAGGTCTACAATTATAATATAGGTCCCCTTCCCGAATTTTTAAGCTCCTACACAATGGTGTAAGGTATCATATGGTCGGTCTTCACCGACTATAGTTTCTATCTCGTAGTATATTATGAAACGAAATGTGCAGTAATTGCAACCATCTTGTGTGATAGTTCAAAGGACCGATTGGCGAAAAATTCGGTTGCTACAACAAATCTGTTTTATCTGTGTATGATGTCAATATTAAAAAAAAAAACGTTTTGATAACACCGTGTGGTAGTGTAATATACATCTCTGGCAGAAGTATAAATTAAATGACGGAAATATGGACCCTTAATTGAGAGTTCAAGGGTAACTTAGGTACTCATGCAGATATCGCATTTCTAATTGTTACTGTATCGACTGTGCAGTGTTAATATTTCAGCATTTTTGCATCGATTTTTGTTTAAAACTTTGGCTTAAGGTCGAATTAGTTAACAAATTTTCATTGTATCATAGAATTCTAAATGAATATTAAATTTCTTCATAAATCGTAAAAGCTAATTAGTTTCGTCTTAAATTTTTTTCTTTACCAAAATTTTTAAATAATTAAAAGAGTTCTTTGTCAGATAATTGACTGCATCTAGAAGTGAAGTTCCGTATAAAGGCTAAAGTGAACAATTTTGAACAAAAACACACAAAGGTTTTGTTTAAAATAAAAAATAATTAAATTAAAATTAAATTAAAAATTAGTTTTTTTTTAATATAATAAATTGTTATTAATTTAGTTGTTAAAATAAAAATTCTTATAAAATTTGCATATTTTAGGAAATAATTTAATGAACATAAGTTTTGTCTCCATTTCCGAATTAAATCTTTAAAAATGATATGCATTTAAAAAAGTTCGCTTTAGATAAACACAATTCCGCCTTATATTTAATTTATTATTTCGAGATAATCTTATTAATTAATACCTTTGTTTAGCGGGTTTCTTAGATTCTGATATAATTTTTTTAAATATTTTTTGAGTAGTTTTCATAAAAATTTTATTTTAATTAAATTTCTTGCTTTAATGAACCAGACCCCTAGTTTAATAAGATTGTGTAATTTTTATTATGAACCGAAACTAGTTAATCTTATAATACTGTCATTTGTTTCTTTGATTTAATCACGTTATTTTCCGGGCATACAAACATTTTTGATTGAACAAATTATAGCATATTATTTTGAGAATTATGAAAAATATTCTGGCAACACTAGAAGGCAGATTGTATTGCTAAACAGAACAGACATAATCGTTCTGTTTTCTCCAGCATAAAAGTAACTAAACAGAAAACTATAATATGTAGTCTTGAGATCCTATGAAAAGTTTACGTGCTATCAGACGAACAAACATCCGATACCACCAGTGTTGCCAATTTAGCACTTTTAGTGCTAGATTTCTTACACTTAAATATTAATAAATTTATGAAAAACATATTAAGTTCATTTAAAACCGCAATAATAATCGAATAAAAAAGTGTTTTTGAAATTTAGCCACTTTTTTAAAAGAATTTACAGTTTTTTGATAAATTTTAGCTTTTTAAACTTTAATAAAATATTATTTAAAATAAAATCATTGAAAATTTTACTAAATTTTTAATTTCGCGAGAATGAAAACAAGTTTTAAAATATTTATTGCTCAATATGTATTGAACCTTGTTTTTCTTTATATGTTGTGATTTTTTTAAGTTAAAAATTGTTGGTATTTTTGAAGGTATTTTAAAACTGGTCCAGCTCACGTAAATTAAATAATTGAACCGAAATATTTTGCGAATGAGTTTAAAACATATCAATTTTTAATTTTACATTTGCAATGGTATTTGGAACTTTTTTCCCCCCATATAAATCAAGGCACTTTAATGTAAATATACTTTTCTATTTATATTTACCTTTTCTTAACATTTTTTTACGTTGCTATAAATCATCCAGAAATAAACGTTAAAAATATTGAGTAATAAAACTGTATGGGCAGAAATTAAATTGATCGACAACCAGTGCAGTACATCACTGCAGTGATCATTAGAGTTGGGTTTATTAGCTCAATGAATTGATCCCTCTTTTTAGCTGAGCTCACTCAATTGAACTAGTTCGCTCTTTTAGTTCATTCGATCAATGGACTTTCAATGAAATAGCTCGTTATGCGAATGAAGTTTAGTAAACATTTCCCATAATGAGCTGTTTCATTAAATGACAACTGATCGAATGAGCAAAAGGATCGAGACCTAGATAAACATGTCTGTTTACTGAAAACCATTCCCTTAATAAGCTATTTCTTAACAGCCTAAAAGTAGACACTGATAATAATAAAATTAATTTGTAGAATGTGCCTTTTTATGTACAACATTTCAAATGTAGGAGCAAAATGTCAAAATGAAAGTAATGAGCACAAAAAATAAATAAAAACTTACTCATACGTTTTGCACAGCAGATCAGTGTTGATCTAAAAGCGCTTAGAAAATTGAGTGAATCGTTCAATTGAACTAGTTCGGTCATGAACTACACAAGTCCAGTGATCACTGAGGACACATCTAATGTTCTTAATAAATGGTACAAACATAGTTTGTTAAGTTAAATAAAATTTTCAATAAATGTATATTTTTTTATTTTCTCAGGTCGAAAACGATTAAAGACTTGTACTAAAATGTGGATTGTTTCCATTCGAATGATTAATGATCATATCAAGGATCCAGCAAACAAACTTTTGTAACAAAATATGAAACAAATAATTTTACCTTATTGAAAACGTATTAGACCCTTTATCATAAAATTATTTATAATTAAAACTTTTGTTACATAAGTTTATACTAAATTTAAATAAATAATTTTCTATATATTTTTAGATACTTATTTCTAATTTTTAATAAATATTATTAAATGTTTAAAATTTCTTATTTATTTTATTTCTGATGATAGCAACTTATAGCTAATTTCCCTATTTTGTTAAATTGAATAAAATTTAAATGTTAAAACGAATAAACTTTCTTCAATTTGAAGAAAAAAATTAGTTAATTTGAATAAATTTTTTATTCAATTCAACAAAAATTTAGTAGAATTAAATAAAATAATTTAGTTGAGTTGAATAAAACTTCTTCAATATGAATTAAAAATTTAGTTAATTTGAATAATATTTTC
This sequence comes from Protophormia terraenovae, assembly GCA_951394005.1. NCBI lineage: Eukaryota > Metazoa > Arthropoda > Insecta > Diptera > Calliphoridae > Protophormia > Protophormia terraenovae. Next base: position 34,881,423 of record OX596074.1, read on the forward strand.
TTCAATTTGACTAAAAGTTTGTCAAATTAACTACCCTTTAATTAACTTATTGAATTAGTCATATTAACGAATTTTCGTCGATTTAACTAACTTACGAAAAATTAACAAAAAATTCTATTGAATTGAATAACAATTTTGTTGGTTGATATTTAACCTACTTTTCTTCAATTCTACACCCCATTTTAATTTATTTACTGCTCATTTTTGGTTCAGTGAAAGAAAGTATATCATCTAAATCAATGGTCGAAAAAATGTAGGTGGAAGAATTGAAATCAAAATATAGGTGACCTATATAATTATTTTTTGCATTCTGAAAATATCTTCATTATTTGAAATGTTATGATATTTTTTAAAACAAAAGTCCATTAAGTGCTATTAAAATGATATTTTGCCTTTTTCGGTATTTTTGCCTTCAGGGTGACATTTAGGGACAGCAACATTTGATTAAATTCGGTAAAATATTGTGAAATGACTGACGAATTTCCCTGATTCATCTACTAAAGGTTATTCCGCTTATGCTTAATAAACCACAACAAAATAGACCATTTGTCAAAATCAATATTACTCATTTACTCAAAGTAACATGTTCTGATTATATAGTAGATAGTATACATTACTATTATACAAACACATGTAAGTATATCAATAGAATAGTACTATCATTATCATTTCCAAATCAGATAGAAAATATTTAATTAATTGCAAATTTGCTTCGCATATGACATCAAAATTATTTATAAATAATTATCTATTTTTTAATTCGCACGTGTTTTTAATTCTCGTGTTAAAAACAATTTATTCACAATTCCTAACAAAGATTTTATTTAGTGATTAAATTTGCGGCATTATTAATTTATATTTTGGAAATATTTGAAATAATATCGAAAGTACTTAAACTTTTTTTTTTTTTTTTTAACGGTGATATGTTTTTTTTTTTCTTACTTAAGTTAGTAAAATTTTTCCTTAATTCAAGGTGACTTTGATACTGGGAAATTTGTATCAATCTTTAAATCAAAATAATTCAATAAAAATGTTTCAATCAAAATGATTATGTTTAACTGCTCTTTTTCTTTACACTACTGTATTCAATATTTACTTTCGATATCAGTTGGCTTTTGTTCATGTTCAGTTTTCTTTGCAATTGTTTAGATCTATTTGACAATTTTGTTTACTTCTCATGTTTTTTTTTTTTTTTTTATTTTACTTGCCCATCTAAGAACTTTGTTCGAATATTGTTAGGTTCTGGGGGTTTTCAATTTTTTTTTTTCATCGGTTTTCAATCGATTTTAATATCTTGTTTACTTTGAAGAAGGCGTTTTTTTTTTTTTTAACTGTGCAAGTATGTATCTTCAATTGTATTGAATTCTTCACATACATGTTAGATAAGAGTTTGCTATCTTTTTATTTTCAAACAAATGGAAGTCTTATTTTCAATTGTAACATCTAAAATTTAAAGAAAATATTTTAAAAACATGTTTATTGTTTTTTTGGCTGATATGAAATCAGTAAATGTTACAGTTAAATAATTTTTGCTACCATAATATGTTTTTAAAGATACTAGTTTTAGTCATGAAAATTTGATTAACATGTATCTCTATACATTTGTCTACTAAATATAGTTGTATGTTATTTAAAAGTAACACTTAGGCATTTTTGTTATCCTGCTTTCCAGCGAACTTCGTTTCTGGATTCCCAAAATTTTTTTAAAGATCAAAAGACTAACAAAAAAAACTAGAATTTGGTAGTTTAGTTAATAGAACCATCTTTAAATCAAACAACTGAAAAATAGCAGGTGTTGGTATTTAAAAAAATAGGAATGTATTCTTAATCCTATACTAAAAAATATGGTGCATTAAACGATAAAACTATTCCAATTATTTTTTTAAGTGTATCAATTCTTTAATTGATCAAATTAAATGAAATATTTTACCGGCTTTCAAATATTTTTCTTATTATATCAATTAATACATTAATCAAAAATAAATAAACATAAGTGATAGTTTGAATAATTTAATCTACAGTTTTTCATAGGTTGAATCAATTAATTAATTAAATATAATTATTTTAAAAAACAAGTTTTAATTATGCTAAGAAAATAATCATCCAAAATGAGACTATTAGACAGATTAGTCAAATAATTGGCACGAATTATTTAATCGCAATTTTTGCAACTAAATACAGAATTGATTTTTTATTCACATTATGCGCATTTATTTGACGTTTTTTGTTTGATGAAACAGCTATCAAATGTCGTAAAATTATTTACTACACAATTATTTGGTTTAACACAAATCTACCATAAATTTATTTGACGTCAATTACACTAGTAAAAAAAAAAAAAAAAACATTATTTTGTTTTTTTAAACAAAAAATGTGGACTGAAATACTTGGTGTTCACATTTAGCAAATCATGTTTTTATAAAAATTGTCCAATATTAGCCTAATATGAACGGCTAATACTGAAAAAACGTTTCACGGTTTTTTAAATATGTATTAAAAAATTTAATTAAATATTATTACAAATATTGAATTAATAAAAACCATAAAATATTTAAAATGTTTGTAAGATTGGTACAAGAGAACAAAACTAATTCATTCAAGAAAATTATTACTGTAATATTTGTTTAAACTTTGTAAAACATAAAATGAAATAAAATTTTTCCTAAATTTTCATTCAAATATTCGTATTTAGTACACATTTTTTAAAATAAATTATTATTTTTAAACCCGGCTTATTTGACATTCGAGAAATTAATATTTTGAAAAAACCGACAGTACTGCAACTAATAAAATCCGGATTTAAACCCGTTTGGAAAACCGAGTCGATCACCCTAGTATGTACATTAGGGTTGTCTATTTTGTATGAAGAAAACCAAAGTGTATCGTACATTTAAACGTACCTAAGATTATGAAAGGGGGCATCATTTAGAACATATTTGCAAAATTTCAACTTTCTACGATGCTCGGAAGAGGATGCTACTATAATTATTTCACTTTAGCTATCGTTTGATGTATAAATATTAATGAACAACTGAACAACGAATGAAAAATTTCAATTAAAAATTCAAAATAAAACTTGCAAAAATTTTAAAATTAGTCGAAATTTGTCAAAAATGAAATAAAGATGATTAGAAATAAGTATTTTCTTAATACCCTAAAATTTAACCAAAAACCTCATATATAAAAGAGTAACTTGACTGACTGACTGACTGATTCATCATCCCACAGCCCAAACGGCTGAAGCTAGAGAGACGAAATTTGGAACGTAGTTAGGTCTCCCTCCATATAGATCCACTAAGACGGGATTTTTGGAAATTCGAATGTTTAGGGGGTAAAAACGGGTAAAATCGGTAACGTTATATCTCCTAAACTAATAGAGATACAAAAAAAGTTGAACACCTATTATTATTAATTTAAAAAATAATCGGACAGGTGTCTGGTACTTTTTTGAAAATCGTCTCTTTTAGGGAGAAAACGGGCAAAAACTGTATTTTGGTACTTTTTTGGCACCATATATATCTTTGAAACCAATCAACATACAAATAAAATTTATGCCGTATTCATAACTTATCAAAAAACGAGAAATATGAATTTGGTACTTTTTCGAAATTCGAACGTTTAAGGTGTAAAAATCGCACCTATTTTTGGTACTTTTTTCATAAAACATTTTTTTATATTTATTGACATAACTATATGCGTATTTTAATATGGGATCTCACTATAATTTAGAAACTCATTGGAATACAATTTTTGATACTTCTATGGGTAAAAAAAGTACCAAGGCGGGAAATTACATTTTATTCAAACTTAATAATGAGTTTTCAATTACATTAAATATAGAAATAATGAAATTAAGAAAATGTAGTCCTATGTAGATAAGAATTCACAAGAGTGGAATTTGTAGTACTTAAAAATACATGGTCCTTTGGGTAAGAATTCAAGAGGATGGACTTTGTGGTACTTTTTTATTCTTCTAATGGTACTTTATGAATTTTTTATAATTTTTAACCCAAGCACGTGAAATTAAAGTAATGTAGTCTTAAATAAATAAGAATCCATAAGAGAGGTTTTTGTGGTACTTTTTTGTTCTTATGGTACTTTCTGAATTTTGTATAATTATGAACCTAGAAACATGAAATTAGGGTTATGTGGTCCTTAGTTAATAAGAATCCATAAGAGGGGACTTTCTGGTACTTTTTTGTTTCTAATGGTCCTAAATGAATGAGAATCCATAAGAGGGCTCTTTGTGGTACTTTTTTGTTATTTTAATGGTACTTTTTTAATTTTCTATAATTATGAACCTCGAAACATGAAATTAAGGACATGTGGTGCTAAGTGAATAAGAATCCATAAGAGGGGACTTTGTGGCACTTTTTTGTTCTTCTAATGGTACTTTTTTAATTTTTCGGTAATATTTAACCTAGAAACATGAAATAAGGATATGTGATCCTAAATGAATGGGAATCCATATGAAGAGACTTTGTGGTACTTTTTTGTTCTTCCTAAGGTACTTCTTTAATTTTCTATAATTATGAACTTGGAAATATGAAATTAAGGACATGTGGTGCTAAGTGAATAAGAATCCATAAGATGGGTCTTTGTGGAACTTTTTTTGTTCTTCTAATGGTACTTTTTAAATTTTCAATAATTATGAATCTAGAAATATGAAATTAAAGATATATGGTCCTAAATGAATGAGAATCTATAAGAAGGGACTTTGTGGTATCTTTTTTCGTTCTTCTAATAGTACTTCTTGAATGTTCTGTAATTTTCATCCTTAAAAACATAAAATTGAAGATGTGAGGTCCTAAGTGAATCAGAAACCTTAAAATGGATTTTGTGGTACTTTTTCTTTATTCTAATATAATTTTTATACCCACCATCAAAAAGATGGGGGGTATATTGATTTTGTCATTCCGTGTGTAACATGTCGAAGCAATCATCTAAGACCCTACAAAGTATATATATTCTGGGTCCTGGTTAGATTCTGAGTCGATCTAGCTATGTCCGTCCGTCTGTCCGTCTGTCCGTCTGTTGAAAGCAGGATAGGGCTCGAACGGAGCAACGTAGGGGGACGAAATTTGGCACAAATGTTTGTCTTATATAAGGTTTATTTGGGATTGAAAATGGGCAAAAAAGTTATGAGCTTAAAACTAGAAACACAGGGTGTCCATTTTACACTTTTCTGCCGATATTTCTGCAACAAAAGCATGTACGACAGCGAAATTTTGTATGTATAGTTTGGGGATCGATGTAAATTCGAAAATCAAAAATGGGCGTGGTCCGCCCACTTTACCGCCCACCTCCCATATAAGGTGAAAATCAACAAAATTGTTTTCAAATAGTTCAAAGACCAATGTAAACTCGGAAACAAAAAATGGGCGTGGTCCGCCCACTTTACTTCCCACTTTACCACCCTCTTCATTATAACGCAAAATTTGAAAAAGTTGATGGTGGGTATTTAGATGCGGCCGGGCCGAATATTTGCGCTTGTTCGTAATTCTGATATTTATTTTTCGTTATTCTTAGATTAGAAACCTGAAATTAAAGATATATTTTTTTATTATAATTTTTGGTACTTTTTTACGTAAAATATTTAAAAACTTTATAGTTGTAAATTCCGACATAACAGCATTATTAAAAATGTTCCCACGGGAGTTAAGAATCTTAGCTTAAATTTATTATATAGTACGGTTTTTATAAAAACAATTCCGCTAACGAAGTAGCGGGTTTACAGCTCGTTATTAAATAATTATTAAAAATACAATAAAATCGTAACTTTAAATTTAACTATATCCATGCAAATGTAAAATTTTTGAAATTAAATTTTTACGAATGGATGGAAACTGTTTACATTGGTAATATAATATAGAAACCCGATTAAGAAAAGCAAGGTTGTATGTCTACTAGGGTATCCAAATTGTTCGATTTTTTCATTGTTCGAATAAAACGAATAATTCGAATAAGACATTTTGGTTTATTCCAATTATTCTATCGAGTATTTAAAATTATTCGAATTGTTTGAATAATTCAAAATATGAAACGAAAATTTTAAATTTTGATAAGTTTTAAAACATTTTATTGTAAAAGAAAAACAACTTAACAGTAACAATTCATTGTGATATATATACACAAAAATATAAAGTAAAAAAAAATAAATTAACAGTTCTATTAATTATATAAATGGAGATCGATTTGTTTTAATATTCCATTGTTGATGCAGTGACTCCGCCAATATTTCTTCATAATATTTACGCATTATGTGTACAACCTACAATATCAGCTTCTATGTTGATTTCAAAATCATTTAGTCCTTTTTCAACTAACACAACGGGACCAATAGGACCCACATGAGCTGTTTTTATATTCGACTAAATAACAAATGTTAGAAGCGGTTCCTTTTATTTTTAATTGTTCATGTCCGAAATTAAAATGTTTAAAGGATTTGTTATTAGAATTATAACTTCTCGCTGTAACTTTTATGTATTTATAAAAAGAGTTATCTGACCACTCGTCTATTGTTTTAGTGGGGAAGTTGTGGAGCCTACCCGTTAATATATTTTTGGGCATTTTTTGTATTAAGCATCATTACCGCTCTTGACAAAGTATTTCCATACAAAGCTCATTCTAAAAAATATATAATTTATATATACATAGATGTTTTTAATCATACAAAAAATTTTCAAAGTAATAATCGCGACTTTAGCTCAATATTAAAATTATTAAAAACTTTTCGTTTATTTTCAAAGAAATTATTACTTATACTTATTTTTCTTCTTAAGTGAAAAAGCTACTGGAGACAAGAAGTCCCTGTTACAAGTTTTAGTTGTGTAATAAACAAGCAAGCAATTAAAATTTAATTGCACTAGTTTAATTATTACAATTAAAAATTAATAAAGTAGTTGTAAAATATTATCAGCCTTATTCATAATGATTTTGAACAATTTGTAAAAGGTTTTAATAAAGGTTAATAAGAAATTTGGAAAATTTATTATTCATAATCACTTTTTTGTTTTATAAGCATTTAATAAAACTGTATAAAATTTAAAAATTTTATTGTTGGTGAGAACCAATATAGTTTGCATAGTTTTTAACATATTACTTATTACTTTATATTTAGGTCTTATTGCACAGTTCCATAAAGAAGAATTTATAACTGCATAAAATCTTTTACACAGACACCGGATAGTAATTGAAATATTGTTTCAAATATAACTGCTATTTCTTTCAGTTGCATAACATACATATGGAAAGATATATTCCAAACAAATTTAAAGTATATCTGCACTAGTGTTTATAAAAAACCGACTTTTCAAGAAACCGGTTCGACGGTTAACCGAAAATTGGGTAAAATTAAAAAACCGGTTTTTCGGTTAACCGTCTACTTAAAAACCGGTTAAACCGGTTAACCCGCATTTTAATAATTGCTCTAATTTGAAGCTTAATAAAAATATTTTTGGTTAATAAAGTGTTTTTCAACTTATTGGTTTAACAATGCACCAAATAATAAACACTGTATAAATAGCGACTGATTTACATCGAAAGTTTATAATACTTTTTTTCAGCCTTTAGACTCGTTTTAATATAATTTATAAAAGCATTTTTTTTTTTTGCATCTTTTAGCACAGCTTTTGATGCTTTATAATAATATAAAATTATTCTATAAAGTATTTTTAATATTAGTTTTTTTCAATTTTTCTAATTTAAAGATAAAATTAAATTATAGAAATTTTGAAGCATCCCAACAAAAAGGAAGCTTCTGATGTTGGATAATGTACTTTATATTACGATTTATATTCACCGGTTTTGAAGTTTTTCTCTTAATGAAATGTTTATATAATTTTTATAAAAAAATGTAATTAATAAAAACATCTGTATAAAATTGGTAAAATAATTAAAATTTTTTCTACTAAAAAGAGATTTCTTTTTATTTTTTAAAATAATTATTAATCATTTTAAAGTACATATTCTTTACTTATTTAGTTCTACTTTTGAAGTCTTTATTTATTCCTATTATCCTATATAAAATCTTATTTCTCTCTTAAGCTGTACTTTAGTAGGTGTAATGTTATTTTCTTCTTTTGAAAAATTTCACTCGTATGAAATTAAAGTTTTTGTAAGTATCTATCTGAGTTAATTATATATACAGTTTTAAAATATATTTAACTTCCAACAAGTAAATATATCACCTGACTTTTTGTTAACTGAAACAGCAAGCATTTTTAGTAGTTTGAAAATATTTTCTTGTATTTTAAATTCAGAAAAGAGTAACAAAAGGAAGAAATTTGGTAATATTTTAAGCAAATTTTAAAAACCGGTTAACTGACACAAAAAAACCGGATAAACCGGTTAACCGAAATTGAATGTTTCAAATTAACCGGTTCGCAAATAACCGAAATTTAAAGAAAAAACCGGTTTTTCGGTTAACCGGATAACCGGTTTATAAACACTAATCTGCACGTTATATTTGTGCGAACAAAGCATCAATGTTCTTTTAGCTTATTAAGAGTAAGACCAAATGGATTTGTACTTTGTTTGTTGCTAAAGCCAAAAAAGTTCGTATAATTTTAAACTTACCACAAAAAAAGAACAAAAAGAAGGAACACAACAGACCTCCGCCTAAGTTAAACTCTTTGATTACATATAGTTTTTCGTCCGACAGTGGTTGGACTTAATATAAATTAAGATTTAGAGTTAAGATTTGTATACTTATTGTTAGTTCACTTAATTTAGTGAAGATTCAATAAATAAATTTAGATGAAATTAAAAAAAAAAAAAAAAACCACAAAAAAAAACTTATCTACTATCTGGCCAAATATTAGAAAAACTAGTGTCCCTCATATCTCTTGTTGATACTTTTACGCCTATATCTCTTAAACAAAAACCATCGAAATTGTTTATAAATAGTCAAGAATCAATGTAATCATGAAAATTAAAATTGAATGTAATCCGCCTTTATTCCACATATTTCTTCATTGTATTCTTCTACTTGTTATTGGATCTAATAAAAGTGCATATTTTAATTAACAGACCCCTAATAAAATATTCAATGAGCTTCCATCAATATTGAAGATGTTTGTTATTTGCCACTAATGAAAGAGTGCTAATAACTCCATCTGCAAAGTGGAATGTGTGAGTGTTGTGTTTAATGAAATAATTGCATTAGCAATAATTTCCAAATTGCAATTACTGTTCCTTTTTTATACCCTTCACCAAAGGTGTAAAGGGTATATATAAGTTTGTCATTCCGTTTGTAATTCCCACAATTTTCGTTGGAGAGCAAAAAAGTTTACATTTTCGGGATCCTTGTAAGAAATGATGACGATAGGACCATGTCCGTCCGTCCGTCCGTGTGTCGGTTGAAATGGCGTTTATGAAGCCCACCGATAACTGACATATATAATATATATATCAAACGATCGGAAATGCTTTCGAGAATTTTGCTATTGGAATTCAGCAAGGTCGGTTCATACAATGCGGAGATATGTTAAAAAAAACCGGTTTTCCAGTTTCTGAAGCCTCTGTATACACTACGGACTTCGTTTTTACAAAGAATTCTCGGGCATTTTTTTCTGAATTTTTGTTCTGAAAAAATGAAATAAATCGGTTCAATAATAACTGAGATATCGGACAAAACGCATTTTTTATTTTTTGAAGCCCTGGTTTAAGCTATAGATTTTTATTTTTATACAGATCGGTCACAAATATTTTTATAAAATTTCGGTTTTTTGAATCAGCAGGATCGGTTTATAAATGGCGGAGATATGCTTTAAAAATCGGTTTTTGGAACCGGTTTTTCAGTTTCTGAAGCATCTGCATATACCAGGGACTTCGAATTTTTAAAGGGGGCTCGGAAATTATTCTTTGAATTTTTGTTCTGAAAAAATGAAATAAATCGGTTCAGTAATAAGTGAGATATCGGGGAAAACGAATTTTTTATTTTTGAAGCCCTTGTTCAAGCTACAGATTTTTATTTTTATATAGATCAGTCATAAATGTTTTTATAAAATTTCGTTTTTTTTAATAAACCAAATTCGTTCATAATCAACAGATTTATGGCCCAAAAACAAATCTGTTAAGAATATAAATACACACACAAACATGTATATTAAGCATTGTAATGACTATTAGTGACGTTTTCTGTTTTTTGTGTAGACAAGTAGTTTAGTTAGAAACAGCAGTCATATAATGAATAACAGTGTTGTTGTTGTTCTTTGTATATGCAGTCTGTACAAAAATAAATAGATATGGAATTGTTGTTGTTTATTTTTTAAAACTAAAACATATCTGTTAAGAATATACATAAATACATACACAAACATGTATATTAAGCATTGTAATGACTATTAGTGACGTTTTTTCCTATAAGACAAGTAGTTTAGTTAGCAACAGAAGTAATATAATGAATAACAGTGTTGTTCTTTTTCTTTGTATATGCAGTCAGTTTGTATATACACACATAAAAAAATAAATAAATATGGAATTGTTGTTTTTTATTTTTTTAAAAGCAAAGCCTGCTATGATTTGTTTTTTTTTTTTTTTTTCATATTCAAATTTTCGTAGTTTGAAAAAAATTTAGATTTATATATGTGAAAATATGAAAGCATACGTTAAGGCGAAAATTTTATTATTTGTCGGTAATATGGTAATATGATGTCGATAAGATAGTAAGATGGTAATATGGTGAAGGGTATCAAAGATTCGACACAGCCGAATCTTTTTTCAATTTCATTAAAAATACTGTACTTGAAAATATGTAGGTCTACCAGCAATGCAATTCGTCGATTTAAATTGGCGCATTTTATTTAAACATGTGTAAAATTCCCGTTTTTCAAACACATAACGCTTTATATATTAAATTACAGAATTCAGGCATTGAATCATTTCATATCCTTTCATTATGATTACATACGGTGGTCAGCAGATAGACTAAGAAGGGTTTATTTTAAATAATTCAAAAAATATAAAAAAAATTAATTAAAAACAAAATAGGAAATTGGTGATGTAAGTACATAAAACCAAAACAAATTAATTATTCGAGTATTTAAAATATTTTACAAATTAATATACCAAAAAAGCCATTTATCTCTTTGCCTCCATGAGCTATTAAATTTTTAAAGCATTGGACACGTTTTCTAATAAAAATTAATATATTTTTGTAAAAATAAAGAGACATGAAATAAAAGAAAAACTAAATTGTTTTTTTAAGTTACGAATAAATTTTCAATATTTTATTTATCACTAATAGAAAATTGAGAGAAAATAAACATAGCATTGCCAGAACAAAACAAAAACTGTTTAATAGTTATTGAACTGTTTTTAATACATTATGAATAATGTTTTTTTTATAAGAAGTTAATAAGGAAAAAGAGTTTAATATCTATTTTGTATAATAAACCTAAAATAAGAATTTATTATGAATAAGACCGTATATATTTATACAAATTGTTAAAAAATAAGCTTAAAGAAGTATAATAATAAAAAATAAAATTATTCGAATATTCGATTTAAAAATATTCGAATTATTCGTTATTCGAAAAGTAGCATTTTTAAATTCTTCGAACAATAATTCGTAAAAATTATTCGAATTATTCGAACGAACATTATTCGAATGGATACCCTAATGTCTACTCTACAATACTCGTATCCATGTGTTGAGAATTTAAAAAAGTTTTATATACTTTTAAAGATACCTAGTGTTGGTTATAGAGCATGATGAGTAGGTTACTAAAAAATCTTCAAAAATGCACCCTCAACATTAAAGGATTCATATAATTTCTAACAAAATAATTCAAAAACGTGTTGTCAAATATAAAAAATAACAAACATTTAAAATTTTGCTTTAGTTTCGGTAATAGTTCCGAAAAACTTGATTGTTGTATTTTTTTTTTTTTTTTTTGGAAATAATTCTATAACTTTTGGAGATAACACAATAAAATTTCACATGGTCAGAGGTTTGGCGTTTTCAACTTGATTTGGAGGAGTATAGGCCTCTAGCGGATCATGGGGTAATTTTTTTTTTTTTTTAAATCGCCAAAAATTCATTTATGATATGACAGAAATTTTATATATAGAAACTTTTTATACAATTATTGTCAAAATTGTCAAAACTTTATTTGCAAAGCTTTTTAAATGATTTTTGTAGGAGTGATAGATCGTGATATATTTTATACATTGCATAAGAAATAATGGCAAAAATATAATGCTAATATGCTTTCTTATGCAATTAAAAAAAACTGTTTAAATTATTTACTTTTTTCATGAAATCTGCTCTCCTTCATTCGTTTTTGGTCAGGCGGAAAGCAGTTTAGTATCAAATCGTTCTTAATCTTTTTTTTTTTTTTTTTTTTGATAAAATACCGTCAATAAATTTAAAAAAAACTCGCGTGACATTTTTTTATTAATCGATAAAAATTTAACCTTTTTCCAAAATTCAACATTTTCGACCAATGCCTGATGTAGGGTGCAAACATAAATCAATTCAAAATTTCTTTATTAAATATTTATGAAGCCTTATCTTTTGAAATATATAAAGAACATTTTTTTTCTTTAACGGAACTTTGAGAAAAAAAGTGAGCAATTTTTCATAGTAATTTCAGAGTGCTAACTTTGAATATTTTTCACGTTTAGACGAATTGAGATAATCTATAAATTCTTTCAGCATATTATTTTAAAATATATAACAAATTACAAAATATTTTGAAAAAAATTTTACCTCATATACCTAAATATGTAAATGTCTTTTTAACTGTAAGAATTTTTCTTTATCTTGCCAAGCACTTTACAGAAATATAAAAATCTTTAAAATTGGACTTCATTTGTAGAAGTAACGATTTGTTTAAACTTTTACATACTCAAGGTGGTCAAATTTGACATCCTGTAGCTTATCTTGTGTTATCACAGGGTGACTACAATATGATTTTTCTGAAAGCTTAAATGCTCTATGACTATAAATCAATGAGAGCCAGAGGTTGCATTGTTTAAATTTTAGAAAATTCTTTTGAAAGATGATTAAACACAGACATTATTACATATTTCTCTTAAAATTTAATTTAATAATCCAAATTTCCATAAATAATTATAAAAAATAACTATACATCTTTTTCTTCTTATGTAAAACATCCAATTGTTTTGATAACAACATGTGATTTTTGCACAAACTGCCATATTTTATTTATAAATAATTACCGTTAAATATGGCAATACTAGAAGATTTAATTTTGGCCCTAAAAACACAAATGGCAGATAAGATTAATATTTAGATTCATTTAAAAATAAATTTTGAGACATTTTTTGAATTCGTGAAGTCTGAAAAAAAATTTTTTTTTTGGATACTTTCAAACTTTAAGTGTTTATTAAATTTACCTTGATCGAATCTATTATACCCACTTTCTGCTACTTTTTGCGCCACTCTAATTTAAAATGTCACCTTAAGAAGTTGGTCAGAAAGTAGGTACATAGTCGGTTTTCGATTTTAAATCTATTTTTCAACTATTTGTGCAAAATTTTTTTTTTTCGTACATGCTTTTGTCTAAAAGATATCGACGGAAAAGTATGCACTGATTTTACGACAGAAAATATGTTTTTAAAGTATTTCACCATATTTTTCATTTGTTTAGGAACCAATTTTTCCCATTTTCAATATATAAGATTTATTATTTATATAAGAAAAATATTTGAGCTAAATTTTTTCTCCCTAGGTGTTCCGCCCTGAGCCTCTAATTTCAAAAGACAGACGGAAAAGATAAATTATATTGGAATTTCACGAAGATCCATAAAGTGTATGTGCATTTTCTGGGGTCATAGATTAATATTTTGATATTTTTCGTTGAGTCTATGTAAATTTTTCATTCAGGCAAACGTCAAATTTTTATCTGAATTTCAGATGATTTTAAATCATATAAAAAGTACAATTATTATTAGCTTCTTTTATCAAACAACGTCAAGAAAAAGTTGTCAGCATTAACTGTCTGACAATTACAGTTTACACCAGTGTTCAGCACACATAGCCACCGGGAGCCGATTGATTTTCGAAATTTTCACACAACACAAACGTCACAAATATTGAAACAAAGAGCGTACAAATCATTCAGTTCTGTGTTGGTTTTTTGCAAGGCGCAACAAATATATTCGCAATAATAAAGAGTGTAAGAAAATATATCAATTATTTTTCTTTTTTTTTTCAACTGCATTTTTGCCGAACTTTGGTATATACTAGGTACATTTTTATCCTGATAATATTTGATGTTTGTCTTGATAAAAATATCTCCAGTACACGCAAAGAAAAAACATGGTTGGTCAAATCATAATCGGTAACTATCATTAATGTTTAGGTTTATGATTCCCTCAATCATATCAGTTATTATACCCTTTTGTGAACATAATATTGTCCTATCCAATATTAATATAATATGGACCTCACAATCATAACATTTATATGTGATAGTCCTCACAACCATACTGCATAAATATAACATGATCCTTATATTAAATATTATAATACCCCCAATCATAATACTATGCATACGGTTAAAATGTATTTTTATTTATTATTATTTTTTTAATTTAAATTTTGCAAATAGAAAATAATTAAAAAAACAAATACCACAGCCTTCACTGGACGATTTCGTTCAAGAAAATTCATCTTCACATTCACACACCTAAAAGAAAATTGTAGAAATACATTTTTTTATTATTATTTTTATATTTGACCGCACTGAATTATTGATATTTATTGTACTTACCGAAAAATATTTCCAATTTGAAATGTGGCCATTGATGATTTGCTCCGTCAACACTCCGTGGATCTCGTTATTAAAAAATAATAATAAAGTTTTTAATACAAATTTTGTGAACTTTTTTAAACGTTTTTCTTCACTTTACGTCCGTCACATTTAAGATTTCATTACTGAATGAGTAAATTATTTCGAAAGTGAGATAACAATAAAGACGAGCATATTATTGTCACCCCTCGCATTAAAATATTACATACAAATATTTCATTGAAATAATATGTTACTATGAAACATATTATTCTTTTAGTACACCGACTTTATATTATTACAAAGTATCATATGTTAAAATGATCGGAACAAAAAATAATTGATTCAGCTTAGTCTAAAACACAATAATTTGATTGTGTTAGCCATATAAACTACTTAGGAACATCACTTGATTTCCGCGAGCATTTCGAAATCATGTTTTTTCTTTGCGTGTATAGAGTCGACGTTACAAACGATATTATAAACTCTATAAACCCCTCATCCTGGTGATTTTTTTTTAGCAATTTGTATTAATTTTGTGGAGAAAAACTATATTTTGTTTACCAGCAATCGACTAATTTGAATACGAAAATTTAAAATGTAAACGTAAACTTGTTTGATGGTAAGATATTTAAGCTTTTAATTTTTTTTTTTAGTTTTAGAAATACGTATAATTTTTATAATTATTTTCTTTATTGAAAACCGTCGTAAATTACATAAATTTAGTTTTACTAAATCAAAAATAGAAAAAAAGATAAAATTCACAGGATTAAGAAAAGAAATTATTCAAAAATGTTATTCATACATTTCCGTTTTTATTTTTAACAATTTAGCGACGGAATTATTTATTTTCCCTTCTATCACACAATTCGCCACCATATTGTATGAATAACAATCAAACACATTCACACTTAAAACGAAGGTGGCAATAAACACAACAAGTAGCACAAATACAACCAACCGTATGTATCAAATTTATAATTCCATTACGTACACGCAACGTATTACCGACGGAAGGAAGCATCATCAAACAACATAAACGATGACGACTATTGCTTAAACACAAAAACGAAAACAACCGACGGATATATGAATTACAAAAAAATATTTTGTTTTAGTTTACAAAATAGAGGAGTTGGTTAGAAAAAAATAACGGAATATTGAGAAGAAAAAAAAGAAAGACGACGGTATTTTTTCTTTTTTTGGGCAACAAATGCACACAATGTTTCCGTTACATTACCGTCGTTTAAAAAACGAAAAGAAAAATACACACACACATACAACCACTGAGTGACACTAAAGTTTACAAATGCCGGACAAACAACAGTTATCACAAAAACAACAAATATAAAGAGACATCCATACAACAAACAGCTACAACATTTACATTTTCAAAGCGACACTGGTCATCATCAGCAACAAAAAGGAAGAAATCAGGAAAAAAACAAACAACAAAAAAAGAGAAATATTTAAATTTCTTAATGTAGTTGTTTTAAACGAAGTAAATAGATGAAATAAAGTTGTTGATGTTGTTTTTGTTGATAATGATGATGATGGCGATGCTGCTGGCTGGTTGACTATTGCTATTGTTGTTACCGTTATTGTCATTGTTGTTGGTATAATGTTGACTATTTACCAATTGATCTTAATGTGACACAAATGATACGACAATAACGGTATAAAAAAATGAGAAGAGAAAAAAAAAATAACAACACAAAAAACAAAAGTAAGAAAAAAAATAATAAAAACAAATATTCAGTAGCAAAACAACTAAATGGCGAACAAGATTAAAGATTATGTTGCCAGATAAATTGTATTTAAAAAAAATCGTTAAAATATATAAAATCATTGCAAAAAAATTAAAAATAAAATTATATAGAGTATGAAGAGTGAGATTTACAGTTTCATAGTTTGACATAAATAATAACTGTCAAAAGCATATTGGAACTAATCATAAGCAAAATAGTAATAAATATAGTAATAGTAATAGCAATTTTATTAAAAAAAACACTTTAAAGATACATCTTTAAAGTAATTTTTTTAATAAAATTTCCTCCATCACATCGTTAGTTAAAAAAAAAAAACAATATTTAGGAACTTTTCTTTTTTCATTCCTTTAGCCCACTGTATGCCATAAATTTTATTGGAACGAAATTTATTTGAAATATCAAACTTAAAACAAAATATTTTAATTTTTCATTATATTAACAAACAATTGATGAAAAATAACATCAAACTAACAAAAAAATTGTTATATTGACAAATAATTATCAATTTGATTAAATTTCATCAATACTACGAAAAAACTATAAAAATTAATGAAACCTACCATAAATCTGGCAACACTGATTACCAACACTATACCGGTAAATATATAAACTGAATAATCATACAAATACATAGTCAAGTCACATAACGTAACCAACCATATATAGATACTAACTTACTTACGTTGCTCTTTACATGTACTCGCAACGAATAAAACTACAATGACAATAATAACGATGACAAGAACTACATATATCAAAACTACAAAATAGTTAAGTCGAGGCGCATCACATTTATTTACAACAAAATGTACAAAATGAAATAGAAACAAAATACAAAATAAAAAAAGTGGTACATTCGATGTGCACTTTTTGGTCAAAATTATAACAATTCATAGTATATACAAACAAAAACAAAAAACACACATATATACCTACCTATAAAAGCTTAAATAAACACAGACTGATTGTACACTCTGGGCAGCATGAAGGCTTGCTGTATGTATTTATGTAAATAAAATATCTAGCAGCTATGTAGTAAGTATGAGCAGGCGGAAATAAAACTTTGCACACATTAAAGTTGAGCAGCATGATGTGGTAAAGTAAAATGTTGAATATGTAAAACAAATACTAACAGTTCTGATATACAAAATATAAAAGTTTACAAAGATATGACAAACATTGCATTTAAATTTCTACACATTTACACAGTGCACATAAATACATACATTAATAGAAATATTGTACATTAAAAATATTCTTACATAAAAAGTACTTAACAATAAAACATACGTACTAAATATATACATACATATACATATACGTGTATAAATTCTTAAACATCAGCAACTTTTTAGTTGAATACAAATGTACATATGTTTCTGTTAAGGACATTGTACAGTGGTTATAACAGTTTGTTAAAAAAAATAGAAATTATTAGGAATTTGTTTTATGCACTTAGGGTCATTATAAAAATAGGACATAGATGTGTATATAAGAAGATTGATATATTTCATAAGAATTGGTTTTTTGTTATATTATCACGTACAGATTTTATGTGCATGACTAATATGAACCCATTAAAGCTATACTTCGTCATATCTACGATCTATCAGTGATGTCAAAAAAATGTTCAAGATTATATTTTGTACAAGACTTTTTTAAAATACTGTCGCATAGTGTCACATTTGGCAGTTTTAGAACAACAAAAATCCAATTTTGGATATATTGGTCTGAAATTGTATATTCTGTTAGAGGATAGAATCACTGCTATGCCCATACTGAAAACAAATTAATTTATTTGTATGAATTACCTGCATATTTTTGCTAATTTTATTAAAATAAGGGATATTTTAAAATTAGACGTGATAAGATCTAATCACATCAATCATAGCGTAACACTTGTATAACAAATTTTTAGCCATTATCATAACATGTTTATATAATTCTAAAAAAAAATTGCTAAAATAAGGTACCTCATATTTTTTCTAATATTTTAAAATATCGCAAAAAGTCGCAGCCAAAATTCTCAGATATAATTTTATAGATATCATTTTAAACCAAAATCGTATTTTTTAAATTGGAACTCTTTTTTTTAAATAAACTTTAAACTTTAGAACACGTTCTAAAATCATTAGTTCTAGTCACAACCACTTTTTTAATAACTTCCTTAGAACTAGTGGTTTCACAACTAATTCTGGAATTCGTTGGGAATCTTATTATGATTCTAAATTTGTTTTAGAGAATGATTTTTAAAATTAGTGCTTAAGAACTAATTCTTAAGCACTACATTACTTCTCTGAATTATTTTGACTTTTTCTATTTCCTACACTTTCATTCGGATGGAGTTACGTCTTTTCACATTGCTTTTGTATTATTTTTTATTCAGAGTAATTTTTTTTTTTTTTTTTTCGCAAAAAATGTTAGAAATACTACTAAATTATTTAAACATAAATGCAACTAAGTAAATAAATAAAAACCCCCTTTTTATAAAAAATAATAAGAACTAAAATTTTCATTTTTTATTTGAATTTGGAAGCAAAATCTTAATTTTTCAATACAGTGGATTTCCTAATGAACAACAAACAAGATAGAGAAACATTTGCAGTGTCCAGGCGGGTAATTTTCTTATTTTTCAGTGAAAAATTCAACCAGTCGAAAGTAAAATAGCAAATGAACGATTTTGACATTTTTGTTCGTATCATTCGAAAGCCAATTTTGTATGAAAACACTTTCGTTTTCGTTCGACTTGTCGTTTGACTCATTGTTCGCATAAAAGTGAGTTAGAGAAACCCAAATCAGTTTTCGTTCGCTTAGAAGTTGTTCGACATGGAGAAATAGGCTATTAATAAAAAAACCAAAAGAATTTTAAACAAGCGCGAATGTTATATTCGGCTCGGCCGAATCTATATACCCACCATCAACTTTTTCAAATTTGACGTTATATGCATGCATATTTTTTGTTTCCGAGATTACAATGGTCCTTGAACTATTTGAACACAATTTCACCTTATATGGGAGGTGGGCGGACCACGCCCATTTTTGGTTCCCGAGTTTTTATCGAACCCCAAACTATTTATACAAAATTTCGTTGTCGTACATATGGGTATTTTTCTCTTTTGTTTAAGAGATATCAGCAGAAAAGTATGAAATGGACACCCTGTGTTTCTAGTTTTTATCCCATAACTTTGTTTATTAACCGACGTTGCACATTTTCAATCCCAAACAAACTTTATGTAAGACAAATATTTGTGCCAAATTTTGTCCCCCTACGTTGTACCGTTCGAGCCCTATTCTGCTTTCAACAGACGGACGGACATAGCTAAATCGACTCAGAATCTAACCAGGACCTAGAAAATATATACTTTGTGAGGTCTTAAATGATTCCTTCGACATGTTACACACGGAATGACAAAATCAATATACCCCCATCTTTTTGATGGTGGGTATATAAATCATATTAAACATTTTCATTATTAACAGGGCAAGTTTTTCGAGCTTTTCGCTTGGAAAGTAAGCACTTGGCAAGTGCCACTTGCATATTTCAAAAGTATTTCACATAAATGCTTTTTTTAATCTTTGCATACATTTGCATATAATGGATATAAAATGTTGTTTCACTATTTTTTAGTAATTTTTTGGAGTTCAATCAAATGATTTCTAAAAATTTTTTGCCCTGATCATTTACATATACAATTTTTTGAGATATTTACCCCCGAAGTAATATTCGCAAGATATGGACCATTTTTATGTTGAGATAAAATTCATATTAAAGGTAATTTTAATATCTTTAATATATCTCAATAAATTTTATATCATAAATAGTTTGATATTAGTAATTTTGTGTATAAGTGATTCCATGTCAAACGGACAGCATTCGGATTTGGCATCTCCGATTTCAATGAAATTTCAGACCCATGTTTCTTTTCGGTCCGGAAATATGACGGTTTAAAAAACGAAAAAATGTTAAAAACTTTACAAATGAATACTTATTTATCTTCTAATAACTTTCTTTAATATACATGGTAGATCTCAAGTTGTTGCTGCTTATTGAATACAAAGATATTACCTTCATAACGATATATACAATGTTTTTTTTTTTTAATTCTTAGAAAAATTTTATATTTTTGACATAACTCTTCTCCATATGGATATAAAATTTCAAGTTGGAGCCTTATTTAGTTTAGGAGTTATGGACAAAAATAAAATCCAATTATAAATAACTCCTAAGCTATAGAAAACAAAAAATTAAATTTAGAGTAGTTTAAAAAACAAGGACATTACCTTAAAAATTATATATAGTGAGTTACTTTAGATCGAAAGTTCAAAGGTCAAATTAAGTCAAATTACAAAAAATAAACCATTATATCTCCGAAAACGATTTTTTTAAAATGCAAAAAAAATATATATAGTATTAATACAACTCCACTTTATACTTGTGCAAAATTTCATGTTGGACACTCATTTAGTTCAGAAGTTATGTAACAAAATATATACTGAAGTCATAAAAAAAAAAAATTATTTCAACATAATTTTTGTAAATATTTTGAATTTTACATACAAAAAATAAGTTTTTTTCTGTAATTTGGTTCATAACTCTTAAACCAATAGATGCTTCAACTTTTCATTTAAATCGAAATTCATTTAAATCGAAAATGTCACTTTCAAATCGCTATATTTCGCGAACCACTTGATGAAATTATCTGAAATTTTTAATTAGTCTTAGTCAAGCATAATGATTTTTTGTGTTGGTTTTAAATAGAATGAATCTTTCATAATTTCAGGTACGTTTCAATGTGTGTGTACGAACTAGGGTGATCGACGCGGTTTTCCAACCGGTTTTAAAACCGGTTTTTTCCCTTCCATGTGCTGTCGGTTTTTTCAAAATGTTAATTTTTCGAATGTCGAATAGACCGGTTTTTTTAAACACAAAAAACCGGTTTTAAAAATAGCATTTTATTTCAGAAAACATGTACTAAATGGTGATATTTGAATCGAAATTTAGGAATAATTTTTTACATATTCATAGACTAATTTCTTATGTTTTAAAAATATAGTTCAAATCTAAATTGGAATTTATTCTTTAATATTAAACAAATAAATAAGTAACAAGTATCCTGTAATATCTGTAGTATTTTTACACCCAATTTAATTTTTTATGATCCAATATTTCCTTTATTTTTTAAAGGTGTTGTGTTAAAAAAGTTTCACCTGCTGAATAATTTCAATTGAGACAGGCTTCCATATTAAGCCATGGTTTCTATTATTGCTAACTAAAATTTAGTCTACTTTTTGATGATTTTTTTTTTTTGTACAATTTTGAAACATAATTATCTTCTAGTCATCTAGATATATAATTTGCTTAGTATTTTTTCTCTTTTCAAAGCTTTCTAAAGCTCCCAAACGACGTAGAAAATAAAATTTGTCTTAATTATAAAACTTTTCATCCAACAAATCCTAACGGAGCCATATTTTGAAATTTTTTATCAGGAAGCGGATATAAGAGGATTTATGTGTCTTTTTCTAAAAGTTTTTTCCCTTTCTAGAGTTTTTTAAAGCTCCCAGAAGAATTCGGCTTACTTATAACCCTATTCGTCCTACAAATCCTAACGGAGCCAGATTTTGGAATCTCTATCAGGGAGCGAAAACACGTGGATCTATATATATGGATTTATATATATCATTCCTAAGCGTTGTTTTCTCTCCAGAGCTTTCTGAAGCTCCCAGACGATATAAGAAACTAAAAATCGGCTTACTTATAAAACTATTCGTTCTACAAATTCTAACGGAGCCAGATGTTTCTATCAGAGACCGAAAAGTCTGTTTTTGGTATTAAGAACTTTTGAGCTGCTATACTTATTATTTGCTCTCTAAATCCTTTCAAAAACTGATTCTGCATTTCGGTCAGGGAGCGCATTACGACGATTTTTTTGTTTTGAAAGGTTTTTGAATTTAAAACTTTAATCAATATTATCCCAATAAATTCTAACGGCTTCAAATAATTGACTTCGATTAGTGAGAGGAAGGCGTCCATATGTTGTTCATATTTTTTTTTCTTTTAATTTTCGGATTTGTTTGTGCATATAATATTATTTTTTCCTGGCATTGTCAGGCTTATACGCTTGTATTTAATAAATTTTAACTTGAATATTATAAGAATTATTGATTTTTGAAATGTGGCCTTTTGATATAAATATTAACTTCTGCAAAAAACCGGTTAACCGGTTTTTTCTGAATTTCAAAAAGTGCAACCGGTTTTTTTTAAAATACCAACTATTCGAACTATTCGAAAACCGGTTTCTCAAAAAAGTCGAATAATCGATCACCCTAGTACGAACTAATGTTATCGGTCCCTTCGAGTTCGTAATGTGTTACAAAAAAATTAAATAATAGAACGAAATATTTATTTAAATTTGTATTGTTTTTTTTATAATCAAATATATAAAACGCTAATTACTTACAAAAATCATCCAAATTTAATGAAATTTGGCAGGAATATTAACATAAACACTGCTAGCGAAAATATAATGTTTTAGCATGATTTCTAGATGGCTCACCTTGTATAATACATTTGAAATAATTCATATTGTCCTTATAATATATATATAAAGACAATTTATCTTATTTTATAAGTATTGTATACATATTATGTACTAGAGCCCTGCAAACTGTGTCTTATAAGGCTGTACAAGCCACTTGATATTTTTCAAGTGTTGTTATCAGTGTGTGTGCGGAGTAATAAATACTGTTCTGCAGGCACTTAAAACCATACAAATACTGCGTGTGTGCTTCAACTTTATGAACAAATCATGAGTGTGCTATGATAGCGACCAAACAAGCCTCTCAAAGGCTTGTATAAAAAAATACAAGCCTTTTGACCACTTGTTTGCTTTAATAAGGAAAAAAATTGTGTTTTCTTTTTTATTAAAATTATATGTGTGTGTGTGCGTTCATGACTGTATAAAGTAATTTCGTAAGTAAAACAGTCGTTTAAAAGTATTGTTTATAAACTTATTGTTATTTACGATCAAATAAATTATTAATGTTACTAGTTTTAACAATTTAAAGAAACATGCCTATTATTATGACCTATTATTAATAAAAAAAATACATGAATTTCTCCAATTTTTATTTTGTTTGACATTTTTAAATACAAAGGTGATAAAAATTCAAATACTTTTGTGAGGTAAATTCGATGAATTTTCATACTATTTCTGTAATAACTTGGATACAATGCAATATTTTTTATTGCAGTTTTTTGCATTATAAAGTTAACAAATAGACAAATACAATTCAGTTAATAAATCTAGAATTATTTTTTTTTAAAATCACTTAATTAAACCGTTTTAATTATTAATTTAAAAAATTCAAATACTTTAGTGAGACACTGTATATGGAAACGAATTTGAAAAATGAAAAGACATTGTTCTATATTATTTCCTTTTAGTTTTAAAATAGAATGATTACTTAGTAAATATAAATTAAATGCAATAAAATCTATCATAATATAAATAAGTACAATTTTAAAATTTTTTATAAACATACAATTAATTATAAGACTAACTTTATTTAAAATATAAATAAATACTAAAGATAAAAATTTTCTAACTTACATATGTAACTGACAGTTTCAAATGTCAACTTTAATTTTTTTACTTTTTTAACTCTTAATAAAGAGTATTTTTTAATAACTTTATGAATTCACCCTTTTACATTTATTTAGAAAAGAAGAACCAACAATAAAATATAGACATACTGTATATATGTGTGTGTATGCAAGAATATTTATAAACAACCACTTTTTACACATTATGAAGATTTTTTGCCACACACAGCAACTACGTATTACAAAAAACAAACAAATCATTAAGCCCACTTGAAATCTTTAAATCAGACTATTATGTACTAGTCTCCTGCGCAAGATGATTTGAAAAGCAAACACACTTGAATTTCAAGTGTGTGTTTCATAGCCAACATGTGCAAAAACAACAATAAATACTGTTCGTACTGTTCGCTGCCCGAAGCAAAGCAAGTGTGTACTGTGTATGAGCGACTGCAAATCCGTGCGTTCAAATCATTTATCGTAAACAAGTGGTGCAAGTGGTGTGGCAAAAAAAAGCAAATCATACAAGACGTTGAGAAATGATTTAAAGATTTCAAGTGGGCTTAATGATTTGTTTGTTTTTTGTAATACGTAGTTGCTGTATTTGTATGGTTTTAAGTGCCTGCAGAACAGTATTTATTACTCCGCACACACACTGATAACAACACTTGAAAAATATCAAGTGGCTTGTACAGCCTTATAAGACACAGTTTGCAGGGCTCTATTATGTACACCCTTCTAGAATAATATTTTTCAGAAATACTTCAAATTTTTTTCTTTTAGTAATAGAGTATCCAAAAAACCGACTTATTTTGAAAACCGGTTTTTGGTTTATTCGAAAAATCACATTTTAGAAAAAACCGTTTGATCGGTTTTGAACTTTTAAAAAAACCGGTTAACCGGTTTTCTGGCATTTATATTTCTTATGAAGAAAATATTACTTTTTTAAACAAAAGCCGAAATTTATACCTGCATGAAAACTTTACTTGGAAAAAATAATTATTTTGGTGTGAATAATTTCAAAACGAATGTTTTTTTATTTCACATTATAATTTTTGAGAAATATAAAGGTATATTAGAGTGGCCCCCTTTAATATGGAGGAAAATAATTTTTAAATTTTCAGTTTCACTCCTAGAAATGTTCGAATAGCAAAAAAACTATAAAATACAAAGTTTTAGATTGATTGAAACAAATTTAGAGGTGGCACAGAGATTGAAATATTAAAAAGTTTAGTTTTTTTTATTCTGCTCAACAATACCTAGCTTATTACATATTAAATTTTCCTCGTTTTCATTGAATTCCACAGTTTATTACCTTTCTAAAATGACCAAAATTGAACAACTAATAACATCAAAATAAAATTATGTACATCACATAATTTTCGACCATATACACCCCAGTAAAATAAGATTTCATCCAAAACTTTTGGGAGAGACGAAACTCGGCATATAGTTTTGTCTTGGTATCTTAAATAAATAATTCCAGTGAACAGTATATTTGTTTCAATGAACTCATATTTTGTCCCAATGAAACTATACATTAAAAATATTTTATAAAAATAGGCTTGTTCTGTATTTTTGGTTTTTATTTTATTTTAAATTAAATGATTAAATTATATGATATTGAGTTAATATAAGCAAAAATTAAATATAAAGATAAAAATATTACATTTCACTAAAAACAATTTAGTAAACAAAATACATTTTACAGATGTGATCGTGCTTGTTTTGTCATTTATAATAATATAGTAATTCCTGTTGTCCTCTATATTGCTCAATGATGGTATGGAATATCCATTTAGACGCCACATTAATATAACATTATCCTGAACAAAAAAAGTTTATAAATAAAATTTTTTGAAATTCGTTCATTTGCTTAAAATATTTGAACTAGTTACCTTTAAATCTTTTTTGTCTATAGAAATTCCATTATTTTGACGATCTGGTAGCATCCAAATCTTAATCAGTTTGTAATAAATTTTTATTAAGAATTCAATTTAAATATTTCATATATTTATATTTATTTTCGAATAGAATCCTCTGGTTTTGAAATCACAATATTTTTGAAACCCTTGTATTTGAGGCTAGTAACACATTCTTCTGCGTCTTACTGGTTTTATCTACATATATATAAATGAAATGTAATATTTAAAAACTCTTTAAAATCATAAACATTATTAAACTTACGTGCTAGGAAGGCAAGTCTCCCAATTCTTTCTTTTTGGTAATTAATTTAATTTGGTATATTCAATTATGCTGCTCGACTTCTCCTTTGTGAATAAATTATATTTATGTATTTTAATAATTCGATTTATAACATATTTACTTTTTAATTGTTTTCGTTTTTAACACAACACTGATTTTTTTATTTTTTGTCTTGTTAAAAACGCGTCATTTCTTGTTAAGAGATAAAAGAAAACTGAAATGTATTTGTTTTCATTTTACTTTATTTCCCGTTAGAAAGCATTTATTTTAATATAATTTAATGAAATATTTCATTGGTTCAATGCTTTTGTTCATTGTGTAATGCTTCTTCTTAATTAAATCAATGTATTAGTACATTGAATAAATTAATTCAATGAACTAATACATTAAATCAAATAACTGATTTACTTATTTTATTAAGAAATAAATTTAATGAATGGTTTCAATGTAATGTTCACAATAGCGTTTATTTTTTCATTGAATTTTAATGAATATTTTCATTGAAGCAATGAATTCGTACTTTAAGTTAATAAATTCTTGGAAAAAATTAATGAATTTCATTTAATGTACTTCTTTCATTGAAATTACTTTTTTCAGTGTACTATTACATCAATTTTGGATAATAAAATTATTTACAGTGTATATAGAATGTTAGAAGGGAACTATATAACAAGTTTCGTTTCTATCCTTCAATTTTAAATTGAAGTTTTAATTTTCGGGGCCCGAAAATTACGTGTTTTTTAGCAATTTTATTTTAACAACTATTATGTTGATGTTAGGATTTTCAGAAAACTCATAATGTGTGGAATTCAACAAGATATAAACCCATTTAAAATTATTTGTTTATGGTCGATAAAAGAAAAAAACATTTTAGAAAGTAATCATTTTAAGATTTTTTATCGCTTTGAACCACCTTTAAATTTTTTTTAAATCAGTTTAAAATTTGTGAAAAGTTTTCGAATCGAAAAATAATTTATTATTATAGTAGTCATTTAGTTTCTCACAGGGTGATTTGATAATATTTCTGAGTAAAATGAAGTAAAAATTTAAAAACCGAAAATTGCAAAAAAAAAACCTAAACCGATGGTGTTTTGGATACTCTATTTAGTAAACAATCTGGCAATGCCATTTTAATGAAAAGAATGGCAAGTTTATGCATAAAAAAATTATTTACTCATACATTTTCGATAAAAATACCAAAAATTGTTGCTCATAATAATAGATGCAGTTAATTTATTAATTTTTATATATTTACAGTGCTATTCTCGACCGAGTGACAAACAAATTTAATGTGATAGTAAAAATAATTGTGACAATAAGGAATATTTTTCTATTCTGGTTTTGGAAAAAAAATTTTTGTATAAATTTTTGGTAATAGTTGTCACGTTCATAAAAGCACATTATAATAACTAATGAATGATAATTGTCATAAATTCGAGAATAGCACTATAAGTCTTATTCTATTGTCCTTTTTCGATTATTTTTACATAATAGAATAAGGACAGTTGCATTTGCGTTGAAAATATTATAAAGAAATAACATTCTTAGAGCCCAAACACAACCTAGCGGATTATTTTTTTTATATGAAGATTTGACAACTAAAACAACTCAGCGGAATCCGCTGGAAATTAAAATCTATTTTAATTTCGCAACGGATTCTGAAAAAGCTCTCATTTTCTCACTCTCCCTCTCTGTTAGTGTTGCCGTTGTTGAAAAAAAAATCACATTAAATTTATATAAGAAAGAAAGAGATAGATAGATTTGCCTTTTATTTTTTATGTATGGAATTTAAGAGAGAAAGATAAATATTTTTTTATATATGTAGTTTTGTTGTTGCCAAACACAAAAAATATAAAGAAACAAAAACAAAATATATATAAAATCCGCTGCTGGATTCCGTCTTTATTTAATTTGCATTTCTGTCTTAGAGCGGAAAACAACGTTGACATCCGTTTGGTTGTGTTTGGTCTCTTACATAGAAATTGAATAAAACAACCATTGTACCAAATAAGAGAGAAAAGTTGTTCAAACCAAGAGAAAAATGGAAAGTTGTTGTTTGAAATTGCAAGGATTTAGAAAATATATACGTTTTCTACAAAATACTTTGCATAAAAATCAAACGATTGAAACTTGTAATATACCTCATAAAATAAACCCAAAATGCAAAACAACATAACATCACTTTTTATAACTTTAAAGGAGGCACAAAAAACTTTCTTAAATCTAAACAAATTGTCTTACAAACAAAATTTTTGGGATATTACATCCTTAAGTAGTCCCTAATATATTAATAAAGAATATTTTTATTTTTATTAAATATTTTTTAGTTATGTGAATTACGTTTTTCAAGATTTCAGTTTTCTAAAGCCAAAAAAACGTAACATCATTGCAAATTTAAGAAAAATTTTAATTAAAAAGATTTTTGATAACTTTTACTCTAAAATTTTAATAGCCATTATATTTTTAATAATTTGCAATGTGAATTCGTAAAAAGAAAAGAAAATCTTTTTTTCCCCCCTTTAATTTTTTAACAAATTTTATGTTACATTATTTTGATTTAAGAAAATCATTGCCTTCGTTAATATAATCGTTATTTTTTGAGCTACAAGTTTGAAAATGTGATCACACGTATTTTGGAATAATAAACTACTTATACATATTTCATCAAAAACATAAATTTTAAAATTTTGATATTAAGTTGTTTTGCATTTTCGGTGACGATATGCAGTTGATTAAGCATTTCTGTATATTCT
Source organism: Protophormia terraenovae (assembly GCA_951394005.1). Classification (NCBI taxonomy): domain Eukaryota; kingdom Metazoa; phylum Arthropoda; class Insecta; order Diptera; family Calliphoridae; genus Protophormia; species Protophormia terraenovae. Next base: position 34,910,512 of record OX596074.1, read on the forward strand.
CCGTAAGTATTGTACTGGGGATCTTAATGGATGTGCAGACCAGTGATTTTGCTCAACATTTCGGCACATTATTATTGATAAAAGTTTTAACTTTAAAATAACTTTTTGTCATATTATCAATTCAATACATATATTTAATTATATACAATATTTTCTGGAACATACTTTAGAATTGCAAAGTAAGCATTTTTTTTTTTTTTCATTTTTATAATACAACTAAACCAGATAGAATTATTATTCTAGTTCCGATCAAATGTTTTGAAATAAATATATTTAACCATATTTTTAATTATCTAACCCACTGTTGCCTAAGTTGAAAATGTTCTCATTTAAGAAAAAAAATATTTTTCAACATTCGAATTTAACTTTTTTTGTCAACTTAAATCTATAGGTATGCATGTGTTTGGGTGTATTAATGTAAAAATACAAGCTCAGTCAATACTCTTATAATATTTTTTTTACTGTTCAGTGCTGCAAAACTTTGCAATTCAATAATTTTTTTTTATTTCTTCTTCTTAAAGCTTTTTATGTTGCAAAAATATGAACATTTAACAAAAAAAATAAAAAATATTAAGTTCATATGTTTGTGCTTTGTGAGTCTTCTTCGTATTCAAAAGGGGATTTATTTGGTTCCCTTTTAACTTGTATTTTGTTGGAATATTTTGTATTTGTACCGTTTGTTATGTATGTACGATTATGTATAGATGAGTGTTTTCTTTTTTTATTTCTTATTTTTTAAATTTTTTATATCATCTTTTTTGCTATTGTTGTTGTTGCAGTTGTTGTAAAATATTGGTGGCCGAGACTGTGACACCTTATTCCCAAGTCAACAGTAGTTGGTTTTTACATACACATACACCAACCCACAATAAAAACAAAAACAACAAACACATGCATGTTAAGTTACCCCCATTAGACCCTAAAGTTGAATTTAAGTCAAGAAAATCGAAAAAAAAGAAATCATAAAAGGAAACTCACAAACATTCACATAAATATTATAAAAAAAGAAATGAACAACAACTATCTTAGTATATGTGAGTACAAAAAAAAATCCAACTCCGCCTTTTTTCTGCACACTGGAAATCTGTATAACAACCCAACCCCTTTTTTATCTTATCACTTGCTTATGTATTTGTTGTTATCATATGTGTTTATTCCAGCGTCGGCGCTTTACAACACTTATCAAAAATAATTCCAGCACTCAATCACTTCCCCTCTCATAATTGTATTTTTTCCTCTTCTTTCTACATAAATTATATTCAGCCTTTTGCGGAATCTGTTCATAATTTCTGTTTTGTTTTTTTGTTATTAATACTTACGACTATTTGCTCGTTGTTCTTTATGACCATTATTTATCTTGGTGCTTTTATTTTGGCTTTTCTAAACTTAACGCATTTATTTTATTTGGTTTTTTCTTAATTTTTTTATTTTCTTCATTTATTTTGTACACGAGAGTAAAGTTGAGTATCCTTCAATAATATTTCACATTTCCTTTCAACTTTTAATGGAGAGATTTAGCTTCAAAATCTGTTTTTAATATATGTATGTAGTATGTTGTTGCTTTCTTTTTTGGCAATTTTAATGTATTTTTCCTTTCACTTTATAACAACTAAATAAAAAATGATGTACATACAAATACTTACATACATACATAAATTTATGTATCTATGAATATTTATTTAAACTTAGGACTGACTCGATTTTATACATATTTAATGGGCAATTTTATTATTTATTTTCACATTGTTATTGATTTATAACCGACCATTTTATTTTACACTTAGAGAAAACTGCATCATTGAGAACAATAAATAAATATTAATAATTAAATTGTTATTAAAACAAATAATGTAATAAATCATTATAATTTATTGGCATTTGTCAAATATACGTAAATAAAATAATTCAAATAACAATTCTAGTTAGTTTTGCTTAAATTTTTTTAAAAAACACGTTTTGCCTTTTAACTTTTTTCGGAAGCTCCATAATTACCGAATTATACAACAAAGAATGTTTGCTTCTTCATTTCATAAGAGAGCACAATGTGTTTACATATTTTTAGCCCGATATTGGGCTCTTGTGAAAAGAGAATTGAAGAGCACAAAAAAGGTATCCTAAAATATCAAAGATTTTAAAAGGAGTTGCCCATTTCCCACCAAAAAAAGTGACTGAAACAACTATCAAATCTCTAATGGAAGGATTACCAAAAAAGTCCACGAGTTCATAAGTAATGTCTAGAACTATAAAAGAACTGTAATATAATATCAATTAAAAAAAAAATCAAAACCCTAAGATCAACCGTTTCCAAATTTTTGAATTTTATATATGTTACGAAACCGAAACCTACAAAATTAAACAAAGTAATTTAATGTTATAAATGTAATTTTATATAGACAAGGAAATACACTTCCCGAAATATTTATAAGGCCAAAATAGTTTTTTATATTTCTATGGAACTACACATGCATTCCCAGAAATATTTGACACACATATGAAGTTTTTTTAAATGTACAAAAAGTTGGTTTCTTTACTCCTGTGCAAAAATAACGAAATAATTATAAGACCAAATATGACGAACTATTTTAAATATTTAAAAAAATGAAATATGTTTTCAAAATTTTTTGTTCGTATTATTTTGTAGTACAAGTTAGATCAGAGTTAATTTTTGGTACAGTGGGACAAATATATTTTTGTGATATAATCAATAAAATATAAAAAATAAGCCCAAAGGGTAAATTAAATTATTTTTTCTTTGTATATTAAAAAAGATTATGGGGAAAGTGCCGTTTATTGCTGTTCTTGTAATTATACCCTTCACCACAGGTGTAAAGGGTATATGTAAGTTTGTCATTCCGTTTGTAATTCCCACAATTTTCGTCGGAGAGCAAAAAAGTTTACATTTTCGGGATCCTTGTAAGAAATGATGACGATAGGACCATGTCCGTCCGTCCGTCCGTGTGTCGGTTGAAATGGCGTTTATGAAGCCCACCGATAACTGACATATATAATATATATGTCAAACGATCGGAAATGCTTTCGAGAATTTTGCTATTGGAATTCAGCAAGATCGGTTCATACAATGCTGAGATATGTTAAAAAAACCGGTTTTTAGAACCGGTTTTCCAGTTTCTGAAGCCCCTGTATATACTAGGGACTTCGTTTTTACAAAGAAGACTCGGACATTTTTTTCTGAATTTTTGTTCTGAAAAAATGAAATAAATCGGTTCAATAATAACTGAGATATCGGACAAAACGCATTTTTTATTTTTTGAATCAGCAGGATCGGTTTATAAATGGCGGAGATATGCTTTAAAAACCGGTTTTCGGAACCGGTTTTTCAGTTTCTGAAGCCTCTATATATACCAGGTACTTCGAATTTTTGAAGGGGGCTCGAAAATTATTTTCTGAATTTTTGTTCTGAAAAAATGAAATAAATCGGTTCAGTAATAACTGAGATATCGGGGAAAACGATTTTTTTATTTTTGAAGCCCTTGTTCAAGCTACAGATTTTTATTTTTATATAGATCAGTCATAAATGTTTTTACAAAATTTCGTTTTTTTTAATAAACCAAATTCGTTCATAATCAACAGAGTTATGGCCCAAAAACAAATCTGTTAAGAATATAAATACACATACAAACATGTATATTAAGCATTGTGATGACTATTAGTGACGTTTTTTGTTTTTTGTATAGACAAGTAGTTTAGTTAGAAACAGCAGTAATATAATGAATAACAGTGTTGTTGTTGTTCTTTGTATATGCAGTCTGTACATAGATATGGAATTGTTGTTGTTTATTTTTAAAAACTAAAACATATCTGTTAAGAATATACATAAATACATACACAAACATTTATATTAAGCATTGTAATGACTATTAGTGACGTTTTTGCCTATAAGACAAGTAGTTTAGTTAGTAACAGAAGTAATGTAATGAATAAAAGTGTTGTTGTTGTTCTTTGTATATGCAGCCAGTTTGTATATACACACATAAAAAAATAAGTAAATATGGAATTGTTGTTGTTGTTTATTTTTTAAAAGCAAAGCCTGCTATGATTGTTTTTTTTATATATATTAAAATTTTCGTAGTTTGAAAAAAATTTATTTTTATATATGTGAAAATATGAAAGCATACGTTAAGGCGATCATTTTATTATTTGTCGATAATATGGTAATATGATGTCGATAAGATAGTAAGATGGTAATAAGGTAATATGGTGAAGGGTATCAAAGATTCGGCACAGCCGAATCTTTTTTCAATTTCATTTCAGACTAGATTTGTATCAAAATATGTAAAACGAATGTATTTTTCTACGTAAAAAAAATATTTATAGTCTTAAGTTTTTCAGATATAGAATGTCTTGTTCAGAATAAATCAGAAAATATTTATCATGTCTTAATAAACATTGGCCAGAATGTCAGTTGTAAACTAATTTATAATATTTGCAAACTATACTAAATATATTTAGTAAATATATCTTGTAAAAATATTTTTTTTATTGCATATACGCAATATAATATCTAGCCTTCATTTATGGTTATTTGGAAATAAATTGTATCCAATTTTTAATTTTTGTATCAGAAATTTCGTAAATACTAATAATCAAGGGTATTCATTGGAATACAATTGAGATAAAAGTACATTAACAATAAGTATAATTCCTATTATGGAATTCATTAAATTGCGCCTGTTTCAGACCTACTAAAATGGGTTTACTATATTTGTAGAATCAAATTAGCAATTAATAATTATAAACTATCTTGCGATTACCAACTTGGCCAAGGCGTATAAAATATGATTAATATTTTCTGATTTATTCTTAACAAGACATTCCATATCTCAAACATTTTAGGATAAAAATACATTTTTTACGTAGACAATTAAATTAATTTTACATATTTTGATCTTAGTTTAGTCCAAAATTACAAAAGCAATAATAAACATTATTTCTTCTCCAGATGTTTTCTATATATGAACAAAAATATAACTTAATTGAGCCTTTGGGCTTATTTTTTTTCTCTTTATTGATTATATCATAAAATTATATTTGTCCCACTGTACCAAAAATGAACTCTGATCTAACTCTGTATGGCCTTTATTAATAATACGAACAAAAAGTTTGAAAACACATTAAATTTTTTTAAATATTTAAAATACTTCGTCATATTTGGTCTTATAATTATTTCGTTCGAAGCTCAAGTAAAAGTCCCATTATTTTTGCACATGAGTCAAGGAACCAACTCATTTACATATAAAAAAAACTGTCTCACTTGTATTCATATGTGTGTGGAATATTTCTGGATTTCACTTGTAGTTCCATAGAAACCTAAAACACTATTTTGGTCTTATAAATATTTCGGGAAGTGTACTTAAGACAAACGCTGAAAACTTACCGGAAAACGTTTGCATGTAACCAGTATTTCGGGCGTTTCGTTTCCACTTTTTAGAAAAATTCCTGTTAGAAACCCTTGAAAAAGAATAATAATATATGCCCTATTTAGATAACCTCCAACCAATTAATATATAATACATAGTTTACCTCTGAATCTCTTGGTTTTCAAAATATTTACAACCAATAATGTAAATCAATAAAATGAAATTATTTTTTAATAAAATTTTAATTTTTACCAAAAATTATATGTTAAAAAATTTGACATAATTTTTTTGTATTTTTTTACTGAACTTGTCAAAATACAGAAAATTGATTTTGTTTTTGATATTGAGTTTGAAAATATTTACAACCAATAATATAAAATATTAGAACCAAATAATTTTTTTTATTTAATTTAATTTAAATCCAAATAATCTGCCTTTTTATAGAATCCAACACGGATTGGTTTTATAACATTTTCTAAACAAAACCAATAAATTGGGTTTATGTATTCGATATCTGTTTATGAAATCCAACAAATGGATTTGAAAACTTAAATATTTTCAAAACAACGCTTAAAGCCTTTTATTATCTTATTATTTATTTAAGAACATAAAAATGTAATTTAGAGCGGAAAAATCAATCAAGCCATTACACATCCTTCGCAGCTTTGTGGGATACATAATTAGCTAAATAACTAAAATAATAATATTCGGAGTCTTCCAAATAGATTTTTTCATATTTATGTTTCATTCCTTTTTTAGAACATGTGTTCACTCACAGAAAAAAATATTTTAAATTACACTGCAAGACAAAAAAAATTTTTTTGAGCTCCTTAAAAAAAAAATATCTAGACTAGATGGAATTTCGCATGCTAAACTCGAATCTGCTTTCAGTTTTTTTCCATCAGGTAGGAATTTTTTTTTTTTATGGGCGTGTCTAATATTGTGCCCTAAACATGCCGATTACTCGAGTATATATCACTATTACTTGTGAACAAAATGCTCGATTTATATAAATGATACACCACGATATGCGGAATAAAATTAGCTTTAAATCGCTCTACTATCAAATTTTTGTCCGCTCAATAATTTAGGAAATATTTCGAAAAAGTGTCGAAAAAAATGTTTTTCATGCAAAATTCAAGATTTCTTTTTTTTACTAAAACTTTTTTTTTAAATTTGAAAACTTCAAAAATATTTAAGTTTATCATCTTTATCTAAAAGCTGGCAAAACTACAAGTAAATAAAGCCACGTATCATAAAAATTGATGCACAAATCTTGATAGCATTCACAATTAAGTTTGGATACCCATGCATACCTACAGTTAAGTGGAAACACACTAGTGGGCAACAAAAAAAATTTTTTTTTTTTCGTCTTAAATAAAAAACTAGGTGGATTAGATGTAATTCAACGTGCTAAATAAGAATCAGCTTTCACTTTTTTTCTATCACGCATTTATTTTTTTTTTTTTTTTTATGGGAATGACTACTATGACCCCGCCTTTAGGCAGTCACACTTGTGAAACTCGAGAACAGTTTGTCCTATTAAGATAAATTAAACTCCAATATATAGCGACTTAAATTGTATTTGAGCTGAATTTATATAGTTTTTATTTCCAGTTAATATTTCTGTAGTTATTCGGTAACTATTACCGAAAATTTTGAAATTTATTTTTTTGAAAAGTGGTGAAAATTATGATCCATAACTATGAAATTCTTGAGCGAATGAAAAATATTGTTGGCATACCTTGAAGACAATTTTCGTATGCATCTTTTGATGTTATCAAAATCGTGTAAACGGTTCTTGAGTTATAGCCTAAGTTTGACAAACCATTCTCGAATTTTATAGTGTGAACGCTGAATAAGTTGATGATATTAGTCATGCACATAAAAGAAAATCAGTACCCGATAGAAAAAAAGTGAATGCAGATTCTTGTTTAACTCGTTAATTATTGTTTCAAGAAAAAAAAATAAAAAATAAAAATGTTTGGCCACCACTGTATTTCTACTCAATTGTATGTAACATGGGTATTTTTACTTAACTGTGAATAAAATTTAGATTTCTGCATCAATTTTGAAGATACATGCCTTATTTTATCCGTAGCATTACCAGCTTTAAGATAAAGATGATAAACTGTAACATTTTAGATGTTTTCACTTATTAAAAGATATTTTAGTAACAAAAAATCGAAAATTTTGCATGAAAATGATTTTTTTCGGGCACTCATTTCAAAATTACTCCGAAACTATTGAGCACATAAAAAAATTAAGTTTCGATGATTTGAAGATATTTATAGTCCACATCTTTTGGTGTACCACTTTGATCAATCGTACACACCGTTCTTGAGTTATGAGGAAATATACTAGAGTAATGGCCTTACTATGGTCGAAACATTAGACACGCCCATAAAAAAAAATCCAGACCTGATGGAAAAAAACTGAAAGCAGATTCGTGTTTAGCACATCAAAATACATCAAATCCTCCCCCATAGACTATTCGTCTATGGGGGAGGAATTTTTTTGTTGACCAGTGCTATTTGTTAATAAAATTATTAACTAACTTTGTATTGGAATTTAATTATATTATTTTTTAATATTAATTTTCTAATTGGTTTACAATTTTGTTTTTTAATAAATTGGCAGCTGTTAATAAAATATAAAGAAAAATTAAAGATTTGTCTATATAAATACAGAAATAAAATAAATTTAAATCCATTTCCAACAATTTTTATCTCATTATATTTATTTAAGTGAAAAAAAAAAGTAATAATAAAATCAATTATTCTAGTTATTAATATCATCATTTTGATGATTGGAGCAAAATTAATTAAAAACGAGAGAAAAAGATATAGTCGGTCAAGCCCGACCATATGATACCCTACACCATTGTGTACATTAAAATTTGGGGAGGGGTCTTTTATTAGATTTGGAGTCAAATGTGGACCGATACTCATAAGTGTAAAATAAAACATATGAATAAAGAATATTACGTTGATGCTGACATTTATATGAATAAATTACTTTTGGGTGATTCCTGAAAGAGGGCCTTATATGGGAGCTATGGTTAATTATGGACCGATCTTTTTAAAAATCGGCACACTTATTTAGACTTATATGAAACTTATGTGTGCCAAAAATATTGCTATATTTAAGGGATTTATGATCGTTAAGCCTTTTCCGGGAGGACATTTGTATGGGGGCTAGGTGAAATAATGGACCTATCATAGGTGAAATAATGGACCTATCATAACCAATAGGCTTCGTCTCTGGGCTATAAGAAACCTGTGTACCAAATTTAATTAATTTTGGTTCAAAATTACGACCTGTAGTTTGATTAAAAAGTTTACATGGACTGTACAGACGGTCAGACGAACGGACATCGTTAAATCGACTCAGAAAGTGATTCTAAGCCGATTGGTATAAATTAAGGTGGGTCTTAGACCAATATTTTTGGGTGTTACAAACATCAGCACAAACGCATAATACCCTCCCCACCTATGGTGGTGTAGGGTATAATTAATTAATATAAGCAATTTCGTAATTGAAGTCCATTTTTAATTTTTTCTGTGCGGGTAAACGGTAGTAGTTTTACTTTATGAATGGTGTTTAGAGGTGGGTTCATTATAATTTTTAGTCGTCTTAGGTGCTCTGAATTTTAAATAACAGGCTTTACTGTAAAAACACTTGCTTTAATACCAGATTTTTATTTTTTGACTCAGAATCAGTAGAATTGGAGGCAACTCGAATGATGGGTCTTCTGTCAGCTTTCGTTGTTGCTTTATAAGTACCTCTTTTCATATTTCTTCCATAGCGATACTGATTTCTTAAAAAGTTATTGACGATATTTTGTCTTCGCTCAATTTTTCTTCGCCATATTTCATAGGTTATGTGTGAATTGTCCAAGCGCTATTATTTTTCTTTTTTTTTTTATCGGAAAATTTTTATTTTTTAATGTAACGAAAATCTTAAACCTTTTCTGTTGACAGGCAGTGTATGTAACCACAAAATTTCTACAAGAGAAAAACACGTTGTATATATCACTCAAAGGGATGAAATTGAGAAATGTGGCGATTAACTAAAAATTAATCTCAGGAATATTCTCAGAAAAATGGACACACACTTAGTTCTTCTGCAAATTGCCATCGGTTTGTGTTAGATCTAGAGATATTCATAAAAGTCTGGAATGCCTCTGTTCAAAAACAGACACCAGTGCCAGAAAGTGTAGGAATTGTGACCAAGTACTACACAAATATTAAATAAATTATCTGATCTACTGGATGGATCCTTATTCCACTCAATCTCCTTTCTGTTTGCCAAAAGGATCAATAAATTTAACCAAATATGTTAATTGGTAAATAATAAGTAAAAACCTTTGTTAACATTTTCTAACGTTTTCAATTTAATTTTAATTATTTTAAACAGACGTCAAATTTTTCTTTATTTTTATTAATTAAAACATTAATTAAATTTAAAAATAATATCAAACAACGGTGTTAATTGAAAAAAAAATGGATAATTTTTTCTGTGTTTTGGGGCTCTCGCCTAACAACTCCAAATAGTAGGCAATTATTTGAAGCAATATCATCCAAGAAACTATATTCCATAACTAGTGTCCAACCTACCTACTGGCATACAGACTTCAATAAGATTTCCGATCTTATCGACTTTGGTGTAATCAGAAATTTAACACTTGAATGCGTATCAGTGATTCCTTCACTTGATCTACCATCACACCATACACCATTGTTCCTTATATTATATAACTCTTTAGGAAGCATGGATATATATAGTTCTTGATTCCAAACATCTCCCTAAAAAGTATAAATGAGATCCAAACTGCAGTTTATATTTTAACCGATATTCTTACTAAAACCACTTTAGTTTCTACACCTGCAGGTTTCTCGAAAAAAAAAATACACGAAAAGTCCTAAAGATATTGAAGATATAATAGGGGAAAGAAGAAAACTTTAACTCAGTCAGTGCGGAAAAGATTAAGTGTATCTTTGAAAAACTAAAAAGAATCTGAACTTAAAACTTAAAAACCTCGATTCTACTAAGAAAACAAATTACAGCATATGGTTGGCGTAGAGACTGCTTACACTCCAAATAGCACGATCTCTTGCGTTTCTCCTACTTTTATCAATGAAGGACCTAAGCTTTCAGAAAAATGATCTTGTAGTCACCCTGTAATAAAAAGTTTCAAAAAATCATAACTTCTAAGATTTCATATATTTGTTTGATTTTTATATTTATGCAAAGTGCTTGACAAGATAAAGCTTACTCACCGCTTGAATTTTTGATTTCTTGCTTCGGCTTCACTTCGTTTTTTAGGAATAAGTAGGCGGCATAGATTGACAACTAGATATTTATGTGAGAGAAAAAAACCTAATTCAATTGTCTATGGTAGGCGGAGTTTTGCTTCAATATTTTTTTTAATTATAATTTTTAAAATAAGTATTATTTATATTTTAGTTTATACATTACATAAGAAATAATTGTGAAAATATAATGCTAATATTATTCCTTGTCCAATTAAAAAAAAAATCGTTTTTTTTTATTTACATTTTTCAATAAATCTACTCTCGTGCATTTGTTTTTAGCCGGGCGCACGTGTGTCAAAAGTGGCGCTTAAATGAATTTTAAAATATTAATTTTTGTACAAAAGTTGGCTACAAACAAAATTATGTATCAATGTCAATTAAAATCTTTATGCTACGTTGTGTTGTTTTCTTATATGGAGCTGTCAAAGTAAAACATTTTTTTACATTTTTGAAAAATAGTAAAAAAAAATAAATTTTCATCAACTTTCAGTGTATTTATTTTAAATAAAAAGAATTTTAAGGTAAAATTTTAAAATGACTCCCCCAACTTCAGATATATAATTTTTATTTTTTTTTTTTTTTTTATTTTTTTTTTCTTTTTGAAAATTGTCCTAAAATACACTAATTTTAAATTTTCATGCAATGCAATTTAAAATGTTATATGATTTTCTGAAAAATAATATATATTGTCCACTTTAATATTATGAAAAAAAAAATCGTACGCATATATAGCCCGATTTGAGAAAATAATTTTTTTTTTAAACTCCAGTAGATTTCATACAAGAAACAGCTTAAGTGTAGACATTTACTTTGCTTTATTAAATTATAAACAGTGGGGAAGAATCGAAATAAATCTGTAACTTATAATCGGCTAGTTGGATTTACATGAAATTTCACATAGGCGTAGCAGAGGACAGTAGCATTTTGAGTTTAGAAGCAGGATTTCATATACGCTTCAGGAGTGGAACTATGGGGTTCAAAAGAGGGTTCAAAATGATTAACGACTAGCGAGTTTTTGTTCCTTACCCGATTTCCAAGATTTTTATATCAACTTAAAGTCCTTCATAAATCCTTAAGAAAACATGCTTGCATGTACAATCTTATATATTTTACGAGTTATATACATATGAAATTTAAAAAATCTAAATTTTACAAGATCTTGCTTAAGATTTTTCTATATATAGCCAAATATTTCAAACGATTTTATATATTTTAAAAAGAAAAATAATCTATCAAACAAAGAAAATTTGGAGTCGTTAAAAGTAAAAGTTAAACGATTTTGAATTGGAAAGTTTTGTAAATATTAACAAACAGACGGACAGATGGACGGACATTAGAATTCTCTAAAAAGAATCTTAAAATTCGAAAAATAATTTTTTTCCATTTTTCGATTAACATCAAAACCAAATGGAAGTATTAAAATGTTTATCTCACCTTTCCTTGAATTAAGTGCCATTTTCGACCCATTTAACCCAAATGTATAGACAGATGGACGGACATTGCCATGTTGCTAAAAAATATTTTAGAATTCTAAACGTGCATTTTTTTATTAACTAATAAATAGAAAAAAATAGAACGTGATCTTAAATATTTGGATATCACCTCTTCCTGAATTAAGCGTCATTTTCGTTCCATTTAACCCAAATGTACGGACGTAACCAAAAAAAAATCTTATAATTTTAAAAATGCATTTTATTACTTACTAGTAAATATAAAAATTAAACGTGATCATTCTCTGAATTATACCATAATTTTTGACCCATTTGACTCTAAAGTATAGACGGACATTCTGCTAAAAAAAATCTTAAAATTCTAAAACTTAATTTTTTTGATGATTGAAATATTGATATAACCTTTCCCTGAATTAATCGCCATTTTCGACCCCTTTTACCCCAATGTGGGGCGGTAAGCAATTTAGTGTCAAATTGATCTCAATATATTTCTTGACTATAGGTCCTCCTCTATAACTCTTCCATAAATTTCAATTCGATCCACCAATAGTTTAGTAGATACAGATTTATTACCAAAAATTTTTTGTTTGGTCCAACTGTGTGTCATTGTTGTAACTCAACTGGCATTTTTCATGTTTCAATTTTTATACCCTTCACCACAGGTGTAAAGGGTATATATAAGTTTGTCATTCCGTTTGTAATTCCCACAATTTTCGTCGGAGAGCAAAAAAGTTTACATTTTCGGGATCCTTGTAAGAAATGATGACGATAGGACCATGTCCGTCCGTCCGTCTGTCCGTGTGTCGGTTGAAATGGCGTTTATCAAGCCCACCGATAACTGACATATATAATATATATGTCAAACGATCGGAAATGCTTTCGAGAATTTTGCTATTGGAATTCAGCAAGATCGGTTCATACAATGCTGAGATATGTTAAAAAAACCGGTTTTTAGAACCGGTTTTCCAGTTTCTGAAGCCCCTGTATATACTAGGGACTTCGTTTTTACAAAGAAGTCTCGGACATTTTTTTCTGAATTTTTGTTCTGAAAAAATGAAATAAATCGGTTCAATAATAACTGAGATATCGGACAAAACGCATTTTTTATTTTTTGAATCAGCAGGATCGGTTTATAAATGGCGGAGATATGCTTTAAAAACCGGTTTTCGGAACCGGTTTTTCAGTTTCTGAAGCCTCTATATATACCAGGTACTTCGAATTTTTGAAGGGGGCTCGAAAATTATTTTCTGAATTTTTGTTCTGAAAAAATTAAATAAATCGGTTCAGTAATAACTGAGATTTTTTTATTTTTGAAGCCCTTGTTCAAGCTACAGATTTTTATTTTTATATAGATCAGTCATAAATGTTTTTACAAAATTTCGTTTTTTTTTTTAATAAACCAAATTCTTTCATAATCAACAGAGTTATGGCCCAAAAACAAATCTGTTAAGAATATAAATACACAATGCAGTCTGTACAAAGATAAATAGATATGGAATTGTTGTTGTTTATTTTTAAAAACTAAAACATATCTGTTAAGAATATACATAAATACATACACAAACATTTATATTAAGCATTTTAATGACTATTAGTGACGTTTTTGCCTATAAGACAAGTAGTTTAGTTAGTAACAGAAGTAATATAATGAATAACAGTGTTGTTGTTCTTTGTATATGCAGCCAGTTTGTATATACACACATAAAAAAATAAGTAAATATGGAATTGTTGTTGTTTATTTTTAAAAGCAAAGCCTGCTATGATTGTTTTTTTTATATATTCAAATTTTCGTAGTTTGAAAAAAATTTTGATTTATATATGTGAAAATATGAAAGCATACGTTAAGGCGATCATTTTATTATTTGTCGGTAATATGGTAATATGATGTCGATAAGATAGTAAGATGGTAATAAGGTAATATGGTGAAGGGTATCAAAGATTCGGCACAGCCGAATCTTTTTTCAATTTCATTGTATATATATAATTCATTGTATTTATATAATTTATATAATTTTCATATTTTTGTGACACATTCTTTTTAAATTTTGAAATAAAGAGTTGGATTTTTTTTATACATTTTCGTGTTCAATTAATTGTTATATCAATCATGCAGATGTAAAAGTTGTACAAATTTAAATAAAAACTGATCAAATGTATTGGTTAATTGGCCTACGGTCACCTCTTGACTTGGACTACATTGTCCTCTTGCACAAGGTAACAATAAAACCAATATGGTTATATGGCATTCAGATTTGGGGAACTGGTTCTTCTTCAAATGTCGAAAAATTGCGGAGAAGACTGCCAAAACACTAGAGTATAATAACATTCCCACGATTCAAGAGGAGCATAATGTATAGAAAATCTAAGTGAACACTCTAAACCCCTTTCAAGGGATTTAATAAAATTTGAAGGTCACAGGCAAGCAATAACAATATTACTTAGATTTTAGCAGAGACCGGATTTTAATACTAAAAAAACAATCTTTTTATTTTTATTTCAATCGAAAAACAATCTTTAATGTTCAAAAAATAATAAAAATCCATCATGATTTTTATTATTTTCATCAATATTTTAATTTTTTTCATCATGATGAAAATAAAAATATAAATATCTTTTGTGATATTTATTTCAAAAGTTGAAAATTATTTTGAACTTTTTTCATCGGATGGAAAAAATTCTAAACAACAACAATTTCATTTGAATAAAAAAATATTTTGAAAACAAAACAAAAGTATGAATAAAAAAAACAATCATTTTAAATTTTTCGAACTGATATTTATCGTTAAAGATATTTATCGTTAAAGATATTTATTTTTTTCATCATTGATGGATATTTATTTTAAAAATAAAAATCCCTCACATATTTTTTTCAACAAATGAAAAAATATTTTGAACATTAAAGATATTTATTTTGATTGAAAAATAAAAATAAAACGTTTTCGGGTGCTTGGATTTTAGGTTAAGATTTTAATTAATTATACTTACTGTTGAATACTACAGAAACTTTATCTTCAAATCCATTCATTCCACTAAGTTTTTATAGTCATTATAATGATTCTTGTGCATATTACGTAGATTATTTTATGGACATTTTCATTAAATTTAAACATTTTTTAAATACAGTAAATACGTTGTTTTTTTTTTAAATAAGTTCAATTTAGTATGATTCATATCGAGAATCTATTTTTAAAATAAAATTTTTTCTAATTGATATTTAGGAGGAAATTTTATTCCTGTCCATACGAATTAATATAAATTAATTAAATAATAATGAAAATTAATAAAATAATTCCAAAAAACTTTATTGTCCGTCCATATTACCAATAAAATCGATTTACTTACATAACATTCTTATAATTATCCATATATGTATTTACATTAATCATAAAGCTATTAGAAATAACTATAGACTGATTCCATGTCAAATCGGACAGCAATCGGATTTGACATCTCCGATTTCAATGAAATTCACTACAAGCATTGACCATTGGAAGTGTTTTAGAAAACATGAAATTTCAGATCCATGTTTCTTTCCGGCTTGGAAATATGACGGTTTAAAAAACGAAAAAATGTTAAAAACTACAAAAGGATACTTATTTAACTTTTAATAACTTCTTAAATATACATGGTAGATCTCTAGTTTCTGCATATTAAAGACAAAGATATTACCTTCATAACGATATATACTAAGTTTTTTTACATAAGTTCAAAGATCAAAGTTGAACATAAAAAATTCAAACTATTCTGAAAAACCGGAATTTTTAAAATTTTTTGAAAATTATATATTATTGACATAACTTATTTAGTTTAGAAGTTATGGAAAAAAAATGAAATCCAATTATTAATAACTCCTAAGCTATGGAAAATAAAATGTTAATTTTAGTGTACTTTTAAAAACAAAGCCATTTCCTTTACAATGATATATAGTGTGTTACTTTAGATCGAAAGCTCAAAGGTCGAAATAAAACTTACAAAAAATAATGAAAATTATATCTTTAAAATGCTAAAAAAAAATACGTAATATTAATACAACTCTTCTTTATGCTTGTGCAAAATTTCATGGTGGGCACTCCTTTAGTTTAGAAGTTATGTAACAAAATATAAACTGAAGTCAAATTGTGTATAAAAAATTTAATTTTTTTATACCCACCATCAAAAAGATGGGGGGTATATTGATTTTGTCATTCTGTGTGTAACATGTCGAAGGAATCATCTAAGACCCCACAAAGTATATATTTTCTGGGTCCTTGTTTGATTCTGAGTCGATCTAGCTATGTCCGTCCGTCTGTCCGTCTGTTGTCCGTTTTATACTTTTCTGCTGACATTTCTGCAACAAAAGCATGTATGACAACGAAATTTTTTATGTATAGTTCGGAGATCGATATAAAATCGGGAACAAAAAATGGTTACCACACCCATAAATATTTGTAAATATTTTAAATTTTACATACAAAAAAAGTCTTTTAACGTATTTTGCTTCATAACTACTAAACCAAAAGAGGCTTCAACTTGAAATTTGACACAAATTTTAAAATACCGTTTTTTGAGATATTAAGCTTCGAAATTTATATTATCGATTTTGACCTTTGAACTTTCGATGTATAAAAATATTTTACTTGACGTTTTAAAGTCAATGTGTTTTTCTATTAAATGAAATAAAAATTATACAATGTATATTTTAGAAGTTATGATCAATAAAGTATGATTACTGTTGGAAAAAATTCAACCGCTTTTTCATTTTTGAAACGTCATATTTTTGGACCGGGAAGAGTCTTTACACAAAAAGTTTGTGATTTGAGCAACATTTGCAATATGTAATATCTGTAGCGTATTTCATTGAAATCTGACATATCAAATCCAAAAATGTCTGTTTTTTGTCCGTTTTGATATGGAATTACTCTATAGCTCAGTAGTAGCAACACCCCAATATTTACGCATACGATTCTCATGCTCATCCAAGTCATCATCATCCTCATCGAGAAAAGAACGTTCCTGGGTTATAGCAAAATCATATTCCAAATTGTATGGCATTAAACGTTGCAATGAACCAAAATAGGCTGCATTTGGACCACCACCCAATTTCGAATAGCCCACAGCACTGGCCAAAGAATCACGACTTTTGGCATCGGAAAATAAATTATAAGCAGCACCAAATGAACGTGAGCTACCAAAATGTTTTGACAGAAATGAAACTTGTTGCTGCTGAGAGGTGGGCTGATGATTGTGATTGTGTGTAGCCATAGAAGGCTTTTTAACTTCCGAATACAGCAATTGGGGAGAACTAGTCGATATGAATTTTTGAGCATTTGACTTTAATAAATTCGATTTGTAATCATAACGTTCGACAGGGGAACGATTAGTAGATTTACGTTCAGGATTACGATTTTTGGTAAACGATTTAGAAATCGTATTAAGTTCCTTATCAAAAAGTAATTGAGTATTTTGCTCCAACATGTATTCCCAACATTTAAATTGTTCTTCGGATAGAACAGAGTCTGTTTCATCTAACATTTCCATTTCGGTGGTTTCTTCTAAAACTCTAGCATGAGCTAAAATATATTCATTATCATTGTCGGTCTTATGATTTATAATGCTTAAAGCTTGATCACTTTGGCCACTAGGCGAGGAACGATCACTGCCTCTGTTGGTAATAGCAGCAAATTGACGCGCTGAACCCAAACGATGACGACAATTTGTATTACGATCACAACAAGCACGCTTACAAACATTTGGCAATAATGCTGAATTGCTAGTCAATGTTTGAGGTTTTCTTCTTACGGTCTGTTTAAGCTCTTTTATGAGATAGTCTACATCTGTGCCTATGTTTTTAAATTTTATTACCATTACACTGAGATTTTCATTTGAACCAAAACTTTGTGCTATATCTTGCACCCTTTTGGCAGCCAACACCACATTTTCCTCTTTACGTACCTCTCGAGCTATACGATCTACATCTAATACAGACCAGATGCCTTGATTACATATAATTAAATATTCATCATCATTGCCAAGTATACATTCTGCTATGCAAGGATCTTTAAGTGTAAGGGCTGATGAGGGCATTTTTAAGTAAGAATTATTTTGTTTAGATACTAGTTCCACATTACTAGTTCTACGTATTAGATATGCACCCGCATTACCTATGCTGGCTACTCTTAGTATATAACGTTTAGTTTTCTGTGGCCTCACCATATCTTTAAATCGGGTATTCTCTCGTGAAATATGACATAACATGGCAGCCACTAAAGGTTGATCACTTAACTTTTGTTGAGCTGCCAACAAAGTATATTTCATATACTCTCCTATATTCTCTTTAACACATCTCTCCTGTTGCAGTAATTTCGGCATCATTTGAGCCATTTTTGAGGCAGCTGTGACATGTGCAGAGCTACTAACAAACATGCCAAATAAAGCTTCATCGTTACGAAATTTACATTCTCTTAATTGATTAACCAAAAGTTTACGACATTTACCAGGTGTCTCCGAAAAGCCCAAAAACCAGGGTGGCTTATGAGTTTGTTGATTTGCAGTAATCGTTTCTTTTTGATTGCCTTCAGTTTTTCTAGTGGGTAAATTTAAACGATTTTTGCCCGATACATCTACTAGACTCCATTTTCGTTGGGTACGACACATTTGCACTTGACGTTCATCGACTTGTAGTTGTAGATTACAAGATAAATCTAAATATTTAAGATTTTGCGGCACTACACTTATCAAATCCAAATGATCTAAATGATTATGAGCCAAATCTAAAACTTTTAAAGATGTTAGTTTACTTAAAGGAGGCGTAAAAAGCAATAGATTGGAGTGTATTCTTAACACCTGCAATTGTCTCAAGCTACAGATACTATCTGGTAATTGTTGCAATAAATTACCCGATAACATTAATTCTTCCAAATTATTTAATTCCTTTAAATATTCATCCATTATGGTAGTAATCTTATTGTAAGCTGCATATAAGACTTTTAAATTTTTCGCTTGTTTTAGTACCTCAAATATGCGATCATCCAAATTATTGCTGGTTATAAACAAACGTTCCAGCACAAAATCTTGTGCCGTCCATTCCTCTACTACAGGAGGTAAAATTTGTAATTTATTACAAGACAAATTTAAATATTTCAATGATTGTCTTGTTATGGCAAATAAATTGTCGGTTAATAATTGTATCTCATTACTTTGTAATTGCAGTTTTTCCAGCAATTCAAAACGTTCTGGAAATCTTTCAATGATCCTTAAATTGTTGTAAGCAAAATTAAGATCACGTAATTTTTTCGTTTTACTTGTAAGCAAAAAATCGGTAACCTTTTGCAATTGATTATGAGAGGCATTAAGAGTTTCCAACATTTCACATTCATTCAACCATTTGGGTAGTTCCGTGAAATAATTATTCGATATATCAACATGATAAAGTTTGGTGGGAATAGGTGATATTGTAATAGAGTGAAGACCTGTAAGAGGAAAAGTAAATAATTTTGATTAGACTTATTAATTGGGCTCCAACTAGAACTCAGTCCAAATTGTGTAAGATTTCAAGGTGCCAATAAAAAAAATATATTGACACCACTTCCTACACTTCCATTTTCAACTCAATACCAAGTATCTAAAGCTAAGTTCAGATGAGGCAAATATTTGACATTAATTATTTGATCATGTTTTCCCGCAATCTTTGGAACTTAATACAGAGTTGATTTTTTGTTGGAACAACTATCAAATATCGTAAAATACGAAGAGAAAAAATATGTTTAGCCTGTCCAAATTATATGTAAATTATTTACTTAGAATTATTTGCTTAAACACACAACTACCATTACAACTCCCCCATAGTATTTTGATGTGCTAAACACGAATCTGCTTTTAGTTTTTTTTATGGGCGTGTCTAATATTTTTTCCCATAGTAAGGCCATTACTCTAGTATATTTCCTCATAACTCAAGAACGGCGTGTACGATTGATCAAAGTGATACACCCAAAGATGCGCACTAAAAATATCTTCAAATTTTTGTATGTGCTCAATAGTTTCGGAGTTATTTTGAAATAAGAGTTCAAAAAAAATCATTTTCATACAAAATTTTAGATTTTTTTGTTACTAAAATTTTTTTAATAAATGAAAACATCTAAAATGTTACAGTTTATCATCTTTATCTTAAAGCTGGTAATGCTGCGAATAAAATAAGGCATGTATCATCAAAATTGATGCACAAATCTTGATTTTATTCACATATTACGTTTATACGTGCGGTTATTGCAAATAAAAATAACTTGCAAATAAATAATTCACTGTTTATACGCAAATTGCACAAAGAAATATATTTTCTTATTTGTCGTGCCAGATCGGAAAAATGAAACTATTATCATCGAAAACTCTGTGAACGTAAAAGGAAGTGGCAACGATGTACGTTTTATTTGCAATTAGCTTCACTAATCACGATTATTTTTCGTGAGTTACTAACTTACAAATATAATACTAATTCACTGTTTATACAGCAAAATTTTCATATCGCAATATTTTTAATTGCGAGTAAATGGTACGTATAAACGTAATAACAGTTAAGTAAAAATACCCATGTTACATACAATTGAGTGGAAATACAATGGTGGCCAAAAAAAAAACATTTTTTTTTATTTTTTCTTGAAGCAAAAATAGGTGGACTAGGTGCATTTTGACGATTTAAACAATAATCTACATTCACTTTTTTTCTATCGCGTACTGATTTTTTTTATGTGCATGACTAATATCATCATCTTATTCAGCGGTCACACTATTAATTTCGATAATGGTTTGTCAAACTTAGGCTATAACTCAAGAACCCTTTACACGATTTTGATAAGTGATACATCAAAAGATGCATACGAAAATTGTCTTCAAGGTATGTCAACAATATATTTTTATTCGCTCAAGAATTTCAGACTTATGGATCAAAATTTTCACAATTTTTCAAACAAATAAATTTTAATATTTTCGGTACTAATTACCGAATAACTACGGAAATATTACCTGGACAAAAAATTATATAAATTCAGCTCAAAGACAATTTAGGTCGCTATATGCTTAAGTTCAATTTATTTTAATTCGACTAACTGTTCTCGAGTTATACACACTTGTATAACTCGAGTCACACTTAGTAGTCATGCCCATAAAAAAAATCAATGCGTGATAGAAAAAAAGTAAAAGCTGATTTTTATTTAGCACGTTGAATTCTATTCAATCTACCTATTTTCTTTATTTAAAAATTTTGTCCGACACTTTTTTCGAAATATCTCCTAAACTATAGTAGAACGATTTAAAGCTAATTTTATTCCGCATATCTTGGTGCATCATTTATATAAATCGTACATACCGTTCTCAATAGGGTTTATCAAATCGACTTTCGAATAATCGAACAATCGACTTTTTGTTGTAAAAAGTCGAAAAGTCGAAATCGACTTTTTGATTTGAAAATTGTCGATAAATCGACTTTCTTGATGCCAAAAGTCGAAAAGTCGAAAATAGTCGGAAAAAGTCGAAAATAGTCGAAAAGTCGAAAATAGTCGGAGAAAGTCGGAAATAGTTAAAAAGTCGGAAAAAGTCGAAAATAGTCGGAAAAAGTTGAAAAGTCGGAAAAAGTCGAAAATAGTCGGAAAAAGTCGAAAATAGTCGAAAAGTCGAAAATAGTCGGAAAAAGTCGAAAATAGTCGGAAAAAGTCGAAAAGTCGATTATTTCAAAATTAAAAAAAGTCGAAAAATCGACTATTTAATAATTGAAAAAGTCGAAAAATCGACTATTTAAAAATATGTAAAACCCTAGTTCTCAAGTAATAGTGAAATATACTCGAGTAATCGGAATATTTAGGGCACAATATTAGACACGCCCGTAAAAAAAATCGCGACCTGATGGAAAAAAACTGAAAGCAGATTCGAGTTTAGCATGCGGAATTCCATCTAGGCCATCTAGTCTACATATTTTTTTCCGAAGGAGCATATTTTTTTTTTTTTTTGTTTTTAAATGAATTTATAACAAAATTTTACTACTTTTTTATTTTACTTTTATGGATTTATAACAATTTTCAGAGGGAATTTCGGAATATGTAGATGTCAAGGTAATTTTTATAGCGTTTTCAATTAATAAAAAGTGGGAATAATGTTCATTTTAGACAAATGTTTACAAAATTTGCAATAAAGTACAGTATAAACTCGATAATCCGGATAATTGATTGCACACCCCTATCCGGATTATCAAATTATCCGGATTATCGAAGTTTTTTCTTGGTCACCTTTTGTTAAATAAAAACTATTAAAATATAATATAATTAAATATATGAAGCAGTTAAAATACCAAATTCAAATTTTTCGTCTAAAAACAGTCTATATTTAAAGTTTTTAAAAAAAGTTTCATATAACCCAAAATATACAAACTTCCTTGTACTCATTTTACTGAAAAAAATTTGGGACAAATATTTAACTGAAAATTACGAAATTCAATTCTAATTAACTTTTACATCATAATTGTTATATTTTCTCAACTTTGCTGAAATTGAAATAGAAAATGTACTTTTATATTCAATCCGGATTAAAAAGTTGCAATTAATCCGGATTATAGAGTATGTAATAAATTGGAAATGCCGTCCGGATTACCGAATAATCCGGATTATCGCCATCCGGATTATCGAGTTTATAATAAAATAAATGAAAAATGCTTAACTATTATCAATTGCAAAATTTATATATTAAGTGATTAATGTTTATACAAAATAACAACCCTGTTTCCTCTTCACGTCATTTACAAAACAGACGTGTTTTCACAAAACAACTCTGTTTTCTTTTTATGCCACACAGTGGTTACAAAGCGCTTTTTTTTTTTTGGAATTAATTCTGTAACTTTTGAATCGTTAGATATATCTCAACAAAATGCCGCACAAATGATATGATAAATAGCTTAATTTGGCTAGAGGAGACCAAGTTTCTATTAAGTTTTAAGCAAGATTATAAACTTTTTATACAAGTATTTAGTATCTAAGAAAAGGTTAGAATATGGAGATTGATAATTTATAAAAAAAGTTAGTGGAATGTAATTTGATCTCAGAATTTCTTGAAGGACTAAAAATTTAGCATTTTTGCGTTTTTTTTAATAAAATTAGTATTTAAACTTCAATAAAATTTAAACGAATAGTGATATTTTATTGATATTTCAGTATAATAAATATAAACTTGTTCTAAAATCAGAGAAATAAAAAAATGTCCACTTTTTTACATAAAAATACCCAAAATTCTATTCTATATAAAACGTGTTAAAAAAATATACTTTTTTCATTGAAATGGTCACCCTGCCGTTATAAGGGGCGTCCGTCACAAAATACTTTTTGGATGTTTACCTTACATATAGAGATATATAATTCAAATAATGTTAAGTCTATCCCAGCTTTTCAATTTGAGAACTTAACAAAAAAGAAAAAAAAAATCAAAAGCTCCTTCACACGCAATTGCTTTAAGATTTCTTTCGAAAACATAAAAAAAAATATAAAACCCAGAATATAAAACAAATTTTATCACTGAATAATTATTGCCACCTTTTTGAAAAAAAAACCAAAAAAAATTAAAATTTTATTAAAGTTCCAACTTCAGATTAATATAACTTTTTAATGGATTCATATATTTATATGATTCTTGCAGCAATATTATTTAGAATTTTATAAGGAATTTGGCGAATATTTAAAAAATGTTAGGGGCAATATTAAGCCCGACAAGTAAAAAAAAATAAAAAAATAAATAAAAAGGCTTCGACCTAAATATCACTTGAACTAAAAGAGATAACTTACACATGTAGAGATTTACAAGAACAAAAAATATCTTTTCTGTCATATCATAAATGAATTTTTGGCCAACTTTTTAGGGCCACCCACATAAGCACTATTATGGTTTCAATAAAAAAAAGAAATATTAATGAACTTAGGTCCATTATTATAACTCTCCAATATGAGTTAAAGAAACTAAAAGACAACGCCGGAACAAATATAAATAATTACAGAAAAAATACTAAAAACTACAGGGAATAAATATGATTTTATTTATTTCTTTAATAAAGCAGAAAATATGGCAGCTCTAAATCCAAAAACCTTGCGATAAAAGTTAATGGTCAGATGTTCTTACCTTTAGCTTATCGGTCACTTTTGGCTTAACTTAACTTATAATAACCAAAAACTGTTAAAGTGACCGGTAACATCCAAAGTAACCGGTTGTTTGCTTTGGCAATGCCGTATTATCAAAATTATTAAATTGACTTTAAAACCAACAATAGATAAAGCTTACTTTATTGCTCACTTGTTTATCTTACCTTTAACTATCTGATACATTAAAGGTAGGTTATAATAACGGCCCTTAGAATTTTATTTAAAAAAATTCATTTTAATAGATAAAATATAAAATGGTCATTTCTTTTTTATCGATTTAAAATTAAAACGCATAAAAACAACAACCTTTTCAACTCAAGCAGTTCGGCACATCAATTGTTGTTTGCCAAATTCGCACAAAATAAAGTCAAATATTTTATATATTTTGTTTAAAAACACATTTTTGACTTAAGGCAAATATTTTTTGTTTGGCCAAAATCAGCTGTTTTATTATTTGGTTCGTAAAAATATTTGTTATTTACATTAGTCAAATATAATTTTTCCAAAAATCGTCAAATATTAGCCCAACATGAACTTAACTTAAAATATGTACATTTACATTTTGTACGTTCTGTTTAAATCTTTAACAATACTTACAATTAGAATCGGCAATCAATGATGTTAAATTGCTGCCATTCAACATTAATTCCAACAATTTATTATGACTGCATTTTAAGGTCTCCAATTGAGCCAAAGAACTTAAATCCAAGACTTCCATTTCGTTTTCACTCACCTCTAATTGGGTCAAATACTAAGGAAAAGAACAATAATAAATCATAAATTATTTTATAAACTACTTATTGTATGATAACAAGTGTTATAATGCTCTTACATTGCATATTTAAGCTTACTAGTTAACAAGATTTACACATGCATACATATGTATGTGTTAAAACACTCATATAAAGAAAAGAGATTTAAGTTACAAGTTTGCAAAACATAAAACGTTTACGTTTGCGCACAATAAAAATTACATAATTTATGTTGCTTGAAGGGAAACGAATAAATCAGTGTTGCCAGAAGTAAAAATCGCAAGGTCTTTAAGATATATGGATTTACTTAATAAAATTTTTACTAAACATTTTAATAATACAATAGAGTGTTTCACGACCTTGGAGAATACACTTTAAAATATTTAAATATTTAAAATAATATTATCTTTACTAGGAATTATTATCTGATATCTGACCCAATATTTTCATCGTGATTAATCTTGCCGAAAGGTGCATATATCTTATTTTTATTCTCTACGATAGAGAGGGTAATGAAGACTAAAATTACGTTTTACTCATGTTTTGGTGGACTAATGAAAAGGTTTGGTATTTGAATTCCAAGATCGGTTACCGAATCTATAATTCAAAGATCCGAATCTCTTACAAAATGATCCTTTCGTTTATTTTACATTCCTAGTAAAATTTTAATTAGGTTCTAGATCAGTTCTAGTTCAATTGTAATTTATTTAATTCTAGTTTAAGTAGAATATTTGTAAATCAGCTGGAAATTGTATCAAACTTTTTTAATTTTGATCTAAATTTCTCGACATGGTGCAATTTTTGTCAATTTTAACTGCTTTGTCAGGCATTTATAGGTAGTTCGGAACTATTCAGACATACATTGAAGGAAATATATTATTGAGAAAATTTAAGTGTCTAGACCCTAGCTGCAAATGTCAACACAACAGTCCATCGACTGTTGTGTCTGTATTTTGGTTCTTTTTTGGCACCATATGTATCTTTGGAAGCAATCAACATACAAATAAAATTTACATCGTTTTCACAACTTATCAAAAAACTACAAATACAAATTTGGTACTCGTACCTATTTTTGGTACTTTTTTCATAGAACATTTTTTATATTTATTGACATAAACATATACGTATTTTAATATTGGATCCCACTATAATTTAGAAATTAATTGGAATACATTTTTTGTTATATTCATGGGTGAAAAAGTACCAAACTCAATAATGAATTTTCAGTTATATTAAACCTAGAAACATAAAATTAAGTAAATGTAGTCCCTATGTGGATAAGAATTCAAAATAGTGGAAATTTTAGTACTTAAAGATACATGGTCCTGTAGTAAGAATTCAAGTAGAGGGACTTTGTGATACTTTTTTGTTCTTCTAATGGTATTTTTTGAATTTTCTATAATTATGAACCTAGAGACATAAAATTAAGGATATGTGGTCCTAAATGAATGAGAATCTATAAGAAAGGACTTTGTGATACTTTTTTATTCTTCTAATGGTACTCTTTGAATATTATTGAAATTTAACCTAGAAAAATAAAAATAAAGATATTTGGTCCTAAATGTATGAGAATTTATAAGTGGGGACTTTGTGGTACTTTTTTGTTCTTCTAATGGTACTTTTTGAATATTCTATTATTATGAATCTAAAAACATGAAATTAAAGATATGTGACCCTAAGTGAGTGAGAATTCATATAGGGGACTTTGTGGTACGTTTTGGTTCTTCTGATGTTACTTTTTGAATTTTCTATAATATATAACTTAGAAACATGAAATTAAAGATAAGTGAATGAGAATCCATCATAAGGGACTTTGTAGTACTTTTTTGTTCTTCTAATAGTATTTTTTTCACATTCATCCTACAAACAACTCTGAAGATGTAGGGTCCTAAGTGAACGAGAATTATGAAAAGGAATTTTGTAGTAAACATGAAATTACAAATATATTTATTTACAGATGAGAATTCTCATGCCCTATTAGTCACATTCTGTATTCTAAAAAAAATAGTAGAAATTCTTTGGAAGTTTTCGAACGTTAAAGATTTAAAAAGTGTGTACTTTATTGGCACCCTCCGAACTTTCTAAGCCAAAAACATAGAAATAAATTTAAAATATTATCTTTTTTATCAGAAATATAGTATCAAACATTATTTTATTTACATTAATTATTGTGCCTTTCTGTACGTAAGTAAAATATTTAAAAAGTTTATAGTTGTTAATGCCGACATTGCACCATTATTAAAAATGTTCCCACGGGAGTTAGGAAGCATATTTTTATATTTTAGAGAATACAATGTCGTCCGATTTATTACACCCCGAAAGATAAACTTACACAGAATTACACAGCATAATCATTGAATTTTAAATAATCTTGAAATTATATACATATATTTATGAGAAATACGAATCGTTTTAAATTAAAAAATCTTCAGAACAAATTAATTACCATATGTTATACATCGATCACAGTTGCCTATAGGCTAATTAAGAAACTTCTAAAACAAGCATAAGCAATTGTTGAATGCCGTGAATAAATGTTCAAAAGGAATATTAATGGATAATGAAATATTTGTATTGAGTTACAAATGGCAAACATCTAATAGCGCATTTCTTAACATATGCACAACGGATATGCAATGTAACTCTCACTTTCGAAATTTATATATAAGCACTTCCATATAGAATTCATATATAAAAAAATATATATTTTTGGCGAATGTCGATTGTCAAGTTTTTTTTTAGAAATCAAGTTCATTTTTCAGAAATTCGAATCAGGCAACCCTAGTGCCCCTGTAGACTATACCGAGTAAAACCTTCCGTTGCCAAATAATGAGTTAAAATTCTAATATAATAACACTACACTACTTACACTTTAACAACTCAGCTCATTATTTTAACAGTGTGATATCATTAGAGACAAGTTACCATATATGCTTCCAAATAGGGTCTTAAGTAATTAATTACTCTAATAAATACATATTTATGTACTCACTTGTAATGCAGGGAAAAGTTAACTGTTGACACAAAACAACTTATAGGTATTGCAGACGGAATGTCATTATTGTCGGTGCGTTGAAAAGTATATCTTTCGGTAACTATATGCGTTACGAAGTTTTTGCTGGGTAGGCTAGATAGTCTAACCAGATAGATTTGTTTAATTTGGTTAGAATATAATTTGTAATTATATTGTAATATAAATTAATAATTATAATTCAATTGACTTGGATAATCGTATTGTAATTAACTGTCTTCTTGTCTTGTCCCTATAAAACAAAGGCTCTTGTTTTGAAACCTAATAGAACAGATTTATGTATTTGACACAGAAAAAAATATTTCAAATAATTTTTTAATAAAATTATTAATTAACTTTATATTGGAATTTAATTATATAATTTATTATGATTAATTTTCTAATTGCTTTACAGTTTTGTTTTTTAATAAATTGACATCTGTTAATAAAATATAAAGAAAAATTAAATATTTGTCTATAAACCCAATAAACCATAGAACGATATGATAGCGAAAACGATATCATCTTAGGTGCCGATTATAATATCATATCGTATTGCTGAAAACGATATTATTGTGATATCTAAATTTCCAAAATTTTGTTTCTAATAAAATAAAAAAATAAACATTTGGAAAAAACTTAAAAATAAAAATATTAAAATTGAAATTAAAAATTTTCAACAACATAAATAAACTGAGAATATAAGGAAATACATAGATGATTAATTCACATATTTGAATGGTCTGACCAAATGTTTGAGGTACGCAATTGCTAAAATATGTGCTTTAGGAATAACCATGCTTGCAAATATAATTGATGATATTTGCATAAAATATGTATGAATGTCGTGTATGATGATTGTTTTGTTTTTTTTTATATATTTAGGATTTTTTCTTATTTTAGCATTTTATATTTCCTTACAATTATCTTTAGCATAAGTATTTGATTCCAAAAATACATTTTTTAATACTAAAATCATTCAGAACAAAATTTGGTACAGACGATTTTACTATCGTTATTTTTGGAAATTACGATATCGAAAACGATATCATAATTTTATGGAAAAACGATATCATAAGGAAAGGTACACTTTAGCCCGTAAAAACTATCGTTTTAGATTCGAAAACGATTATCACTAGTGATAATTTTTATCACCTAGATAATATCGTTTCGATATCTTTATAATATCGTTTGGTTTATTGGGAAAGTACAGAAATAAAATAAATTTAAGTAAATTTTCAAAAATGTTCAGCTCATTGCATCTATTTAAGGAAAATAAGTAATAATAATATAAATTATTCTAGTTATTAATAATAATATCAATTATTCTAGTTATTAATATTATCATTTTGATGATTGGAGCAAAATCAATTAAAAATTAATAAATATTACAAATTTCGTAATTGAAATCCATTTTTACTTTTTTTCTGTGGACCCGTATTTTGAACTTTGACAATGATAATGACAAAATTATAAGAAACTATTTTTTTTTTTTTACATTTTTTCGTAAAAATTTATATAGTTTTGTCATAGTTAATAATAATACGGGGCTTACATTTAAAGATATTCATATATGAAAGTAAATCTACTATTGTGATCGATAATAGCTTACGGTGTTTAGCCGAAATAGATAAGACATCATGAATGCCGATGAAGTGTTTAGCGGCACAGAAAATACGTATTCCATTCTGCTGGTGTATAATTATAGTCCACAAATTCTGTTTTGGTACCGCCAAACAGAGACAACAAGGCAATTTACGATTGTATAGTTGTTTAGGGGCCTTGTGACTTTGATTGATAACATATTATCTTTTAGGCCACATATTTTTAAGATTTGCGTAAATAAATATCTATTTGACGGTACCATGGTTATATCGCTCCCCCTGGACCTATCCGACCTATTCGAAATTTGATATGACAATTATTGCTATAATTTTTTAAGGCTTTAACTGTAATACTCCTTTAGATATGAGAAAATTATTCTTTTTTTGATAGGAGCTCTCTCTTTCCTCCTGGACCTTTCTATTTCTATTTTATCAATGCGATATGAAAATCTTGATATTCACACGAAGTTTGAGGACTTCCACTATATTAGATCTTTAGATACACCACTTTACTTTGTATAGGAAGAACCACTCCGCCTGCTTCAATCGAAAAATAAAATATCATATTTGAATTTAGAGAGTTTGAGTTTTATAAAAGTGGGCGTGGCATCCAACCGAGTTCTTATATAACCTATAACAACCACCGGCACTGGTACTATCTGTATGTTGGTGTAGCCGTTTAAGAGTTTTAAAAAAGTGGGCGTAAATGTGGGCGTGAATTCTTATATAACCTATAACCACTGGTATTGGTACTATCTGTGTGTCAAATTTGCAACGGTTTAAGAGTTTTAAAAATGTGGGCGCAAATGTGGGCGTAATATCCAACCGAGTTCTTATATAGTACTGACACTTCATTTTTATATTATATACGAGCAGTATACCCACTACTTCGTTAGCGTAGATTCTTTTTAAGAAAAACAGTAATATATTATAAATTCAATTTGTGTCTCAATTTTATAACTATACATTTTTGAACAATATTTTTAATAGCATAAACATTGTATTGACTTAAAATAAAAGCATCGAAACAAAATTCTAAAATATACAGACTAACAAATTCACTTTTATATAGATAGCATTTAACCCGATCTTGCAGTACTCCTACATAGACCAGATAAAAACTTAATAGCCTTTTTATTTAAAAAAAAAACAAAATGAAATACCAAAAAGTAAGAAACCCGTAAAATTCAACTATAATTCCTATCACCCGTGGGAACAGCTATAATATTTGTGTTCTGTCAGCATTCAGAACAATAAAAAAAAAAATATTTAGTTACCAGTTTCTTACATCTTTAATGTTCGAAGAATTTGACTTGTGGATTCTAAACACTGAACGATATACATATCTTTAATTTCACGTTTAAAAGTTAATTATTATTACATAATATTCAAAGAGTAATATAATAACGAAAAAGTACCACAAAGTCCCCTGTTGTGGATTCTCATTCACTAAGGATCATATATCTTTAATTTCATGTTTCTAGGTTTAATATTATAGAAAATTCAAAAAGTACCATTGTAAAAAAACTGGTACCACAAATCCCCTTTTCTAAATTCGCATTCACTAGGACCATATATTCATAATTTTAGGTACAGTATTATATAAAATTAGAAAATTCAAAAAGTACCATTAGAAGAATGAAAAAGTACCACAAAGTCCCCTGTTATGGATACTAATTTATTTACTAATTACTAATTTATTATATATCTTTAATTTTATTTTTTTAGGTTCAATATTATAGAAAATTTAAAAAGTACCATCGGAATAACAAAAAAGTACCACAAAGACCCCTCTTGTCTTATATCCCATTTACATTTGCACAAAATCTAGTTTAAATGAGATTTCAAGCTAAATCTGCATAATTTTATTAGATTTCAACTAGATTTTCCATACAAATCAAAATCTAGTTTCTAACAACTAGATTTTGAAAAATATCGTTTTTCAACACTGTTTTTCTTTTAGTGTGTTAGTAAAATACAACAATGTTCTAAATAAAAATGACATTTGTGTTTAACAAATATTTTTAAAATTAATAAATAAATTAATTTTTGTTTGAAATTTTGTATAAACAAACTTAAAATTAATTTTAAAATTGTTTTATGGAGCATTAAGCTCATTTAAAAGTGTGAAATGAATGTTTTTAATTTTCATAAAAAACAGTTGTCAAACAAAATCTACAAAACTGTTCAAAATATATAATGTAAACAGGGTAGATTTTGTTTTTCCAAAATCTCGTTCAAACGAGATTTCAAGTGTAAGTGTAAATTGGGTATTAGAACTATATGGACTTAAGTTCATATTTCTAGGTTTAATATAATAAAAAGTGCATTATTTGCATTATTTAATTTGAATAAAATTTAATTTCCCGATTTTATCCCCTTTTTGATAATTCTCTCTAGATGTAACAAAGATTGTATTTCAATGAATTTCTAAATTGTACTGCGTAAATCCCAGTAGTAAAACATTCATATGTACGTGTTAGTAAAAACAAAAAAATATTTTCTGAAAAAAGTACCAAAAACAGGTACGATTTTTACCCTTTTTAGAATTTCGAACATTTAAAATTTCCAAAAAGTTAAAAACTCCGTATTCGCCAATTTTCGATTAGAAACTAATTTGGTTGACATTTTATTTCTATGCTTACTGGATCAAAATATAAATAGGATGCCAAGAAATTATCAAAATACAGTTTTTACCCGTATTCTCCCTAAAAGAGCCGGATTTCAAAAAAGTACCAGACACCTATCCGATTATTTTTTAAATGAATAACGATAGCTATACAACTTTTTTTTTGTATCTCTATTAGTTTAGGAGATGTAAGGTTACCGATTTTACCCTTTTTACCCCCTAAACATTCTAATTTCCAAAAATCCCGTCTTAGTGGATTTATTCGGTAGGAGACCAATATTCATATTTCATTTTCTAGCTTTAACCGTTTGGGCTGTGCTATGATAAATCACCTAGTAAGACAGTCAGACAATCACTCAGCCGTTACTCTTTTTATATATTTTTAGATAGATAAGGGTTTACAAAATCTCTTGGAAATCTACAGATATCAATATATCGTATCTAATTATGAAAAAATATTTATACACAAAAAACAAAAGGCCTTTTAGAAAAATATTTTCAATGAGAAATCTAAATTAATCCACCTTTTATACACAATCTGGCAACACTGTACTACAGGTATATAACGTTTCAAATATAACAAAATTAAATAAAAACTTTAAGCTCATTTAATTGAAAACAATTACTTTTTTTTTGCAGTCTATTTATAAACATTTCAGAGTTTCTTAAATGTAGCATGTTCTATAAGTTCTTACATTATAATTGCCAATTAAAATGCTGCCACTTAATTGATTTCCTTTTAAACTAAAGGTTTTTAAAGGTGACTGCTGCTGCAGATCACTATCCTCTGCTGATGAACCATTTAGTTGTTGTTGTTCGAGTTTTTCATTAGTTTTCATTTTTAATTTAGATTTATACAAATCAGATGAAGGTTTCTTTAACATTTTCGTGGCTTTAATCATATTGTTGGATGTTACTATTTTATTAGTGGATTTTCTTGGTAATGGTGGTTGTTACTTGTTGGACGTATTTTTTTTACGGTTATAAAGTGTTTTGCGCAAGATCTTTGTCATGCATGAACGATTTGGCCATACATTGTAAGTGAACTTTATGCATTTTTAATTGTAACAAGTGGATTTATCTTTAATATTTAATTATTTTTCTTTTTTTAATATTGAAATTATATTTTTTTATATTTTTATTAATTAGTTTTGCTTAAAAGATTTTTCTTTAAAATTTTAAAATTTTTATTTAATTCTTTTATGTTTTTTATATATATGTATATTTTTTTAATTAATGTTTTAATATTTTATTTTATTTTTAGTTATTCTCTTATTTTTTATATTAAACCGTCTTAAACATTACGCAGTCAATTCAAAACTAAACATTTTCAAAAGCAACATGTTACGCCTCAGAGATTTTTTCAGTTACTTATTGTTGGTAAGAAGATATTTCTTCTAATTTAACTACCACCAATACTGCCATTACCACCAGCAAGAGCAGTATTTCTTTACCGCTACCACCATTACCAGCAACACCTGTTTGTAGTCACTCTCAGTTCCACTTGTTGTTCGTTTCAAGTTGTACTGAAATTACTCTCTTCTTTTAAAAACAGGAGATCATATTGAGCAAGTGTTTTATGGTCTAATACCATCAGAGTTGGAAAAGTATTCGGTCCACATTATTCCATTTAAAATATTAAGTTTGTAATTTTTGGTCATCCAATTTAGTACACCCAGAGAAATATCAATCACATACGTGTTGAAAACGATACCATTCTGTGTCAAAAGTGAATCTACACCGTATGTGTTTAAATTAAACACTGCGTGTTCAATTCTTATTGAAAATCGATACCTAATTGGCACCAAGTTAAAACCATTTCGGTATCAAATTGTTAAACTACATATGTTTTCTATTAAATTTGTTAACGAAAGGTATTAAAAAGCTGTTACCGTAAATTACCAATGTGAGCACAACCGTTGTTGATTTTGAATCGAATTTTTTCCCTTAGTGTATGAATATAAGCAAATTAAAGGAAAACACGTTTGTTCGAACATGATTTATTTGATTTATCGGTTCTAGTCTGAATTGTATATACAAAAGTCTAAAATTGATTATTATCTGAAAAGAAAGTTAGTAAGACTGAGTTGAAAAACTACAAGCATAGTTTTTTTTATAACTAATCTAAAAACTTCGAATCCTTCTATGATTAGTTTCACTTTCTAATTTAGTTTATTTTTTTTTTTATTTTATTTTCAACTAAAATAGCTCATTTAATGAATCAATACCTTTAAATCTCTGCCTACAATTGTTTAGTAATTTAAGTGCCAGTTAAATATGTGTAGTACGAGTATTTAAATAACATTGAGTTGAGATTATCAATGAATTTTACAAGGTACTAGCTGTCAATTATCTCTATTTAAATTTTCTTTTTTTTTAACTTCAATATTAAGTCATAAATATTTGGGAAACTCTGTTTTTTTATAACATATATTTAACAAGGTTTATGGGGCTTTAGTTTTAATTTCCGTAATTAATATACATTCATTTGCTGCATTTGACTGTTGGTTGATTGCATCAAATAAAAACACAAGCTTTCGATTTTTAGTACCATTGTTAGCTACATTATCTTTAGATCGGAAGCCTTCAGGTTCTCATTGTATATTTTTTTCGCAAGATGTATGCAAATTAAACTAATACATAAGATTTTCATTAGATTTTTGTAATTGTTTTTTAAATGATAATACTAGAAATGGAAAATCAATTTTTAAATAATTTCGAAGAAAATTTGAAACTGTTTTTGATTAAATATACATATATGCATATATAAGGAAAATCAAAAAATTTCAAAATTGTTTGAAACCTACTTTGAGTGTCTTGTATTGTTAAAGTTTGTTTTAATATTAGGAAAAGTGTTGATGGCTTTTTATAGATCTTACAAAATAAATATGAAATCCTAAATTTAAAATCCTTCGCGTAAAATCTCACGAAAATACAAGCATTTAAAACTAAAAAATTTAAAAAAACTTAGTTGAAACTTCTAACGATTTCCGAATTCATTTTAGTTTTACAACGACAATTTATAACTTATTGACTTAAACCATTAACCAGTCGAAAGATAAGACTTAGGAAATCATTTGCTGTATAAGGAGTGAGATCGAAAAATTCTTAACACACATTTTTCCTCATAACTTTTTTCGGAATCAATATTCAAAATTTTTTTTATCTAGTTATCATGGAAAATACTTCAGTTATTATTTTTAATAACAACCATGTTAATTTGTCCTTATTTTCATCAAAATAAGTGACGAAAAAGATTTACGTCCTACAAGTTATTAAAAAATTTCAAAAAATCCAAATAGGTCTTACAAATAATTGGCCACAGAATTAAATGTCGTCCGTAAAACCTTTTCTAATGTTATTAAACAGTATCAGGAGAATTTGACTATTGATGTGAAACCTAGTTCGGTAAGAAAAAAGGACCACATGATATTGGGAAGGCCAGAAAATTGAAGGCATATTGAAAGGAACTCCAAACACATCTGGTGGAAAATCAGCTCAGTTTTCTCAGTGCTTCGACTATTTGGTGCGAAAATTTAAAGCTAATGGGAAAGTTGATAACATATAAAGTTCAAAAAATTCTAAACTGGAATTCTGCAAAAAAAATTACAAGCCAAAAATAGGACCCGGAATTTAAAACCAAACGTGTCCACATATTTTTGGACCCATTTGGTATCATGTCACTACGGTAAGAAAGCTCTGGAGTGGTACCAAATCAATAACATAGTTTTAGTACCAAGAGAGGTCAATTTTCAAAATTGTACATAGCTTAGACCAGTGAAGAGATATTGAGCTCTTGTGTAAGTGAATTCAAGAGCACAAAAAAGGTGTCCCAAAATACTGAAGATTTTAAAATAAGATGTGCACACTGTTCCAAAAAAGTGACTGAAGCAACTATCAAATCTCCAAAGAAAGGGTTTTCAAAAATGGTCCACAATTTTATAATTAGTGGTTAGAACCATAAAAATTATATATTTCTGTGATCTGTGCTAAATTATCAAATGATTAAAAAAATAATGAAAACTCTAAGATCAACCGTTTCCAATTTATTGAATATTATGTATGTTAAGAATTTTTCGATCTCACTCCTCAATAAATAAATATCCGGTTTCCTATCCGTTGAAAAGTATGCGGTGATAAAAAAATTAAACCAATAGAAAATTTGCGTCATTCAGTGAATTTAAATTTAGAGAACAGGGGGCTAATTACGGAAGTCGTGATCGAAATAATTCAGCATCGAAATTAATTTCGATAGTTCGAATTTTTCTGATGATGTAACTCGATAAGAAACGAATCGATTTGTTGTTTAAGTGTTAGAAAGGAAAAATCTGAAAGAGTTATTCAACACTGGAAATATGTAAAAGATTAAAGAACAAAAGTAAACAAAAAACATATGTTTACTCTGCAAAAAATTCTAAGCGCAAATCTTATAAGAATTCAAAAATAAGTTAATAAAAGAATTTTTTGTGTTTTATATATTTATATTACAAGAAAAATGGACCCAAATCTTTTTTTTATTCTTCATCGTCCGAATCGGAAGATGAGTGTAACGTAAGTTTAATAAGGAAAGAAATTCGAAACACCAGTGACCCATTAAGTTTGCCAAACGCTGAGTAAGTTTTAATCTATTTGTTTATAAAATAAATAGTAATTATTTTTTTTTTACAGGTTTAAAAAA
Source organism: Protophormia terraenovae (assembly GCA_951394005.1). Taxonomy (NCBI): domain Eukaryota; kingdom Metazoa; phylum Arthropoda; class Insecta; order Diptera; family Calliphoridae; genus Protophormia; species Protophormia terraenovae. The sequence continues at coordinate 34,947,475 of OX596074.1, forward strand.
CGCTTTAGGGTTACGAAGGAAGCTTTTAACTACATTCTTGACGAGCTAGAATTTGTCGACAGCAGTACCTCCAAAAATACAATTGGCCTCAACTTTATTGCTTTTGGCTTCAGGAGGGTTTCAAAACACCGTCGGAAATGATTTTCTGATTGGTGTAGGCCAAAGCACACTTTCCAAAATAATCAAAAGAGTGGTGAATGAAATGGAAAGCAAGCTATGTAGTAAATTTATTGAGTTTAATCTCGATAACTGCGACGATTCAAAGCAATTCTTTTTGCAAAAATACAAAATTCCTGGAGGTATGTGTTAAAGTCTTTATTGTATGACAATTTAATAATTAGTTTCTTATAGTAATCGGCTGTATAGACGGAACTCATTTTGGTTTGCAAAAGCCACCAAATGAGCATATGTTTTTTAATAGAAAGGGGTTCCATAGCCTTAATTCCATGATTGTGAGTAAATATTTTTACTAATAAATGTTCAATGTTTTTAAAAATTTTTTTTTTTTTTGTAGATATGTGATCACAAATACAGAATTTTAGCAATAAATTCTAAGTATGGAGGTGCTGCCCATGATTCTTTTGTATGGAAACAGTCTGAGGAAAGAATTCTTTTAGAACAAAAATATAGCTCCAATTTACGAAATTTTTGGCTTTTAGGTGAGAATTGTTTTCTATCACAATGTTTGTCACATATATATACATATAATAGCGCTTTTATTCACATTTAATTCTTGAAGGTGATTCTGGCTACCCGCTTGAGCCGTGGTTGCTAACCCCATACCGAAGTCCTCAAGAAGGATCAATGGAGTCTCGTTTTAACGATATACATTCTAAAGCCAGATGCGTAGTAGAAAGGACCATCGGCATATTATAAGCGAGATGGAAAATTTTATGCCATGACAAAAGAAGTAGGTATAGTCCTCAAAAAGTGGCAAAATTTTCAAATGTTTGTGCTGCACTGCATAATATATGCATTCACTTCAAAGTGCCTAATTACGAGGATGTCCAGCAAACTCCTGTTGAAAATACAATGCTAGATATGGATAATGGAAACGAGACTCAAATAACTAAAATAGGAAAAAAAATCAGAGATAATATCAAAAATTCGGTGTGTTCCAATTAGAATAAAGATACATAAAGGTTTTTAAAAGTATATATTTTTATTAATAAAAGAAAAAAAAAAAACGTTTGTTAAAATAAAAATGTGTATTTCATTGTGAGAATAAAAACTTGGTAGTGGTCCAAAAAAAAGTTTGTTAAAATAAAAATATGTAATTCATTTTGAGATTAAAAACTTGGTAGTGGTCTAATTTTTTATTGTGAGCTTGGCCGTTAGTATTGTTGATTAATATTTTCTAATTCCTTTATCCGTATTTGAAGCTCATTTTTTTTATTTCCATGTTGATGTCGTGTAATTGCGCATTCATTTTTAATTTTCTTTCTTTAATTTCTATTATTTTATCTAATCTTTTAAGAACTTCAGCATGGTATTTATCATTGGCACTAATATTATTTTTTAATAGACTCGTCTTCGTTTCTCTTGGCTCTTTTCTTGTAATGGGCAAGTGCAGTGATCGATCTTTTTTAGGCGTCTCTTCATTCTCCTCATTATCTACGATGTCCATTACTTCTGAAATGTATTCGTCGGCTTCATTTCCTTGGGATGTACTCGTACCTTCAGAAGAATTACATTGTTCTACTTCTTGATTTTTTTTTCCGAATGAACGGATCTCTTGCAAGCCTACTACAGATACTTCAATTCCTGCTGCTTCCAAAATTTGCTCCTCAGCTACACTAAGGTGTTTCTCCTCAAAAGGGCCTCCACCAGTTTTTTTTTTTTTTTTTTGAAGATTTGTTAAAAGAAACCTTTTTTTTAACCAACTGCTTTTGATCTGCATACACCTATTGAATAAATAATATTAAATGAATGAACATAACAATATTAAATGTTGTTATAAACCTTTCGCCACGTTTTAGCATCCTTCAATGGTGGACCAGAAGCATTTAGCATTAGGGCTAAGTTTTCCCATAGTCTATTGGCTGTTGCTTTTCCTTGTGATGTATTTGGTAGAACTCCTTTGGCCAAATCAGTGTGCTCTGACATAAACTCAGCAAGAATTTGCTTTTGTCTGAAGTTAATTTTTGTTGTATTCGACCTAATAATTAATAAAAATTTGTATTTTTTCAAAAGAAATAAAATAAAATTGTCTTACATTTTCTTTTCTTCCAACGAATTCTTTGAAAAATATAATTTCGATTGGTAATTTGCTAACGACTGAAAACTCGCACGGTTGCATTCGAACACAAGGTTGTTATCGAGTAACATCATTAGAAATTTCGATACACTTTACTCGATAGCGAATGACAGAATCTCAAAAGTATAAAATCTCGCAAGTACGAATAAATTTCGATCGTGTTCGACTGCGGTAATTAGCCCCCAGGGCCATCAACATTATAAACATAATACGAATATTTTTTTTATTATTTTTGTAATAGATAGCATAGTATCTCAATGCTGAAGTAAAGAAAAAACAAATTAAAATAAAAAAAATTTCGGGAAAATTTTCACTTTTACGGCTACCTTAGCGCTACCTAAACGGTGTTAAAAATCATTCCTAGGAAGTTCATATGTTCTAGAAAGTTGTTTATTGGGATCTAAGGTACATTTTTGTACTTGATTGTTTCCTTAAATTTTGAAAGGTTTGTTACCTATGGATCTAAACAGTGGAAAAAAGTAAAAAAAATCGAATTTTTTAGTTTTTTGCGATTTTGATCTTGAAGATGAAATTTTTTTTAGACGGTTTGCAAGATATGAGCCTGAGAAAATTATCACTTTTTTGCAAAAATGACACCAAGACCCCAAATCTATGGGGGCCAATAAAAAAAGTGCATGTCTTTGGGCAAAACTGGGAAACACGGGTCTTTTTGTTTTTTTTTTTTTTTTTTTTTTTGTTCTTTAATCACGTAGTGGTGTCCGTATATGGTTATATTTTTTCGTGTTGCGCTGTGAAATAAGAACAGGAAAAAGCTCGTGAGATGTTGCATTTCTTTTAATTAAAAATTAAATGTAGTGTATAGTGTTGATCGAAAATAATATTTTTGGAGGTACTGTGACGGTTCATTTTAATTTGTTTTGTTGTTCAAAATAAGTACAAAATTGTTTATCATTATTATGCCCTATAATCTCATCACTGGTACTTTATTTCTATTTCATTATTTCTTTCATTAATAATTCGTTTCAATTTCACATTATACCAACCAACTTTCTCAATGAATTGAGTCAATTATTTCTCAAAGAGTAATTGATTCCGCTAATTTTACAAAAAAAAAAATCATGATTGGAATTTAGTAAATGATAATTATGAATGAGGGAGTAAGATAGGTGTAATCACTAATGATTTTATTCTAGAAAATTCTTGGCTAGACACATTAATTTAAAAATACGCAATAATTATTCTGAGATTAATCGGAGACTTAAAAGTAGATTGTGCTTATTAAAGACTTTAATTATTTAAATAAATTAAAACTTTCAAAGTATTTTATTTTAAAAAATAAACTTAAAGTTTATAAAAAAAAAATAAATAAATAAATAGTGGAATAAAGAGAAAACTGAATAATACAAATATTATTTTTTTAATAAAATATAAAGAAACAAGCAAAATCGTGTTTTCAAATTGAACCCGCTCTATATGTGTAAGAGGCAATTAATGTCATCCACGTGTCAAGAATCATCCAGCCAAAAATTAAGCGACACCAAATCTACCCCAATCTTTCGCCTAGTGAAACACATCATTAACTCCACCAACATTGTATTGATAAAAGTCGTCCAACAAATATTCCGATATTTATTCAAATTTATTATACTTTGGTCTCAGTATTTCTATAAATAATTTATATAATTTTATTAATTTTAACTTATATTGATTTTGCATTAATTATTTAAAATTCTAAATTTCAACAAATTATATTAATCAATATTCGTATCTATATGTAAAATTTCAAATTAAAATTTTCTTAATTTTGATAAAATAATGTTAATAATAATTAAACTTAAAAATCTTAATGGAATTATTATTATTAGTTCATAAATATAAATCTTAAATTAAATTTTAATAATTAAGTACGTGTCGTGATTTAATTGTAATTACAAATTATTAATTTTAATCATTAGTTAAAATTTCTAAATTTGAATATTTTTTTTTTTTTTGATCTGTTAATAGCCTTATTGTTTGTCATTTGTTCTTTGTCATTTATTCTTTAGTTTTTTTCTTGTAAAAATTTCTCTTAAATTTATAATACAATCTCTTATAATTGCTTATTACTATTTCTTATTGTAATACATATAATTAATTCAACAACAACAACAACAACAACAATAAATGATATTTCACCGACAAAAACTGCACAGGCCTGAGCAACGTTGGATGAAAGTACTGTGAGTAACAAAAATCGAATAAACATTTATTTATATAACATGTTAATTATCAAATATAATTTTATTCATAATTATAATATTTTATTATCGAGTTATTAGATGAAATTATATATATATATATATCTATATTATATTTAAATAAAAAAAAGGAATTTACTTAATTTTATATGAATAAATAATTAAACTAATATGAAAATGGTTTAAGTAATTTGAAGTAAAGAGGATCAAACTAAGTATGTGAAGATTTTAGGGGTTCTCTAAGTAATACTAGGAATAGGATAGAGAACAATGGTTGGCGAGGGTGAAGATCTAATAAATCTAAAGATCTAAAATATTGTGCAATTGAATAGGAAAATAAATTTATTATTTTCAGGTATGAATTTGTTCGTTGTCCGTCTGCAGATTAATAGGGGAAATTTAAAATTTGTTCGTTCTACATATCTCAAGCACGTTCGATTTTGTTTTGGTAGTATTGGGACCTGATAGTGGCCAAGAACCCCACCCCATCCGGCGAGTATAGCTTAATATTAGAACGTGCGGCCACATTCTTTCCTAGAAACACCATCACCAATAAATTTACGAAAATCTACCATTACAGATGGCGCCCAACGTGGGGCATGGTACGATCTAAATATTTTGGTAACGTTTTTTTTATAGTATCTTGTTACACACTGATTTGTACAGCTCTGCAACAATACATTATGGGAATGAGATTTGTTGTAAGAATGCTCTTATAGGAGATGCAAGTTCTATTGTTTTTTTTTTATACATACTAGACTTGACCGTAGGTGATTCTTATTTTCAAGCTGTTCCCTAATATCAAAGAAAATTTATTAGATTCAATAGCTACTTAACCGAATTTAAATATTTGTATGTTTCAAATCTTGACTACTTGGAGTTATTACTTTTATTGTCCTTTATTTTGACAGATCTGTAATCCAGTAGTTAAGATTTTATTTTTCGGAATATTACAATTGTCAAAAAAAAAAAATAATAATAATAATAACATTTCTTATTCAAATTGCACATCTTAAAATATTCACTACTTACGTTTGGCTTCTCTTATGCTTCATTTAATTTTATGAAATTTGTTTCTAATATTTACTACAATTAAAATGGAACCAGTAAATTGTATAATTTGTTCCAATCCTATGGATAATTCTGAACCTCTAGTTTCAACTAAATGTCATCATACATTCCATCAGAATTGTATGATTAAATATATTGAGAAAACACCATTTTGTCCAACATGCAAAAATGCAGTTAATAATTCTTCTCTTACCAAATTCCTATTACCTTCTGGTACATCTACTCCTCAGGGTGCTATACCGAAAAAGAAAAATTTGCCTCAAGCAACTTCTCGTAATACTCGATCCTCAGTTAGAATGGCTCAAGCTGCCGAAAATCTAGATTTGTCTAGTCAAGAACGATTTTTAGAAGACCGCACTGTTTTAGAAAATCCAAATCAAAGTGAAATTGCAAAACTATATAAAATTATTGAGAACTTAACAAATAAACTAGAAAGACTTGAGATGAATAGAAATACTGAACCACCTTTTCCTAGGGAATTATTTCCTCCAACTAACCGTGCCTCTATAGCTTCAAATCCTCTTCCAAATGATGAACAAATTCCAGAGTATCGTAATAATAACGCGGATAATGATAGACATAGCCTTTCTAGAAATCAGAGTACAATTTCTTCTGCAGCCTTGACAAACAGCAGTAAAATTGTAAATTTGATAAACAGTTGGAACATTAAGTTCGACGGAAATTCAACTAATTTTCCTGTAAGTAAATTCATCTATATGATTACGGCCTTGGCTAATGATAATTTAGGTGGGAATTTCCAATTACTTTGTGACCATTTTCATATTCTAGTGTGTGGAAGAGCAAGGGACTGGTATTGGGAATATAGAAGCTCAGTATCAAAAATAGTTTGGGAATCACTTTGTAAGGCAATGAAGTCTTACTTCGCAGATCATTTCTCTGACAATGATATAAGAGAAATGATCCGAGACCGTAAGCAATTATCAGGTGAAAGCTTTGAGGATTATTACTTTGCAATAGTGAAACTTTGTGATAGGCTACAATATAAACTTTCTGAATTAGAACTCGTTGAAATCCTTAGACGAAATCTAAGACCACAGCTTCGTAAAGAAATTTTTTATACCACAGTTAATAGTGTAGCGCATTTACGATTTCTAATGCTAAGACGCGAACATTTAAGTATAGAAATGGATAAATATAATATTGTAAGATCGACAAATAGGAAAGTGAATGAGATTGAATTTGAGGAATCAGAAGAAGAATGTAAGGCAGATATTTCGGAAATAGATAAAGTATCGGATGTAATGTGTTGGAGCTGTAGAAAGAAGGGCCATCGATTTACTGATTGTCTTGAAGAAAGATCAATCTTTTGTTATGGTTGCGGTGTACAGAATGTATTTAAACCGAATTGTGTCAATTGTCAGAACCAGGGAAACGGAAAAGCGAGCGGTTTCCGCTCGAAAAAGTAAAAACATTCACAACTATTTCTACTCAGACTTCCAATTATTTATCAAATTTCAGAAAAGAAACCCCACAAAATTTAGATCCATTACTTCCTTATCATGAAAGACTTTTAAAATATCAGAGAGCGCGTGAAAGAATATTTTGTGAGGATTTTAATTTAGAAAGAGATCAGAGGATAATTCGGAGACGAAATACAATAAGATTTCGACAATTCTGGAAAAATATAATTTCTAATAGAAAACATTTAAATCATTCTCTAAACGTAATTGAGCAAATTGTGGATGATACACGATTTTTTGTAAGACTTAAGCTTTTTGAAATGGATTTAACGGGACTTATAGACACCGGCGCTTCCATTACGTGCATTTCAGGGTCCGCAGCGAAAATTTTCCTAGGGAAAAATGTTCCCTTTAGGCGTTTAAAAGAAAGTGTAACGACAGCGGGTGGAAAAAAATATGATGTCTTAGGTTATACTGAAACTGAAGTGGAAATTAGAGGTCTGAAAAATAATATTAAAATATATATTATACCAGATCTGAAAAATGATTTATATTTAGGAATCGATTTTGTTAGGAAATTTAGTTTGATAGATATAAACTTATTGGAAATTAATAGTGTTTCTTCTTCAGTCGCGGATAATTGTCATGAGCTTACCCCCTCAATGCGTGAAAAGTTAGACAACGTTATTAAATTATTTCCTTCTTACGAACGTGATGGCTTGGGAAAAACGACCTTAATAGAACATAATATTGAAATAGAAAAGGAAGCAAAACCTATTAAACAGAGGTATTTTTCTGTTTCACCAGCCATCGAAAAATTGATTCACGCCGAAGTTGATAATATGTTAGCCATGGACGTTATTGAAGAAGCTCCACCAAATTGTCCCTGGAGTAGCCCAGTTACGCTTGTTAGGAAAAATGGAAAGTCAAGGCTATGTTTGGATTCAAGGAAGTTAAATTCTGTTACAGTCAGGGATGCATATCCCCAACCAAAAATTAGTAACATTCTTTCAAGATTACCAAAAGCAGAGTTTATAACTTCCTTGGATCTCAAACATGCCTTTTGGCAGATTGGTCTAGCTCCAAATTCACGCGACATGACGGCGTTTACTATTCCTAACAGACCTTTATATAGATTTAAAGTCATGCCATTTGGGCTCACAAATGCGCCACAAACCATGAGCCGTCTCATGGACATAATTATCCCGGCAACTCTTCGAAGTCAAGTATTCATATATCTAGATGATTTGCTTTTAGTATCTCAGAGTTTCAAAGATCATTTAGATTTGTTGATAGAAGTTGCCAATATATTAAGAAAGTCAGGTCTTACGTTAAATATTTCAAAATGTAAATGGTGTTTAAAAGAAGTCAGATATCTCGGTTATATCATTGGAAATGGAGTTATCAAAACTGACCCGGACAAAATTTTAGCAATTAGGGATTTACCACCTCCGAAGTCTGTCCGTGATGTTAGAAAATTTCTTGGCCTCGCCAGTTGGTATAGGCGTTTCATTGACAATTTTTCCGAACTGACTGCACCAATTTCAGACTTGACAAAGAAGACCAAGACCTTTATATGGACGCAAGAGGCAGATATAGTATTTAAAAAGATAAAATTATGCTTAACATCTGCACCTGTACTGATTACGCCAGATTTTGATAAGCCCTTTATAATACAGTGCGATGCATCCAAGCTAGGTATTGGAGGAGTTTTAGCGCAAGAAGACACTGAGGGTGTTGAGAGGCCGATTGCCTTCTACTCATACAAACTGAATCAAGCGCAGAAAAACTACTCCATTACCGAGCTTGAATGCTTGGCAGCTGTAAAGTGTATCGAAAAGTTTCGTGAATATGTCGAAGGTCACACGTTTAAAGTCGTCACAGACCATGCAAGCCTGCAATGGCTCATGCGACAAACTGACTTAAATGGACGGCTAGCAAGATGGTCGCTTCGACTCCAAGGTTTTGATTTCTCTATCGAACATCGGAGGGGTAGTCTTCAAACTGTTCCCGATGTATTGTCTCGACTTTCCTTAGAGGCTATTGCTCCTATTGAAGTAGAACCACAAATCGACATTCAATCCCCTTCATTTGAGAGCCCAGACTACGTCAAATTGAGGCAATCTATAATTAATAATAATAACGCTTTTCCTGATTTGAAAGTTCTTGATAAGTTTGTGTACAAAAGAAACGAATTTGCGAATGGAAATCCGTATGATGAATCGTCTTCTTGGAAGCTGTGGGTGCCTTCCGATATAACAAGTGAAGTCATTCGTAGGGCCCATTGTTTGCCTAATGCATCTCACTGTGGCGTAGGAAAAACACTTGAAAATTTAAGACGGAATATGTTTTGGCCAAAAATGTCCCTTGATGTAAGAAACTTTATTGCTAGGTGTGACATATGTAAACAATCGAAAGCTTCGAATACCATTTTAAGACCTTTAATGGGCGATAGAATTATTTCAGAAAGACCTTTTCAAAGGATCTTTATGGACTTTTTAGGTCCTTACCCCAGATCCAAAAGTGGATATGTTGGTATCTTGGTTATAGTTGATCATTTTTCAAAGTACCCAATATTAAAACTAGTTAAAAAGTTTACAACCTCCGAAATTTGTAATTTTGTGGAGTCCAATGTTTTTCATTTGTTTGGCGTACCAGAGTTTGTGGTTACAGACAATGGTAGCCAATTTAAATCTGTCCTATTTGAAAATCTTTTGGAAAAGTATGGCGTGAAACATATATTTACCGCGGTATATAGCCCACAATCAAATTCTTCGGAAAGATTAAATAGATCTATTTTGGCAGCTATACGTTCATACCTAAATCAAGATCAACGTAATTGGGATTCTCATGTTAGTCACATATGTGTTGCCCTACGTAGTCTCGTTCATTCTTCAATTGGTTATTCTCCTTACCATGTTTTGTTTGGTTATCCTATGATCACCCACGCAAAATCGTATCAATTGCTGAGAAATATAAATTCTTTAGAAAACGGAGAGAGTATTAAACACTCCGATAAACTTGAAATTATACGCGACAAAGTCCAAGAAAATTTGCAAAGGGCATATAATTCTTATAAAAAGCCATATAATCTTCGTTCTAAAATTATTACATATAATGTTGGGGATGAAGTGTATAGGAAAAACTTTGTCTTGAGTAACAAGGCTAATGCATTTAGCGCAAAGCTTGCCCCTAAATACCTAAAATGCAGGATTGACAAACGAATTGGAAATTGTTATTATGAAATATCTGATTTACAAGGTAGAAAAATTGGTACCTTCCATGCAAAGGATTTAAGGCCTTCATAGATATAATAACACTTCACCGTTTCCAGATAAATTTTTCTCAAAATATTGATAAAAATATACCTGTGTTGTGACGGTTCATTTTAATTTGTTTTGTTGTTCAAAATAAGTACAAAATTGTTTATCATTATTATGCCCTATAATCTCATCACTGGTACTTTATTTCTATTTCATTATTTCTTTCATTAATAATTCGTTTCAATTTCACATTATACCAACCAACTTTCTCAATGAATTGAGTCAATTATTTCTCAAAGAGTAATTGATTCCGCTAATTTTACAAAAAAAAAAATCATGATTGGAATTTAGTAAATGATAATTATGAATGAGGGAGTAAGATAGGTGTAATCACTAATGATTTTATTCTAGAAAATTCTTGGCTAGACACATTAATTTAAAAATACGCAATAATTATTCTGAGATTAATCGGAGACTTAAAAGTAGATTGTGCTTATTAAAGACTTTAATTATTTAAATAAATTAAAACTTTCAAAGTATTTTATTTTAAAAAATAAACTTAAAGTTTATAAAAAAAAAATAAATAAATAAATAAATAGTGGAATAAAGAGAAAACTGAATAATACAAATATTATTTTTATAATAAAATATAAAGAAACAAGCAAAATCGTGTTTTCAAATTGAACCCGCTCTATATGTGTAAGAGGCAATTAATGTCATCCACGTGTCAAGAATCATCCAGCCAAAAATTAAGCGACACCAAATCTACCCCAATCTTTCGCCTAGTGAAACACATCATTAACTCCACCAACATTGTATTGATAAAAGTCGTCCAACAAATATTCCGATATTTATTCAAATTTATTATACTTTGGTCTCAGTATTTCTATAAATAATTTATATAATTTTATTAATTTTAACTTATATTGATTTTGCATTAATTATTTAAAATTCTAAATTTCAACAAATTATATTAATCAATATTCGTATCTATATGTAAAATTTCAAATTAAAATTTTCTTAATTTTGATAAAATAATGTTAATAATAATTAAACTTAAAAATCTTAATGGAATTATTATTATTAGTTCATAAATATAAATCTTAAATTAAATTTTAATAATTAAGTACGTGTCGTGATTTAATTGTAATTACAAATTATTAATTTTAATCATTAGTTAAAATTTCTAAATTTGAATATTTTTTTTTTTTTTTGATCTGTTAATAGCCTTATTGTTTGTCATTTGTTCTTTGTCATTTATTCTTTAGTTTTTTTCTTGTAAAAATTTCTCTTAAATTTATAATACAATCTCTTATAATTGCTTATTACTATTTCTTATTGTAATACATATAATTAATTCAACAACAACAACAACAATAAATGATATTTCACCGACAAAAACTGCACAGGCCTGAGCAACGTTGGATGAAAGTACTGTGAGTAACAAAAATCGAATAAACATTTATTTATATAACATGTTAATTATCAAATATAATTTTATTCATAATTATAATATTTTATTATCGAGTTATTAGATGAAATTATATATATATATATCTATATTATATTTAAATAAAAAAAAGGAATTTACTTAATTTTATATGAATAAATAATTAAACTAATATGAAAATGGTTTAAGTAATTTGAAGTAAAGAGGATCAAACTAAGTATGTGAAGATTTTAGGGGTTCTCTAAGTAATACTAGGAATAGGATAGAGAACAATGGTTGGCGAGGGTGAAGATCTAATAAATCTAAAGATCTAAAATATTGTGCAATTGAATAGGAAAATAAATTTATTATTTTCAGGTATGAATTTGTTCGTTGTCCGTCTGCAGATTAATAGGGGAAATTTAAAATTTGTTCGTTCTACATATCTCAAGCACGTTCGATTTTGTTTTGGTAGTATTGGGACCTGAACCAAAATATGCGCTTGAAAAAGCACGAAAAAATGGGATAATATGAACAGAAAAATGCATATTTATATGTAAAAAAACATACATAAATATACATTTTTTAATTTTCAATCTCTGATAGATTTCGATTTTTATAAAAATAAATTAATTTTTAAAGTTATATTTGACACGTCTGAATTTTTTTCTTTACAATTTTTACAACGTAAGGAGTGAGATCGAAAAATTCTTAACATACATTTTGCCTCATAACTTTTTTCGGAATCAATATTCAAAATTTTTTTTGATCTAGTTATCATGGAAAAATACTTCAGTTGTTATTTTTAATAACAACCATGTTAATTTGTCCTTATTTTCATCAAAATAAGTGACGAAAAAGCTTTACGTCCTACAAGTTATTAAAAAATTTCAAAAAATCCAAATAGGTCTCACAAATAATTGGCCACAGAATTAAATGTCGTCCGTAAAACCGTTTCTAATGTTACTAAGCAGTATCAGGATAATTTGACTATTGATGTGAAATCTAGTTCGGTAAGAAAAAAGGACCACATGATATTGGGAAGGCCAGAAAATTGAAGGCATATTGAAAGGAACTCCAAACACATCTGATAGAAAATCAGCTCAGTTTTCTCAGTGCTTCGAGTATTTGGTGCGAAAATTTAAAGCTAATGGGAAAGTTGATAACATATAAAGTACAAAAAATTCCAAACTGGAATTCTGCAAAAAAAAAAAATTATAAGCCAAAAATAGGACTCGGAATTTAAAACCAAATTTCATACAAAAATACTCAAGCTGTATAATTGACGAAGAAACGTAGGTGCTGGCAGAATCTTCGCAGCTTGTGTCTCAAAAATTTGTATTGCTAATGCTCGAAGCAATGTTGGAGATAAGTTTAAGACCCAAAAGCAGCAAAAATTTCTTACAAAATTCATGGTATGACAAGCTTTTTGCATTTGCGGCAAAACAGGAAAGTCATTTGATACATTCGGATCTATAAATACCAAAATATGCATAAAGGAATATTTGCAAAAAAGACTTCTCTTTTCTTAAGAAAGCACAACGTGTCCACATATTTTTGGACCCACTTGGTATCATGTCACTACGGTAAGAAAGCTCTGGAGTGGTACCAAATCAATAACATAGTTTTAGTACCAAGAGAGGTCAATTTTCAAAATTGTCCATAGCTTGGACCAGTGGAGAGATATTGAGCTCTTGTGAAAAGTGAATTCAAGAGCACAAAAAAGGTGTCCCAAAATACTGAAGATTTTAACAGAAGATGTGCACACTGTTCCAAAAAAGTGACTGAAGCAACTATCAAATCTCCAAAGAAAACTAATTTTTATTTCCATTACTATATGCAAATTTAAGCCAAAATTTTAAAAACAAGCATTTTTTGTGAAATTAATTTAAAATATGCAAATGCCTACTTTCCAAGCGAAAAGCTTGAAAAACTTGCCCTAGTTATAATCTATGCATGTTAGTGCACATTTTTGAATATTTTACTCTTAACGGGATATTTTTGCATATTTATAGCATATATTGTTTTTTTTAGGTCATATTTAACCTTTTTAGAGCATCTTTTGACATTTTAAGGATAATTTTTTTTATACCTCATCAAATATTTTTCAAATTTAATTTTATAAAAAAATGAGAAAACTAAAATAAACAAGCGCGAATATATTCGGCACGGCCGAATCTATATACCCACCAAAGTAGGCAGTAAAGTGGGCGGACCACGCCTATTTTTTGTTTCCGACTTGAACTATGTGAACACAATTTCGTTGATTTTCACCATATATGGGAGGTGGGCGGACCACGCCCATTTTTGGTTTCCGAGTTTATGTCGATCCACAAAGTATACGTACAAAATTTCGTTGGCGTACGTGCTTTTATTGAAAAAATATCAGCAGAAAAGTATTTCACGGACACCCTGTGTTTCTAGTTTTTAGCCCATTTTCAATACCAAACAAACCTTATATAAGATAAATATTTGTGCCAAATTTCGTCTCCCTACGTTGCCCCGTTCGCCGTCTGCTATCCTGCTTTCAACAGACGGACAGACGGACGGACATAGCTAGATCGACTCAGAATTCAACCAGGACCCAGAAAATATATACTTTATGGGGTCTTAAATGATACCTTCGACATGTTTTTGGTACATCTTTTTGATGGTGGGTATAAAAATAATAATTTTAAAATTAACTTTAATTGATACCATTTTATCGTTGAAAATAAATACGTTATTGATATTTTATTTTCTTGCCCATCTAATTCTAGACACAATTATTAGTTCAGAAATTATCAAAACTATCATATCAATCACTGACTTTCGAAATTCGTGTTTTGATGAAAATCTATAATTTGGAACCATTTAGATCAGGGATGATAAATATGATTTTCAGATATCAATAACGTTTTTATGAGACACAGTAAAAAATGGGGAATCAAATTTTGATGCGGTTGATAAATTTCAGCTTTGCCTTATTTTATAACGTTGAAATTTTAATAAAACCTTTTGTTTTAATGAAAAACATAATTTTGTTAAAAAATTATACAAAATCTTTGTTTTTTTAGTGCATATTTTTGCTTTTTTTAGAGCATATTTTTCGTTTTTTACTACATATTTAATGCGCATAAAACACATTTTTTTACAGGATATTGTGGTTTCCGTGATAATGATGTATAGAATTAGGCTATGTATTAAAAAAGGTATGTATTTTAATGAAGTGTGGGTCAAAAATGGATATAAATTCAAGATAATAGAAGAAAAAATTCAAAAACTAAATTTGTGTCTTAAATATTCAACATAGTTTTACTGTTCATTTAAATGCGTATATACTTTTTAAAAGGATAATTTCTTGTCTTTCTAATACAGTTTAAAAAATTTAATTTGGTCAACTGGTATTCTAGATATAAAATTTTATACCGCGAAGTCCGAAAAATCGGTCCTTCGGATATAGCTCCCGATTTTAAAGGTATATTAAACATTTTAAAAATGGTTAATAATCTACTGACCCTTATCTATAAACTATACTATATTATATTCAAATATGTTTTTATTGTTGTAAAAAATATTTTAAAAATATTATAAAATCCCTCAGGTGCAAAATTGAGTATATTCGAGTTGTTTTCGTTTTGTCAGATTTTTTCGTAGAGCTTGATGCTTTTATTTTTAAATTATAAATTATTTTATTAAATACTAACCATAAAATAAATTAAAGAAAAAAATTTTGGATTTGCTTTACTACTTTTATTTTTATGCAACGGCAAGTGCACAAATTACAAGCATGTACTCATTTGTGTTACCTACTATATATGTTTTAATCATCAAACTGTAGGGAATATTGTTTAAAAGAATAAAAATGAAAGCCAAGATATCGACGAAAAAAGTCATAAATATTTTTCTAAAATTTATGACCAATCTGTACAAGCTTGTTTTTTTAATTAAATAAATCGGTTCATAAACCACTGAGTTATTGGAAAATCTTTTTTTTAAATTTATTTAATGACTGCTTTGCATATTGTTGTTGTTTTTATTGGCACTAAAAAAACAACAACAATATGATATATCAAATTTGTTTTCTTCAACTTTCTGAAGCCCTGTATAAGCTAGACGCTCTGAGATAAATAAATTGGTCCATAAACAACCGAGTTTTTGGATGATATAAATCCAGGTATCGGCCAAAACTCGTTTTTTTCCCATTATAAGCAACGGTCTTCGTTCTTGCACAGATCTGTTAAAAAAAAAAAAAAAAAAATATATATATATATATATATATATATATATATATATATATATATATATATATATATATATATATATATATATATATATATATATATATATATCGTCACCGAAAATGCAAAACAACGTAGCATCAAAATTTTCAAATTTGTGTTTTTGATGAAATATAGTTTATTATTCCAAAATACGTGTGAACACAAATTTTCAGACTTGTAACTCAAAAAATGACGATAATATTAACGAAAGCAATAATTTTTTCAAGTCAAAACAACGTAACATCACATTGGTTAAAAAAAATAATAAAAACATTTTTTATTTTTTTTTACGAATTTAGATTGCAAATTTTTAAAAATATAATAGGTATTAAAATTTTGGAGTAAAAGTTTGCAAAAATTCTTTTAATTACAATTTTTGTAAAATTTTTATTGATGTTACGTTTTTTTGGCTTCACAAAATTGAAATCTTGAAATATTTAATAAAATTTTAATTATTCATCATCAATATATTAGGCAATGTTTAAGGATGTAATATCCCAAAAATCTTATTTGTAGGACAATTTGTTTAGGTTTTATAAAGTTTTTTGTGCCTCCTGTAAAGTTATGAAAAGTGATGTTACGTTGTTTTGCATTTTCGGTGACGATATATATATATATATATATATATATATATATATATATATATATATATATATATATATATATATATATATATATATATATATATATATATATATATATATATATATATATATATTTATATATATATACACCTGTATATATATATACAGGTGTAAAGGGTATATATAAGTTTGTCATTCCGTTTGTAATTTCCACAATTTTCGTCGGAGAGAAAAAATTTACATTTTCTTGATCCTTATAAGAAATGATGTCAGCAAGATCGGTTCATAAATGGAGGAGATATGTCTAAAAAACTTTTTTTTTTTTTTGCCTTAATGTAAATGGCATTTATAAAGCCTTCCGATAACATAGATACATGATATACAGTGGCTCAATAATGTAGTCCGACAAACATTAGGATAATATTAATCTTAATATTTTTCATATTAAAATTAACATAA
The DNA here is from genome assembly GCA_951394005.1 of Protophormia terraenovae. NCBI lineage: Eukaryota > Metazoa > Arthropoda > Insecta > Diptera > Calliphoridae > Protophormia > Protophormia terraenovae. The sequence goes on from OX596074.1 coordinate 34,964,419, forward strand.
CGATACTTTTTTTTATTATTATCTAAGGTTTTCTATTTCCTTCTAAAAACCAACAAGATTTTACTAAAATAATTTGTTTCTTTATTTAAATATTAGTAAAAAATATTCTCAGCATAAAATAAGGCGTCAAAAAAGAAGTCGGGCATATGATAACGCTTGAGTTTATTTTTAAACATACTTGGGGAAACCCCGTTTTATTATACAGTTTTTATTTACTGACATCTCGTAAAGCTTTATTAATCAAAAAAGTGTAAGAAATTTCGCCGTTGTACCAAAAATTTTTGAAAATGTCAAAACCAAGGTCATACACAACTGAAGAAATCCGAAAAGTTATTATTAAAAACTTTGAGGAAGGAAAAACTGTTCGAGAAATTAGTCGTTTAATTGGAAAACCAAAATCAACTGTTCATGACATAATTGAAAGGTATAGAGATAGAAAATCCGTAGAAAATAAGCTAAAATCAGGAAGACCAAAACTATTTACCAGATCTGAAGAACGATGAATTATCCAACAGTTTAAAAAAAAAATGCTAAAGTTAGCGCTCCAAAATTAGCTAAGGAAATTTCTTAACGCATAAATAGAGATTGCAACCCAGAAACAGAAAGATTAGTGCTCCGGAAAAATGATTATAATGGTAGAGTTGCTCGTAAGAAACCTTATTTTATTAAATACTAACCATAAAATAAATTAAAGAAAAAAATTTTTCTCAACGCATAAATAGAGATTGCAACCCAGAAACAGAAAGATTAGTGCTCCGGAAAAATGATTATAATGGTAGAGTTGCTCGTAAGAAACCTTATTTTATTAAATACTAACCATAAAATAAATTAAAGAAAAAAATTTTGGATTTGCTTTACTACTTTTATTTTTATGCAAGTTAATAGAACTAAACGCATAAATTTTGCAAAAATGTACAAAAATATGGATATTTCTTTCTGGAATAAAGTATTATATACAGACGAAAGTTAATTTAATTTGTTCAGATCAGACGGACTGTCCTACGTTTGGCGAAAGCATGAGATGGTTCTGTTTTAGTTTGGGGTTGCATGTTGTCCTCTGGAGTTGGAGAGTTATGTATAATTAATGGTATTATGGACCAAACTAAATATGTATCTATTTTAAAAGAAAATTTGGTGCCAAGTGTAGAAAAGTTGGGTATAAAAGACACATCCCAATTCTAGCAATATAACGATCCTAAGCATAAAGCACATGCTGTTCGTATGTGGCTACTATATAATTGCCCACACGAACTCGAGACACCACCACAGTCCCCAAACATTAACGTAATCGAACATGGGCGAATGGGCGAAAATTGATCCCTCTGTTTGCAGAAACCTGGTGGAATCAATGCCGAGAAGATTAGAAGCAGTTATCAAAAGCAAAGGACTTCCTACAAAGTATTAAATATTAGTAATATTTACTTAAGATAATTTTATTCTAAGTGTCCGACTACTTTTTTGGTGCTAACTTTTAAGATATAAATTAATTTTTTTATTTATACATGAATTCTAAATAAATATTTTCTTTCATTTTTAAAATATCGTATATTGTGTCTTACTATTATAAAAGAAAAGAGTTTGTAAACCCTTTCTTAATATACTTAATATTGAAGTCTATAAAATATTAGTTTTTGTCCGACTACATTATTGAGCCACTGTATGTATCTAAAGATCAGAAATTTCTTCTAAAACTTTTCTGTTGAATTTAAAAAAAAATCGGTTCAAAGACGGCCGAGATATTAAAAAAAAAAAAATGTTTTTTTAAAAAACCGGTTTTCGATTTTCTGAATCCCCTTTATAAGTTATTGGCTTCATTTTTACGACAGAAGATCAGAAATTTTGTTCTGAATTTTAGTGTATTTTTTTCCGATTTTCATTCTTATACAAGCTACGGACTTAGTGCTTATAAGAGTCGGTCACATATATTTTTCTTGAATTTTGGGTTTTGAATCAACCAAATCGGTTAATAAACAACCGATTTATTAGCAAATTTTCCCTTATAGTTGTTGTTTTCATAGTTGTTGTTTTCATGGGTGCTGAAAAACAACAACAATAAACTATGGAATATAATATAGTTTTTCAACTTTTTGAAGAAACTATGTAGGCTTTGTTCTTTCACTGAAAATTCTGATTTTTTTTTATATTTTTTGTGTTAAAAAAGTGAACTAAGTCGGTCATTACTCTTTTATATATATAGATAAAACCAAATCTAGTTTCATCTCGACGATGGTGAAGGGTATATAAGATTCGGCACAGCCGAATATAACGCTTTTACTTTTTAAATTATTTAAATTAATGTTAACTTCATTTGATGTCATTGTTTCATTAACTTTAAAGTATATTAATTTTTATACAACATCCCAACTTAGGTGATATAAGCTTTGGCACAGCCGAATATAGCACTAGATCTCATTTCATACTATATTTAAATCCAACTTTGTCTCCAAAATAATTTAAACCACAAAAAATTTTAATACCAAAAGTTTTAAATATATTTAAATATACAATAAAGGACAAAATTATTACAATAACTTGTAAATTTACTACTTTAAAATAATAATAGACATATTAAAGCAAAAAATAATAGACAATATTATTTTAATATATTTTTTTTTTGTAATTTAACAAAATTTAAATAAAGAGCTAGCGTTTTTATATTTTTTTTTTCTTCCATTTTAATTATTTATACAATTTGTGTTATAAATTAAAATTTACCCCTTAATGTTTTTAACTAGATTTAATGTGTTTTTCTTCTTTTCTCCTTAAAAATTCTTTTAATCTTAATATAGATTTTCTTTTATATACTTTAATTTTAATTATAACTGTTTCATTTTATGTCTCTTCTAGATGTATGGTAAATATAGCACTTAAATATGTAATTAAATTAATACAATATAATTTTTTTTTTTATTTTTTGTAATTTTCTGATATTTTTTTTAGATTTTATTAATTTTTATTTGCATGTGATAGTTTTTTTTATTATTTGTAGTATTTGCATTGATTAACAAGAATAATAACATTATTGTTTTTATTTTTTTTAAATAAAATAAATATTTAAAATAAATAAAAATAAATTGATGTAAAAAAAAAGTTACTAATGAACCACGAGAAACTATTTAGCAGAATTTGGTAGTTGGGGTTTAAAATCAAAATCAAATTGTGTAATTTTATTAAAAAGAACAACATAAAATCATTACCAGGGCAAGTTTAAATATGCATGAAAAAAAAATATGCGCTTGAAAAAGCACGAAAAAATGGGATAATATACTCAGAAATATGCAAAAATAGCATGAATATGTATAGAAAAACCTACGTATTTATCCATTTTTATATATTGATATATGGATAAATATGAATTTTTTAACTTTAAATCTGATAGATTTCGATTTTTATAAAAATATATTAATTTTAAGTCATATTTGACGCGCCTGAATTTTTTTCTTTACAATTATTACAACGTACAATTTTTACATCGTCCCAAAAAAATCTAGAAATCATTAGATTGAACTCCAAAAAATCACTAAAAAATTGCGTTTTTGTTAAGAAAACTAATTTTTATTTCCATTTTATGCAAATTTATGCCAAAATTTAAAAAACAAGCATTTTTGTGAAATTTTGTTTAAATATGCAAATGCTTACTTTCCAAGCGAAAAGCTTGAAAAACTTGCCCTAATCATTACAATGTAAGATTTGAACTTTATATTTTTCAAATATTTTAGAAAATTTTAAATCAAGAAGAATAGTGTTTGGAGTAATAGTTTGGACCTAAAATGTATTTTTACGTGAGATCTAATTTCAGTAAAATTCATTTTACAGATTTAGGTGTAGTTTCTAATAAATTGTACTTAATTATAATTTAAGTCCCAAAAACTTTGATATACTTGTAGTAGTTCGTTCAACAATTTCTTACTGAATTATAAAAGGAAATTCCTTAAAGTATAAGAGTGAACGCGGTAATTACCAATTTAATTTCGCACTGTTACAGTAAAAAATCAATTGAGAATTAACATAGTGTACATTATAGGTAGAGAATGTTTCCTAGGATTCCCGGGAAATTTGCTATTTTTCACGTCCCGCTTACCCGGGAAATTTGTCCGAGAGATCCCGGGAATTTTAAAATCCCACAAATGAAAGTAAACTAAAACTTATATATTTTAGTATTTTTTAAAAATTTTAAATATACAATATAAATGTGTCAGTAGTAGAATTAATCTCATAAGGGATATTGTGGGAAAATTTAATATACCATAGACTGATACTGCTTTTGACCCAAATCTAAATTACAAAAGTCGTCATCATTACTAATTTCTTGGTCAAATCTACACACCCACCACGAGACTGGCCTTCAACAAGAATGAGTTAGTCACCTGCATACTCGCACAACTTAATGAAACTGCCGAGATGCCTCAACAGAGGATCCATCATAATGTTCATATAAATGGACCACAGATGGAACCCTGCGGACAGCCACGAGCAACGACCCTCCAAACTGTATCGCTGGCACCTAACACTAGCTGCTAAAGTAACTGTTCCAAAGAGCTAACTAACGGCAGCCCTCTTCCTCTAACACACGGAGAACACTATCCCACGAGAGACAGTCAAACGCGCCCTCAAAGTCCACAAATATGCCCAAGAAATATTTGGCAGATGACTCACTAACACTATTCCTGACATTCATCCAAGCGTCCTAGACACTTCTTTCTTTCTTTAAGCCGAATTGAAATTCGAAAGTACACTCATTGGCGCCCTCCTTCAGTCTATTGACTATAACTCTTTCCAATACTTTTCCAAGTACCGGAAGGAGGCTGATGCCCCGATAAGAGCGAGCATTACTCCTCACCCTATTAGGAGACTTCAGGACATAGATGCCCACTTCAAGCACATTTGTGCTGAGAGCTTCACACATATTCTTATTCTCTTTCATTTATTCTTCGCTGAGAGAGTGATGAGTACACAAATGCACTGAAAAAAATTGTTCATTATGTATGAAAACAATTTTGAATATTTCCAGTTAAACATTGTTTTTATAAAATTGTATTAGATTTTCAACACATTAGATATAAATGACTGGACAAGGGAAAATATTTTAACAATACATGTTTATAATTAAGCCTTCCAAATAATATAAGGTTACTACTTATATTATATTTTGTTATATTAAATATAAAAATAGCATCATTTATTTCCTTATTTTTTAAATTTAGCAATGATGTTTAAATAAATATTATTTGTGTTATTTTTCGATTGTTTAGTATTTATTTTTTAATCATTAAACTTGATGACATATTTTAATTCACCCATTTTTTCTTTTAGTGCATTTTTTTTATTTTACTAACACAACTACATGTGTTGTGTTAGTGTGCGTGGGCATCTATGCTTCAGGAGCATTTCCAATCCCCAGGAAAAAAGCCCTCACTAAAGGACTTCCCAAAGATCGAATTCAGGTATCCGGTATGGCTCTCCAGATGATTTCACACATTTCTCCAGCCATACCATTCATACCCGGAGACTTTCTGCTTTTGACTCGACAAATACAAATATTTGGCAGACGACTCAGTACTCTCGTTGCCGCTCTTCTTTAGTCTATTCACTATAACTTTTTCCAATACTTTTCCAAGTACCGAAAGAAGGCTGATGTCCCAATAAGAGCGAATATTACTCCTCACCCTATTACGAGACTTCAGGAGCATGACAACGCGAGCACATTTCCAAGCCCCAGGAAAATAGCCCTCACTAATACACTTCCCAAAGATCGAGTTCAGGTATCAGGTACCTCTAGTCATACCATCTATACCCTAAGACTTTCTGCTTTTGACCCGACAAATACAAATATTTGGCAGAAAACTCAATAACACTATTCCTGACATGCATCCAAGCACCCAAGGCTTTCCAAATGTTTTTACACATCTCTCCAGTCATACCATCCACATACCAGAAGACTTTCTGCTTTTGATCCAACAAATACTGACCGAAACTTCCGCTCTTTCCAAGATTGGAGGACCAACCATCTCCTGGTAAGGAGAGAATGATCAGCCAGATCCGCACTTAGAAGGAATACCCTTAAAAGTTCGTTAGTATAATCTCTCCAAGTCGACAATGTGACATCACCAACTTTAAGAGATGCTATGTCTGCCTGCCTACTATTCTTACCCCTAAGGATCTAAGGATTTTTGTAGGACGAAGAAATTTAAAAGCAGGATATAGTGAAAAATATATCATATACCACGTTACAGCATCGTAGACTTAAAAGGTAAGATAAACAATTGTACAACCAATTGGGTGATGATTCTAGGTAATTGGTTAGATATTCAATTAAAGCGGATTGGCTGGCTTTTCTATTTTTGTTATTATTTTCTCTTTCTTATATTCAATTCTAAAGGTATTTGCAATGTACAGTGTAAAATTTGGCCAATCTAACTGAAGAAGTCTGTTTTTCAGTTTCAATTGTAATAAATAGTTTAATTATATATGATAGACAACATCTTTCTGATTAGAAAAATCAAAAATTGCGATGTGATAAAAAAAATTAAGAAATTACTAGAGCAAAATATGTTATAACTTTTTGGGTCCATCTCCAAATTAGTCACAAATAAAAGGATAAGGTATCAACTTAAAAGTACACATTATATACTTTACCGAAATTTGGTAATTTTGTAAAAAATCTTTAAGGAATTACATAACCTCACAACATGAACTCGATCAATATTATCCTTTTTAATCATCTTTTTATCAAGAACTGTACATTTTATTAAAAGTGGACTATGATAGTTTTACTTAAATTCAATATAAAGTTTTCTAAAGAAACCCTATATCCTATATCATCGAAATATCCGGAAATATATTTATGGTATTCCGGACTGTTTGCATTATGTATGTCATAAACCATTTTTGGTCAACCAACTTGGCTTTTGTACTTACCTACATTTATTTTATATGGTCATAGAAATCTGAATCGTTGGGAATTTAAAAAACATTTCCTAATTAATTACTTTATTAAAGAAAAAGAAAAATTATAGAAAAATAAATCAATTTTTTGAAAAGTTTCTGCCATAATTAAGTTTATATTTACTAACTTTTATTATAAGCTACAGTCGGAATGCCTTCTTGATAGTGAGCTGTTCTGTTAGTCTGGATGTTGCGAGCTCGATTGGTCTGTTTCACTATTAGCTCTCTGCTCGATTAATAAGGTTAAAAGATAATTTGTAGTTATAGTGTTTCATAAAAAAGATCTACATTCGCTTCTTAAAAACTCAATCATTTTAATAGTATACAAAATTTCTTTGGCACACATCGCACGCTCTTTTTCGGAAATAATACTCAACAAAAAAAACTGAAAAAGAGCTGAAAAAGTCATCATTGGAAGGAAGTTTTTAATGGTGAAAAAGAGTCGCAGAAGTTATTTTTTTAACACATGGTTGTCATTGGTAGGATGTTCTTCTTTTATACTTCTTGTTCATTTCTTTTGAAGTACTTCCCTTAAAACTATGTTTATAAAATTTTTAACAAAATTCTGTTTTAACCTTGTAGAAAAATAATAAAAATACTTTAAAATTTATATAATTATAATTTTCTTAGAAATTAGTAACCTTTTTTCCCCCTAAAAATTCATTTATTTTCACTTTTTTTGGAAGTAATTATTAAGAACTTCCAAAAAGTTCAAAATATGCACTTTGTTCCACTTTTGAAGTGGTGAAAATATTCTCTTTTGGAAGCTTTTGATTGTTTTTTTTGCTGGGTTGCTATATAGTCCTTGTAAATATGTACAAAAAATACCTTTACATGTGTGACAATTTCTTTTAGTTTAAGAAGATATATTTAGACCGAATCAAAATTTGTCTAATTTTTATATTTTTTTTTTACGAATCATAGACTTGTTGACATTTCTAAAAGAAAATTTAACATTAATGTATGTAAAGCAAATCCGGGGGTATTTGAGGTAACGCCTCCCTGCTAGACTAAGCCGAATTTCGTAAATTTTCAAGTTTTTAAGCCACGCATCTGATAACGACAGTGTAGGCATTTTAATAAAAAAGTATACTTTAAAAACAAGTTTTTCCCGGACTGGGATTTTGGGTACCTTGGTACAAAAAGTGAGAGTTTATTCCCTCATTTTAGATCAAACATATCTATATTGTGCCGTAGTTTCATTAGAATACCTCTACTCATTTAAATTTTAATGTCGGTTCTAATATTGTTCCATCCTGCAGGTCCAACAACCAAGTCCAAAGGGAAACCGAAGCTCTCCGAATGTGTGAAAAATGCTTCCTACCAAAGAAGCTGCAACAAAGGCAGTGGGGTACCTCTAAACTTCGAGCCAAGTACCTCAAAAGCTGCCCACGATGACAAAAGCACGGTGAAATCTGCTGTTTCGGAAGCTGTCGGCTTGCAATAAACCCAAACTGCTGCCAACCCAGTGCCTATTTTGAGTAAGGATACTGCGAATAAGTTTTCGAGTTCCCAAACTTCCCTTCTTACTGTCAGTGTGGGAAATGCGAACCAGTAATCGACTTCTAAAACTGACCCCCAGCCCACAAGGGCATCAAAACATTCCAACGGCACATCACACCGGCCAGAACGTCCTTTTTAAGACGGCGTGCAGCTGAAAATTTCATGGACCGCCTCGGTTAAAAGTAGACCGAATCCCTAACCTCCGAGTAACTAATATCCCTGAACAGGGCTAAATCACTCCTGGCAGATCCTGAATGGGAAATTTGTTATTTCCTAGAATTAGTTGGAATTGAAAGCTTGACTTCGAATGTCATTACATAAAAATAAAAATAGAGTAAGAGAAAGAGAAAGAACGGATCCTTATAGTATTGTATAGTGAAAAAGTTCGATAAGATCGAGAGAAGTTCTCAGCCACACCAAATTCTATATGTTTTTGAACGCCTTGGTATCAGAGATTCTAAAGAATTAAATAAATCTTAGCTAAACTCCCTCAAATTTTAATTCTGAATTAAAAATACTAGTTTTCATTCCAAAATACCATTTCGAAAATCATAATTCTATAGCTTCATTCAAATGTTTTCTGTTTGAATAGAGTTTATTGAATTAATTCATAAAGAATTCAATAATTTTTTATTCAAATCTTCTCCAAATTTAATGAAAATATTTTTCTTTTATTCAATTTTTAATATATTATTTTTAATCCTTTACAAAATGAATTACAAATATTTTCTAAAGCTAATTTGTAATAGATTTGAATTGAAGAAAATTTCAATGATTCAATATATTTTTTAAGCTTGAATTGTATAATTGATTGTGAATTCTTTAAGGAATTAATTCTTTTTAGAATTAATACAATTCATATGAAGTAAAAATAGTTTAAGTCTATGAATTAATTTATTATGAATGATTTAAAAGAATGGCTAGCATAATAAATTTAATTCGATTTCGAAAAGTGAATATAAGAATTAAGCCTTTCGAACCATTGCTTCGAAGTATCTAGAGCCACCACTACTTTTTAGATTTAATATATAACAAACATATAAACATTATTTTCAGATACATGAGCAAATACATTCGGTATAAATAAGACTCCAAACACTATAAGTATTAAACGAAATAGAATTTTATATAATATTGACATAAAATAACTAAACAATTTAACGTCTCAAATAAAAAAGCTTATTAAAAAAATAAATAAGATGGCTCAAATTAAGGACCAACAAAAAAATTCTAGATATTCTGATTAAAATTTGCTTTAAAATTAAACAAAACTAAATAGATAAATAATAATAATAGTAATTAATAGTGATAAAAAATTTTTATATAATGTAAGGATATGGAAAATTTATATAAATAGATTTGTGAAGGTGGTTTAGGTGTGTTGTATATTGTAAATGATAAATAGTTTATTATTTGTTTTTTGTTTTTTTTTTTTTTAATTGGATGGCTGTCAATATATAAATAACTATGTATTACTTTATATATAGTATACGCATTATATACTCATATTATAGAATATAGTTGGAGTAAAATTATTTTAAAACATTTTTTTTTAATATATAAATTATGACATTAAACATAGTATTTTCAATAATGACAATAATAAATTGAAACAAATATAAAATAAAAAAATTAATAATAAAATAATAGGAATATAATATTTAAAACAAGAACAAACATTTTTGCGAACATTTTAAAATAGTTATTAGGATAATATTAAAAAATTTTCTTGATAAAATAATTAAAAAAAAATATTTAGGTAAGTGGGGAAAATAACGTTTATTAACTATTGTTTAATAATATATTTTTTGTATATATTCTATTTTTTTGTTTTAATTTTTTTCAGAGTACGTTCTGCTTAAGAATGAGTTTTGTTTTGTATTTTTTTTTTTTTTTTTTTTATTTTATACTTTATAAAGTTAAACCTAATTAATCTTATTTTGTTCTAAATAAATTGATTTTTTTTTTAATATTTTTTAGTCTTTAAACATTTAAGAAAAATACACTTTTTTACTAATAAAAATTATGTTTTTTTTTTTTTTTTTTCATTTATCATTACGCTTTAATTATAATTAATTCTTACTTACTAAATATACGAAAAAAAAATAATAATAGAAAAGCGTGAAATTTGATTTCCGCTTTATTCTCAGTATTTTCATTAATTAAAATAAATCACTAAAATTATGTATAAAAAGAAATTGAAAATAATTATTTAAAATTCTATAATTTTCTTGGTTTCCTTTTTTTTACTTTTTCATTGTGTTAGCCAACTATTTTCATTTATAGTTTAGCCAAAGAGTCTGGGAACATAGCATAATAATGCTTTTTTGTTCTGACCAGCTCAAGGACGTCAAGAATCCACAGAGAGTGCAATTGTTAGTTAGACACACAGATTTAAGCTATATTCAGGTATGAAGCCTTTAATATATGTATAGTATAATTACGTAAGTATGTAAGTGTAAAATCTATACATTATAGTGTTTTTTTAAGTTTAAATAAATTGACAATGTTTAGTTGTAGAAAAAAGGAAAAACTGTATTTTAAAGTTTAAACCCATTTCTTTTTATATTTTTAATTTTTAAAAATTGATTTCTTAGGGAGTTTTACTATAATTTGTTACATTTTATTTAGAAATTTAAAAAATCACATTTAAAATTTAAAGTTTTTAAAGATTGTCAATCTCTAGAAAATTGAAAATATAATAGAACTCATAGCCTAGATGGGACTTATTTTGTTTAATGTCAAATTACCAAATGTTTTAGAAATATTTGAGAATAATAATCAGGGCAACGAAAAATATGCCAAATCACACTTTTTCTTGGTCTTCTTCCGTTTCAGAAATTTTAATATTTGTTAAAGCATATTTTTGCATATTTTGTTCATATCAGCATATTTTTGTTTATTTCAGGCTTAGCATCATATTTTGTTAAATTAAACTCTACCAATACTTTTATGTGAACATAATAACCAGCACAACCAAAAATATGCAAAATCATATTTTTTCTTGTGATTCAAATGAACCAAAATTTTAGTTATTTAACCGTTTCAGACAATTTTAATAATTTTTATAGCATATTTTTACATATTTTGGTCATAATAGCATATTTTTGCATATTTCATTCTTAGCAGAATATTCTTAGCAGAATATATTTTAGCTATTTATACGACATATTTTATAATTAAGAGCATAATTTTTAGTATTTAAAACTTTGGAGAACAATTTTTTCTCTTAACTGTTAGATAAATCTTTTAAATTTTATTCTCATATTTTCCAAATTTTTTTAAGGTATATTTTTTGTTGTCCTGATAATAATATTTTAAAAATGTATTACGATTTTTATTAAGTTTTTAAAAAATATTATTATTAAAATCTTTTCAGATGCGACAAATAGCAGATAAAACAATTTTAATAAAAAAAAAATATAAGTATTTACTTGTACAAAAAAATATAAGACAAATTAATTGCAAATGTATAAAAATTTTAAAAATAAATGTATACATAAAACATTAATAAAAAAGTATTAAAACAAATAACAAATATGTAAATCTAACCATAAAAATTTTAACTTAGGGAAAATTCAACCAAATAAGCTGAGAAAATGATTTGTCATTTTCTTGTCATATTTGATATATATTTTGTTTTCATCTGATAGCAAATTATTTTTTAGCATATTTCAAAACCTTAATGCTTCAAAATTTCCAAAAAAAAAAAAAAAAAAGATATGCTTGAAAAATTTAAACGCTTTCCGCCTTAAATGCGCCAAATAAACAGCTCTTTAGGTAATATTTTACATTACGAAAAATTCGTATTCGCAAAAACCAAATTTAATTTTATAAAATTTAACAATTCTCAATTTTATTCCTTAGAATCAACTCATTAGAAATGAGAATGACTTACTTGAAGTACCAAAAAACAACGATAATTTGAGAGAAGTCCTAAGACCATGAGCTTAAAAATTATATCAATAGTTCCACTCATTTGCATGTAGATTCCAGTTAATAGAACAAACAAGACATTCCCTCGTGTCCTATTTAGACAGTAAATTGTTGGTACCATAAATATTAAATCGAATGTAAATATAAAAAAAATTCAAAACAGTTCTGCAAAATGTTGTTTGAGAAAAATCCTTAAGGAAATAAAGAATAAATCTGTTTTAAACTCAAAACCCTTATCACCGACAATGTGAGCTTTCAGGTTAATTAAATCGAGGCTTTTTTGAGGACTCTAAAATTTGAATTGATGTATTTATCTTATTCTCCAAAAACATTGGTTTTCTAACACTCGTTTGAGAATTAAATCAAAAATTTTAAAATTTCTTACAAAGCAGGAATATACAATTTAATAACTCACTACATTTAGTTCTTCTTTAATAGTACCTTAATTTTTTCAAGTTTAAATGAAACTAAACAATCTAAAAGGCTTTTTAAACTGGTTTCAGGAAGTTGATTCGGAATTTGTAATATATCAGACTGAGAATAATAGAATTAATCAAAAACCCAAAAGAAATAATTAAATAATTAGATCTGCAGATTTTAAATTATTATACTAATTTATAAATTAGAACAACGTGCCTAATGAGGGTCTGTTGAAAGGTCTCAAATAATTAATTTGGAACAACCGATCACGTAAGGGTCTCAGATTATAAATTAATTTCTTTAAGTTTTTTAACTTTTATATATCTAATAAGTTCTTAAAGTATTGTGTTTATTATCTCTTTGCTTTCATGAGGTGAATGCCTTTTCATGGTCTTCAAAGTAACCACAATGTCTACTTTCAGTTTAGATATAAACAATAAAACCTTTAGGACGGAAAAAATGCAATAAACGCTCCCTTTATTTATCAGAAGAATAATAAATATTGAGATATAGATTTTTAAAATTTAGTGAGGCTACTTTGTCAATTTCTGTGCTATTTAATTTGTTCCTTTTATACAGCATTATTTTTAACCATTTGTATACATTTTATGTATTCTTAAAAGTGTAACGATAAAAAAATAGTTTGAATTTTGAATTTGTTTTAACTTTAAACAATTTTACATAATTTTCTTTTTTAATAAATTCTTAATACACAACATTAAAATTCACACAATTCTAAAATTGTTAAATAAACCATATTTTTACAACAAATTTCAGTTTTGAAATTTAAATTCAATCCAGAAATTACAAATTAAAATTACTGGGTTAAAAAATACAATTGAAATACAATTTTGTGAATAATTTATTAAGGATCGCTTTAAAAACAAAACTGATCCATAAAATACTCATTCCTAACTCATATGGAAATCTGAAACATGTTTAAAACTCTAACCAATAAAATGTTTAAATAATAAAAACAAAGCTAAATTTTCAAAGGGCAAGATATTACACTAAATTTATGGTATATAACCAAAGGATTTATTTGTTAAACTTTTGTTGTTTGATATTTTTTTTAAAGTTCTATACTTTATTATAAAAGAATTTACAATTTTTTTTATACAAAAAAAAATAGGAAAACATTTTGCCAAAATTAAAAAAAAAAAAAATGAAAAACTAATAATAAATTAAAATGTGTTTTGTAAAGAAGTTTTTGAAATTGTTTATCATAAGAAATTTAAAATTCTTTTAATGAAAATAAAATAAAAGAAAAACAAAAACATTGTCAATAAATTTACCTTAATAAACACAGTTGTTTCTAATTATTATGTATTTGTATAATATAATATAATTTCTTTTTGATTTTTTTTTTATGTTTTCTTGTTAAACTTACAACACCTTACGCTTAAACCCAGTTTAAACCTAACAACAATTATATAATATTATATAGTCTTACATCTTCTGATCGTTGAACACGACTGTTTTGTTTGTTTTTATTTATTTGTTAAATGAATGAATGAAACTCACTATTCTCGGTTTATTCTTCATTTTGCGCCCGCTGTCGCTGTGGCAGCCATAGACGTCGCTGACGATGACGCCGCTACTGCTGAAGCCGCTACCGCTGAAATTGATTGCACAGCACTGCTGTCGTGTGTTTTCTGTTGGCTATGTGTTGATATCGTTGAATCGGACGCACTGTTACCAACAATTTGCTGTTGTGGTGGCTGTTGTTGTTGATTGGCAGGTGTAGTGGCAGCTGTTGGTGTCCCCGCGCCCGCTCCAGTGGCCGCTTGTGAGTAGTCTAATTTATAAATAGCGCTACGCGTTACATCATCCATCGAGGCTTCTTGACATTCACGGCCAGTATGTGTTTGCGAGCCACAATTGTAGCAGGACAAAGGCTTGCTAGTCAAACCCACCGTCGTTAGCGACGTGTAGGGCGAAGCAATGACTGTGGCTGCTGGTGTGGTTTGTTGCAATTGCTGTGGCGGTGGTGGTACTTGTTGTGGTGTTGGCGGTTGACTTACAGCCTGTGTACTGACAACAGCTGCTCCACTATTAGTGGTCCTCAGCGCTACAGGTGGAGCTCCGGGTGGTGCTGCACCCGATAGAAATGTTATACCGCCGGCCGGATGATAAGCTGGATACAATAGCTCACCTCCATTGGGCGGTAACTGAAAACCCGGCAGACGGAAAGTGTTGTGTGGTGGTGGCGCCATGCCTGGATTATGAGTCATAAGGGGTGGTCTTGCTGAGGTGGCTGCTAAATGTTGTGCAGCAGCAGCTGCTGCAGCGGCATGATAAGGATACGTGGCATTATATTGTTGCTGGTGAGGCTGTAGAATCACCGAATTTGTTGAAATGACATTTCCCAATGTTGCACCGCCAGCACTGGGGGAACTTATGAGTACAGTGTTGTTGCCCACCATGTTGTTGTTGCTCGACACCACATTGGCTGGACTGCCAGCCGAATTATTGTTGGTCAAAGAGGTTTGCATGACATTTGTGGAGCCAGCACCGCCCATTAACATTTCATTAGCATAAATGGCTTGTTGATTAGATGGCTGCTGCTGTTGTTGCTGCTGTTGCTGGGGTTGAGCATATATAAGCGTGCTCGAGCTCATCACATTGTTACCACCGCCCCCAGCCGCATTCGACGATAACAATTTGTCGGAACGTCCATTCAAACGAGTTAAGCCCAATTGTTTATTATAGCTCAGCTGGGAAGGCTGGTGATGTTTTTGAGTTGGCTGCTGCTGTTGTTGCTGCTGCGATTGCTGAATATCACCACTGCTGGCCGACATTCTCATCGCGGGATTAGCAACATTATTCATCATTAGAGTTGGAGTTTCAGGAGGTGAAATTTCTCCCGAAGAACCATTTGATGAACCCGTATCACTACCAGTGCTTTTATTTGAATTCATACTCATCATAGTGCTGCCGTCCATACTATGATGGCCGGAAGAAGACATATCGGATGATGACATTGACATATTTTGCACGGCATATGTGAGACCGGCAAATGAACCTTGATAATGTTGTTGATTAACTGGCGACTGTTGCTGCTGCTGTTGCTGATGTGGTGGTATATAGGTACCAGACTTTATTCGTGGATGATTACCAGATCTTGTATAGCCATTGCGTATTAAATTTTGTAATTGATTTCCACTACCATCGTTATTCATAACCACCTTTAAGTATAGAAAAAAAAAACACACACACAACCAAATAAATAATTTCTAAATAATAAAATTTTGTTTATGCAAATTTACCTCTTGTATTTGTTTCATATTCTGCGGCATTATCAACTCATTGGCCATCATGGGTGGTGGTGGCGTTGTTTCAGCCGATGGACGTCTTATATTTTTCAATGATGTTTGTCCAATTCTTTGCATATTACGTACTTGTGTATTATTCTGTTGCTGTGCTGTTTGCTGCTGCTGTTGCATTCCACTGTCACATGATGATGTACGATTTGGACTTGTAGCACGACTACTAGCTGGTGACGATTGTTGACTTAGCATCGGCGAAGAGGCTTGTGGTGGATGATCCATCATTTGTTGATTGCCTGCTGTTTGTGGTGGCTGATGATATTGACGCATTGCCCAGGAGGCAACATTGGGATGTGTTAGTATGGCGGCGGCGGCATTGCTGGTATCTGGAATGGTGATGTTTGAGGGAATCATGTGTGGTATGCCATCGACGGTTGTTATTTGATGTTGTAAAGATGACCCATCAGCAGTGGGTATTAACTGAAATAAAACAAAAGAATAAAAATACGTAATTAGTAAATAACTTCCTTTATGTACAGTGTTTCAAAGAAAAGCATACAGAATGATATTCAATATTACATTCTGAAAGATTTTATATTTTTCGAAATTGTTGCTTTTGATTTCAATGCAATATAGCTGATATATTCTGTAATAGATTTCAATAAATTGTTAACTTTCTATCTAAATAAATAAAAATAAAACAAACAAAAATTGAAAGAAATGCAAATAAAATTCTTTAATCTAAAAAAATTAGTACGATATTTACTGTAACTAGTTTTCAAACAATGTAAGTTAACCAAATTCTATCTAATTCTTTTTTTTAAATTTAATATCAAACACTTTATAGCTTGTGATGTTTAAAATCAAAATACTTATGTTAAATAAAAAAAAAGTCAAGGTCAAAATGGTCAACATTTTTTTATTGAAATAGGAGACATAGGAAGTAAAATTGTATTTTATTCATATTGCATGTTCAAACATAAAAAAAACTTTGCATTTTTTCCACTTAAACGATCACACAGTAAACAGTGCAGCAAGGGATGAAAACAAGGTAACAATTTATGTACATATGCACATATATGCTTAAATATTTTTTGGTATTTAACACATTGCATTATTATTTTTGCATCTAAAAGCTTGTTTTGCTTTAAAAAAACTCAAATTAATTTATCTATATACAAATTTTAATTCAATGCGCGTTACAAAATCTGACCTTGTAACGTGTATTTATCCTTGAATAGTTGTGAGTAATAGATCGACAAATAATAAAACTAATAAATAATACAATAAAAACTTAAATATTTCTAAAAAGTGGATCTTAAGTTTGGAAAAAAAATATAATAATTTTAAATGGTTATTAATATAATTGGCCGCATTTTAAAAGAGATTTTTTTTATTTGGACCCATTTAAAGTCTCTTTTAGGAAAATTTTAAATTTCCTGTGCCAATATTTTATTATTATTATTAAATATTAAGGATATACATTTAATATATATGTGCCAATAATTTTATGTATTTTATTCAATAAAAAGATCACAGTAATCTTAATAAATCTTATAATTCTAAATTCCTAAAATGATAAAGGTACTTTTAAAATACAACTGATAGTAGGGACTTAAGTATGAAAATCATTATTTGTTTAAAACATTTCGTAATAACAAATTTATTTTCAATATTTTTAAAAATTTTGGTTCCATTCATGTCTCTCTTCCAGAAGTTTTTAGATTATACATATAATTGCCTGCAGAGTTGGGGGTAGTGCACTAAATTGTGAGTGCATTCAGCTTTTCACTAAATCTCACAATAGTGAAAAAAATTGATTTTAACTATTTGCCATCACTAAAGTTATAGTGGAATATTTCTTCACTACCACTAAAAAAATTTAGTGAGAGTGCAAATTTTTTTTACTATAACTAAATTTAGTGGTAGTGAAAAAATTTGCATTGCATTCAATAGTGCAAAATCTGAACAGTCACTACGCATATGCTGCAAATAAAATTTGTTTACTAAACATTAAAATATATATAGTTATATATTAAAGTTAATATATTAATTTATTCCAATAAACCACAATTCACTGAACAAACTTTAGTCAGCTATAGTAATTATCAAATCTATAATCATTTTAGATTAATACAAAATAATTTAGAACTTATTTCAGTATGTTTTTGTAGATCTTATAAGAGTATTTGTGTACATTGAACCATCCATATATTAATGAATAAGGTCACTGACAAAATCATCATCCCACAGCCCAAATATATGGTCTACGAAGGGATTTTTGAAAATTCGAATATTTAAGAGACAATATTTAATACAATATATTTTAAATTTAAAAATGTTTTTATTTTGTATTAAGTGAATAAAGTTTAAAAAATATTAGGTAATTTTTCAATTTAGTGAGGATTTTTTTTTTTTTTTTTTGCAATAAAGTATTTAGTGAAGAAAAAAAATATTGCACTAGGCTTGAGCTGAAAAAAACTTTATCACTAATTAATTTTAGCGGAAATTTGTATTTTTTCACTACCACTATCGCTTAGTGAGGCTGCTATTTTTTCAACTCCCCACTAAAAAGCAAAGATTGTAGTTAAAAATTTTTTTTTCTTCAAATTTTTGTTAGATTGTGAAACATAGAATTTTTGGTAAAATTTCAGATATTTGGTGAAATTTTAAATTTTTACCGATTTTTTAACTTTAAATTTTCGATGAAATTTGTAATTTTAAATGAATTTGAAATAAGTTTTTTTTTAAGTAGTATTTTTGGTGAAATATTTAATTTTTAGTGATTTTAAAATTTCTCATTTTTTCATTTTTAAGTGAAATTTTAAATTTATTATGAAATATGAGATCTTTCGTAAAAATTTTTGAAAATGAATTTGAAATGAATTTTGTGAAATTTTCAATTTTTAACGAAATGTGGGAGTTTTGAGAAATTTGAAATTTTTGGTGAAATTTCGTAATAAAGTAAAATATTTAGAATTTTAAATGAATTTGAAATTTTGCTTTTTTTTTTTTAATTTTTAGTAAAATTTTAAATTTATTATAAAATTTAGTATTTTTTGTGAAACCTTGAAGTTTAAGTTAAATTTTGAATTAGAAATTTTGCATTTTTTGTTAAACTACATTTTTGATAATTATGATGAGAAATTTCGTAATAAAAGTAACAACAATTTTGAAATCTTTTATCAATATCTTTGTAAAAGCTCTAATCAAAGATAGTGCTGGCTGTAACTGTAACTGAATGAAATTGTTCGTTCTACCAGAAAAGTTAAAGGTAAAAAGAAAATATTCATAGAACAAAATATCTAACAGTTAACAAAGAACCTATCATTAATTTTAATCTGGATAACGCTCTTCGCACAATTTGCCAAATTATCAATACGAGGTTAACGATGAAGCTAGTATTTTTAAAGCCTGCCAACTATAAAATTAAGAACTAGGAGACGAGAGCACAGGAGGGCAGTAAAATATCGTAGGTAAATTAAACAGCTTTCTTTATTATACTCGTGCTTTCGATCTCAACTCGATAAAGGACATCGTTAAATTTGAGAAGCAATGGAATAATATTAACAGAAATATTTTTGATGGTAAAAGGTGGATTTCAGTTGCATATGTTTTGATTACAACTGTATATAAAATCCCTTTGAAAACACAAAATCCAAAATTGAAAAATGTATTTGAGTTTTATGTAAAATTTTATTTATATAGGGTTATGCATTTAGAATCTTTTTTTAAATTAAAATAAAAAAATAGAATTAGATGACTGAATCTGTATTATGAACCGAAAGAACATTCTCTGACATTTACTTTTTAAAATTAATTAATTTAAATATTGTCCGCGACTATGCTGTATGAGGTCCACACTTTTAAGTATTGCTATCGGTATCTCGCGCATTACGCGAGTAATGTTAGCTTGTAGCTGAAAATCTATGATGCTCACCATTGCAGTGCAAAAATTTCATTGCAGTGCAAAACTTCATAATATACCAACTATATTAACTTTAAAAAGCAAATGATTCCGACACCCATTTCAATTTTAAATGTTTTATTTAAAACTAAAAAAAAAGGACCTAAATGGATCTCAAAAACATTTTACAACTTGATAGCTTTAAATTATGCTGGATTTCGGGTCAATATTATTTTGTGGGTAATTTCATAAAAGTATATAAGAAGCGCAAGAGTTACAATAGGAGTAATAATAGTTCACTATTATTATCTCAAGGATCATATAAGAGAATTTTTTCACCTACATCGAAATGAATAATTGGTTTTTATTAATTATAATGTGTATCTTGGATTTCCGAATCAATAAACTAAATACTTTTTGTGAAAGGAAAAAAATGGAACAAAGTAATATAAGATTAAAAATAAATAATATTGAGTTTTAATTTTGAAACGATAATTTCCTTAAAATACTTGGATATTTTTTTCTGAATTTAAAATACATATTACATTCTGCTCCAAAAAATTACGCCTATAAAATATAAATGTTTTTTTACCAACAATATTTGGGAAGAGAGGTAAAAACTAAAAAAGAGAAAATAAATAGCAAAAAATAATTACAAAAACTCTTAAATAATATTAAGCGCAAAATAATTATGAAATCAACAAAATCAAAAACATAAAAACAATAAAAAAATAAAAAGAAAAACTGGAGATCAAAACAGGTGTCTTTGTTCTAAAAACAATACCAAGCAAATGTATATTTATTTATATGTACGTCTATTATTAATATTTTGTTTTTACCTTTGCTAAATGACTCTGTGGATAATTTAAGGGAATTGTACCCTGTGGCAACATTTGCATGGGTGTTGGTGCCAACAACTGATGATGTTGGCCACTGGGATGCATAGCTGCTGCTGCATGTAAAGCATGTTGTTGCATAAAATCTTGTTGGGACGGTGGTGCAACATGTTGTTGCATCTGTTGTTGAGTCATATGCAGCGTCTGTTCCAAATGGCCACTTTGATGTGAAGTCTGTGTTTGTGGCGGCGGCGGTGAGGCTGTAGTCGAAGGATTATCGGCCACCAATTTATTCTCTTTAATCTTTTCAAATATTTTCATAAATTTTAAATGCTGCTCAAATTCAAAAACCGGATGATTAGCAGCCATCGTGTAAACGAGCAGTAGCTCCTTCAACGTGTCAATATCGGTCATTGTAGAGAAATCAAGTTCGCCCCATGATTCAAGCGTACGGAATATTTCCGTAACATTAGTGCGATTACAGGCCCGCATTAGTGCCAAATACAAAGCCATTTTTCGTCGCACCTTTTTATCTGTAGGTTCACCCTTTTGACATGCAATCATATCGGTTGCCAAATCTTGAGGATTATTAGCCCTCAATTCCATCCCACGCAACTCTTGGGAGTCTCTTCGTCCTAACTCCTCCAGACACGTGCCCAAGAAACGTAACTCAAACGGTAGACACATATTGAGTAAAGTACACATGGTGTCGATTCTCTTATAGCTTTCAAGGGCTTTAAACCACATTATCACATCGCTTTTGCTAATCATTGCTATAATAATTCACAACACTTCAACCGGGTGTTAAGGTTTTGCAAATAAAAACGAATTTACAAAAATATTTATGCGACAAACACAATTTCAACGACGACTAATGATGCTGAATGAAGAAAGTTATTGTTGTTGTCCTTTAATAGTGTATTGGGGTTTCCTTTTGATATATTCCTGGGCTTGGATTTGGTTTGCTTTGACCAATGCCGCATCACTGTGACGCACTATTACGCCTTATGTTGCAAATGACCGTTGGCGTCAAAGTGACAACGGCGGAGGCGTTACGTGTTCTTATTATTACTGCTTCTGTTGCTTTCAACAATTCAGTCCCTTTTTTTGCTTCGTTTTTTTTCACATTAAAAACCAACCTAAAAGTTGGTTTGATATTTAAAATTTTTCATATAAATTAATTTTTATATTCTTAAATCTTGTAAACAGTCACTATATAAACAGGTTGATAACCACATTGGCCTTTTTCTTTTTGTATTCTTCTTTCGATACCGTATCGTGTAATATAGATGTTTCACAAAAAAATAAAATAATCACAAAAAGTCGTACGAAGAGCAGTAAGAGAAAAAGAAAAAATTGCTACTCGCCACTCGTGTTTACTCGTTGTTATGTATGGCTCTGCTGCTATATATGCTGCGACAGCGGTCTATGTTATTTGCCTTTTGTGCTGTCACTGACTTCTTTTTTATGGTTGATCCAAAACTTGTGTGTTCGTTTATACTTCTTTTTCTACTTATTTTTTTTTTTTTTCCTTTTTGCAATTTTTTTTCTCGTTGAATTTTTTCCTTTACTGTGGTATGCGGTATTATTTTCTTATTTATTTCAATTCTAAAAATGGTAAAAATTTGTCTTTTCAATATTTATTAACTTTTTAATGTGTTATTTTTGTTCAAACTATTTTTTTATGAAGCTGCACTTTTTTTTCTCTATTAAATTAATTTGTTCCGTCGTGAAAATCGTAAAAATTTATTTCACTCATTCGACATTCGCCAGTTATTTGGTGCTGCCACATTTTTTTATTTACAATGCTACACTCAACTTTGCACATTTTTTCTTAGAATATTAAGCAGGGTTGTATTTTATGGGAAAGGTAAAACGGGTAAATATGGGTAGACTATTTAATTGAAGATTGCATCTTATGGTTATACATTTTTTGATAAAAATAGACCACGCTGATTCAGATCCGATTTATTTGAATTTTTCGCCATTGATAGTACTTTTAATGTTGAAAATAATGATGTAACAAATTTTTAATAATAACATTTTTACGTACTCTTTTACATCCCTAACTCAAAGTAAATATTTTCAATATTATTTATTAACACAAAAGGACCTCTTAGGACCCAAGTGAGCCGTATTCAGAATTTTTGACGGCAACCTGAAGAACCATTTATCCGATTGCAAAGATTAAGGTGTCAATTTAAAGCTCTTAATAGTTCATTTCTAAAAATAAAATAAAAAAGAGACAATATTTGTATACCATGTATGTTTTAAAATATATTTTAAATTTAAAAATGGTTTGTGAAAATGGGGCTTAGTTTAATAGAGTTTAAAAAATATTATGTAATCTTTGAATTTAGTGAAAAATTTTTAAGTTCCACTAACATTAGTTGAAGTTATAGGGCTTTGAAAATCGTATTTCCCTAACTTTGAGTCTACATTACTCGTATTATATTAGTTATAAAAAAGTTGGGTAAAAAGGAAAAATTACGTTAGCGAAGCCGCTTTTGGACATACCACAGAATTAAAAACCCTTTCGCCCCGACGAAGGCGTAGTATAGGAAATATTTATGATGAGTACCCATTTTTTCTATGAAACATATCATTTGGCTCTCTTGATATGGAAGTTATAGGCCTTTGAAAAACATATGTATTTTCCTGAGAAACTCATATGACAATTTTTTTTTTTTTGTTATTAAAAAACTGCGTGAGAGAAAAATGTCAGCGAAGGCGCTTTTAGACAGTTAATAGCCTTTCCGCCCTGCCAAACGCCATCTATTTAGGAAAAATATCCCCAAAAAATGTTTATTATATAGGAAAAATTAAATTATATTTAAAAAATTAAATGAATTTTATACGAAATTATTTGTAAATTCCAATTCCCGACCTTTTAATTGACACTAAAATTTCATTTTAAAATGGTCACTTTAAATGGTTAAAATATATGCTTCTATGGTACAAGAAATCATTATGAGTTTTTTTTTTCATGAAAATCGGTTGGACAATAAAAGCCATTGATGGATGAAGTACCATATAAACATTTATACAATCGCAGTCTGCGACAACCTACGGATATCAGCACCAAAACTGACATCCGGAGTTCAAACAATGTTGCGTTAAAACTTTTGCCATACATTGCAAATACTGGATTATTGTACTCGTCTTCATGGCGTATCACTGCCGGATTCTGGAGTCACAAAGCCCACACATAACATTCGTAAGTGTTGTTGTATTACAAATTTATTGGAATATTTATTTATTATGTATTATTATATTCAATTAAATTTGGTAAATAGAAAAAGTTCTTATTGGACGGGAATACGGAGGACCGGTTCGTAGAAAACTTCTAGTGCCTACATGTCTTTAAAGGTAGCAAAACTAAACTTCTTCGTAGAACTGTGGGTCATCTGTCGTCAGTTTATTCAATTTTGATATTTTTTAGTTCTTTATTTTTTTCCTCCTGAAAATCGATTTTCGACTAAAATCGAAATCGATTTACCTTTCCCTAGACAGTATTAGATACCTTTATATCCTAAAGGATAATTTGTTGCAGAGTGCAAAAAATCAGGGCATATTATCATATTTTTGATATTTCCAACATAACGATACGAATAATAAATTTGGTATTGTGTACAATTTGCTAATATATAAAGTCGCCAGACCTCAATATTATTGAAAATTTGTGGTCCATATTGGAAATTTACATAATAAAATAATAAAATTACATAGTAAAATAGGTGTTAGGCCCTAAAAATGCACTGTAAACACATTTCGCCTAATATTACACAAAAACTGGACGCACGCAAACCGCATCTAATCTGTTGCATACAATTAAGACTACCATTCCACATAAAAAATAATCAGGTATGTGATGAAAATCGATTTCGAGCAAAAAACGAAAAAGGTTGTGATACACATACAATTTTTGATTTCAATTTCGTTTTATTGTAAAAACGAAATCGATTTAATTTTCCATTTTGTTTTATGAAAATCGCAATAAATTAGGTTGTGATCATGGTTGTGATAAAAACGAAATTGACATGATTTTATCGATTTCAAATCGAACAAATTTTGGTACTCGTTTTAAAATTGAATTTGATTAAAACTGTTACAAAAGTATTAGAATCATTAAGTATCATTAAGCATGTGGGTAAAAAATAAAAGCTACATTGTAGAAAGAAAAATAAAATAAATAATACCTTTTAAAGAATATATAATGAGGCAGAGGTTAAGAAAAGTATAGAGATTCTGTAAACCCTAAACTTTTTTATTATGTTGCGTTAAAACACTGAATTTTAAGTTTAAAACTTTAAATATATTTTGTAATTTGTGATGGAACTTGTGGTGAAGCGATGTACCTTATTGTTTAAAAACCTATCAGACACACGAATTAAACTGTAACTTCACATATGGGTTTTACAAATTAACTTTTAAGGTTTCTGGATATATCTACCGCAAAGGAAAAAACTGATTTTGAATATTCAAAATAATCATTGTGCTAACCCAATTTCAAATCACCAGTAAAAATTTAAAACCAATGCAAAGTCCAAACTACATCTGCTAAAAAGCGTTCCTATTAAAATAATGCATTAATTTTTATTTTTGTAGGATTAATTAATTAGTCGCCAAAAATTTAAATTTATTATTCCTCCATAGTGTTATTTTTATGGGCAATGTTTTTTTTTCAGAAGCAAGAAATATCTCCTTTGTGGCAGCTTCACGCAAAATCTATAAAACTTAACTTTAGATAATTTTTTATTAAAAAATTAACATAAAAACATTAAAATAAAATTAATTTAATCAAAAATGGAAAATGAAAACGTTTGAAATTCATCACAACCTAATCGATTTAAGAATTTACTTTTGAAATCGATCGCATTTCATCACATACCTGAATGTAATTATCGGTCGTAATTTTCAATTTTTTTTTATGTCATAAGTGGGTTCTTAAAATAATCTGTGAGATAATAAAAATATTGGATTTTTTTTTTTCATATCTTTAATTTGCTTAAAGGTAAACTTTAACACTAAATAATGATTCTATATAAAACTAGAAATCTTCCTCTTTCTAATGATACCAAATTTTATTTTTAATTCCTATAATTGTATACTGCATAATTTAAGCTATCACAGCTGAGCCACTGTATATTAGTGTGTAGCAAAATCTCAAGAGTCTTGTAATTTGTTATTCACTTTAAAAGGAAGAGGAATAACGACACATGTCTTCAAGATTATCACACGTTACGCTATAGAATACATACATACATACAAACATACATACATTTCTCTCTCTCCGGAGTCAGTAACAACTTTAGCGTGTTCATCATAAATCGTCGATGGTTATATGAATTATTTGTTCATCCATATTATGGACGCATTCACTCAATCTTTTTGTATAATAAAAATTCAACAATAATCTCAAGCCAAGAAGCTACTATAGGAAATTACATATACAGCGAAAGCTTCCATAGGCGGTGATTTTGTCCGTTATCAGGAGATGTTCGTCTATGGGATATGGTTCATCATATTTTTTAATAAGAGGTAATTCAGCAGCATAGGTACTGGTATCTTTTTATTTCAACATCCAAGATTGATTGTAATGAATTAGCTTATAGATAAACATATTCTTATCCATACATATTAAAATGCAAAAGACCATAACGTGACGTAAAAATCAAATTTAAAATTAATTATTTGATTTATTTAACAATTTGATTAAATATATTCATGATTAATCGATTAATTTTGATTTCATTTGTTCAAAATTATGATTAATCAATTAATTTTTTTATGTTTTTAATTTTCATTAAAATTTAAAAAAATGCATGCAAAGTCGTTTGAAAACATAAAATGTGGGTTCTGGCATCTCTGCCCCAAGATAGGAACATCGTGTTAATTTCTTACTGGAAAGAATTTTCTACATTTTTAAAATAAAAAGTTTAAATCAACTTGATTTAGTTTAAATTTCTTGAGGAAGGCTATGTCTGCTCCAAAAAGAAGAAAACATTGGTGGAATTTAGGGTTAATTCAAGGTGCCAAAAACCTCTGACGGACCCAGCTCTAGCTCAAATAGATTTCAACTACTATCTGATGAGGAAGAAGAAGCAGTTGTTTTTAAAGAAAAAATACCGCCTATAATTGTAGATCAAGCACACAGTTTTTCGACTGTTATTGGTTTAATTGGTGAGAAATATACTTATAAACGTATGACTATTGGAACGAAGATTTTATCGAACTCTATACCGCTCTACAATGATGCTCTAACTGTTCTTAAGGACAGAAAATTTCAGTTTTATACACATGAGTTAAAGGACGCTAAAAACTTTAAATTAGTTTTATTTGGCCTACCTAAACTGGATCCTAAGATAATCATCGAGGAGTTTCTAATCTCGCATAATATTAAACCTGTGAGCGTAAAGGAATTGGAAACAAAGCGTTCCAGTGTAGATGGCGCACTTTACATAATCGAGTTTGACCGTCAGCATGTATCTAAGAGGGAGATTATAAAAATAAAATATTTTTGTAATATAGCTGTTTATTGGAGAAAACCCCTCAGGGGCAACAAAGGACCTACTCAATGCTCCAAATGTGCTATGTATGGACATGGTGCTAAAAATTGTAATCGCGTAGTAGTGTGTTCAGCCTGTGCTGGTAACCATGAATATGCATCCTGCCCACTTAACAAAGGTAACCATGATGGCAGTATTATTTTTAAGTGTTACAACTGCATAAAAAAAATTTAAGAAATGTTAATCACAGAGCCGATGACCCAAAGTGTCCCAGCCGACAAGAATATTTAGAAATACGGCAAAGAGTAACTTCTAATTCAAGGGCTATAAATAAAAGAACTAATGTTTCGTTTTTTAATGAAGATGACAAAGATTTTCCTCAATTGCCAAGGCAAGATCACCAAAGTAACTCGCGTAACCCTCGCGCTTATGTCAATTTGTATTCAGAGGTAGCTAAGAACAAAAGCTACAACAAAAATAATAGCGATGACATCTCCAATGAACGTCTCATGCAAATATTTTTTGATGCTGTTGATGCTTTGCAAAGATGTCAAAATAAGTACGACAAGCTTAGAGTGTTAGGTATGATGCTTCAACATGCCATATAATTCTCTTTGTTTGCAAAATGTTCATGTTATGCATTGGAATGCCCAAGGCATAAAAACTGAGTCAGCAGCTGCCCAGCTGGAATATATTTTACATAAAAGCAAAATTGATATTCTGCTTTTAAATGAGACCTTTTTTAAAACCGCACCACAAATTTAAACTTGGTGGATATAAAATTTATAGAGAGGATCGTACTTCACATGGTGGAGGAGTTTTAATCGCTATTAAATGTAATATAAAACATACCTTGTTACCAAAAATCAAAACAAGCACTGCAGAG
Organism: Protophormia terraenovae; assembly: GCA_951394005.1. Taxonomy (NCBI): domain Eukaryota; kingdom Metazoa; phylum Arthropoda; class Insecta; order Diptera; family Calliphoridae; genus Protophormia; species Protophormia terraenovae. The sequence goes on from OX596074.1 coordinate 34,992,630, forward strand.
AACATATCAATTCAAATTAATATTAATAGGCACCCAGTTACTATCACTTCAGTTTACAACCCAACTCACACAGCAAATTTTAAGAATGACCTGGACAAACTGACGTCCTTCTCCAACGACTTCTTTATATTTGGAGATCTGAATGCCCAACATACACTTTGGAATTGTGCATCAAGTAATCCTGCTGGAAGAGAGCTCTACACCCACTGTCTCCAATCCAGTTATTACATTTATTACCCAAACGAGTATACACGCTTTGGTCAAAACAACATCCCAATTCAGCCATCCACGGTGGATATTCTTTTAACAAACTCTTGTTTAAACTTTACAAACCTGGAGACACATAACAATGTTTTGCAGTCGGACCATGTACCAATATCATGTGTTATTACTGGTAATGTTCTAAATATGACGTATTCAGTTCCCCTGTATTACCATGCAGACTGGACAGCAATCGGTAACTGGGTGGAAAATGAAATTAGGCATCAGAATATTGACCAAATGGTTTCTAACCCAGGTAATTTAGATTTATGTTTCGATAAATTAATTTGTATTGTCAAAGAAGCTTTTATGAAAATACCAGTTGATCAAAAACTTCCATGGCAAAGGGAAATCTCCGATTTAAGTAAAATGTTAATTGGTCAGAGAAACAAATATAAACGGAAATATCAAAGATGTGGGGATGTTAATATTAAAATACAATTGAAATGTATTATCAATCAGTTAAATAAACTAATTGATTTTCACCTCAATAAGGACAGAAATGAATCCTGGACGAAATTTATTTCAAAATTACCCACAGGTTCCAAAAAATTATGGAAATTAACAAAAGCCTTTAAGAATAACAAAACGGCATTTACTGACCTTCATGTAAATGGGGATGTCGTAAAATCTGGCGACGAAAAAGCTAATATAATAGCAGACATATTTGGTATTTCTCATTCCATCACTATAAATAATTATTCCCCCATGGATTCAGCTGTCTCAAGTTTCATTCATGATTTCAACCATAAAATTCCTGAACGATCTGATATTGAACTTTCCACTTCGGGTGAAGTTAAATCGTTTATTTTATTATTGAAAAATAATAAGTCACCAGGGCTAGATGGTATTAATAGTATTATACTTAAAAATATGCCAGATTACTTTTTTGAAATCTTAAGTAAACTCTTCAATGCCTGTTTATTAGAAGGATACTTTCCTACGATTTTTAAGAAAGCTAAGATAATTCCTATTCATAAACCGGGAAAAGATCCTAAATTACCATCCAGTTATAGACCAATCAGCATTCTAAGCCTATTGGATAAAGTATTTGAAAAAGTAATACATAGGAGAATTTTAGATTTTGCTGATCAGAATAATATTATTAACTCCCGTCAGTTTGGATTTCGCAAGGAACACTCTACTGTACATCAACTCAAAAGAGTTGTTAATTTTATTGAAAACAACAAAGCAGATCGGAAGAGTACTGGTGTTATATTGCTTGACATCGAAAAGGCCTTCGACTCGATTTGGCATGATGGCCTTGTTTATAAACTTAACAGTTTTGGTTATCCCCTGTACTTGCAGAAAATTATAAAAAGCTTTTTGGAACATCGATCATTTGTGGTATCTATCGACAACTCATTCTCTAGTGACAGACAAATGCAAGCAGGTCTGCCGCAAGGCTCAGTATTATCACCTACCCTTTACTCAATATATATTTCTGATATTACTATTCGTAGAAATCATGAAGTAGCTTTTTACGCCGCCGATGCGTTCTTGTGAAAAGCGCCGACGCCAACATTTTTGCATACGCTTTGTTCTCTGCTGTACAATAATCAATTGTATTTAAAAAGTAGAAGTGATTACATCGTTTTCCAAGTCGGCTAAATATAAATTAAAAAAAAGTAAAGAAATGACCGCTGAAGAGTTAGTTGTTGTTGATATTTCTGGTGATGGTGGTGTTAAAAAAGAAATCCTTAAAGAAGGTACTGGCACGGAAACTCCAGGCAATGGATGCAAAGTGTCACTACATTATACCGGCAAATTGACCGATGGTACTATTTTTGATTCAAGCGTTGACCGTGGAGAACCTTTCGAATTTAACTTGGGCAAAGGTAAAAAAAAGTTTAGAAATATTTCTAAATAGTACAATACATAAATAACAAAATCTTAATCTTGTAGGCAGCGTAATTAAGGCATTCGATTTGGGGGTGGCTACCATGAAATTGGGTGAAAAATGTAATTTAATTTGTGCCCCCAATTATGCATATGGCGAAGCTGGTAGTCCACCTAGTATACCACCAAATTCAACGTTAATATTTGAGGTATGTACTTAAGTAATGTAAAATTATTAAAGCGTTCCAAATCAATGGAAACCTCTTTTTTGTGAAAAAAAATAGCTTCAAATGTTAGGTTGGATGGGCGAAGATATTAGTCCAAATAGGGATGGTAGCATTGAACGTTTCATTGTGGAGAGTAGTGAAAAGAAACGTACACCAAATGAAGGAGCATTCGTAAAAGGTATGTATAATTTTAATTCATTAATATTCATTCTGTTTCAAGACAAATATATATATATTCAAATTGTTTATGTTATCATGCGGTTTTTTTTTTTGTATGTTAAATTAATTTTTTGTGGTTGTTTTTTTTTTCGATTGTATGACGAGTAACTCAAGTAACCGAATATTCTAGAAATTTTATTTTATTAGTGATGGTTAACATGTGTTTATCTTTTGTTGTCATGTTATCGATAACAAAAATGTGTAACATGCTATTGTGGTTATACTAAAAGTAACGGTGTTGTTTTATTCATTTTGAATGCATTTTTTTTTTTTCTAACTCATCTAAATTTACTTCAATTAAATATTTATTTGGACACTTCCATTTCAAATTAATTGGAAATTATAAAACCATTACAAGAATGTCTGAAAATTGTGAAAACTTTTTCATTCAAATTAAATCTAAATTAAAAAAAAAATATAGTAATTAAACATAAAATATGAATAAAATCAATAAAAATAATAATATATACTTAAACTTTTTTGTGGGAAACCTGAATTAAGATCGACCCAGTTGAAATAAAAATATTTTCTTTTTAACGTTAACAAAGGTTTATCCATGTAGCCGGCCTACGGTCGGAGCTTTCTCCTCTATATATATCTTGAACACTGGCTTCGCTGAATAAGTTTTTTTTTGAAAATAAACAATTTTGTAAATTTCGGTATATCAATAATTTTTTTCAATTTTTTTTTTTTTTTTTTTTTTTTTTTTTTTTGCAATTTTTTTCCTCAAGGATTTGATTGAAAATGGTCATATTATACTGTGCTGAGTAGAAAATAAGCAACAAAATTAAAGTTATCCTAAATGTTGAAATATTTTTTAAAGTATTAAATTCAGAAAAAAAAGAGGCTAGGTTATTGAATATTGATAATAAAAATAAAAAAAAAAACTGATTTCATAACATTACAGGTATTCACTTTAGAAATTTGCAACTTTGCAAGACCCTTGCAAAGTAGAAAATTTACATCGATTTCTGTAAACACAACACAACCACATAGAATAAATTTTGCACAACTTACTTTGCAAGGGTATAGCAAAGTTGCAATTTCCGAGGTGAAAACCTTAATTGTTAACACATTTGGGTACTAACAAACATTTGTACCTTAGAAGATTTGATGTTCTTTCTTTTCGCAAAAACGAGAAAAATATTAAAGGTATTCACCTCAGAACTTGCAACTTTGCAAAGTAAGTTGTGCAAAATTTATTCTATGTGGTTGTTGTGTTTACTGAAATCGATGAAAATTTTCTACTTTGCAAGGGTCTTGTAAAGTTGCAAATTTCTGAGGTGAATATCTTTAATGTATGTTCTCTATATGAAAGTGTAATTGTAAAAATTGACACAAAATTTTGAAATGTATTGCTATTTTTTTTAGTAAATAGCAGTTTTATAGTAAAAATATCTGAATACAGCATTATTTACACATATTTTTATTATTTTTTATTTTACTTAGTTTTTTTTTTTTTATTAAGAATTATGATTTGTGACAATATAGACCGATGCAATAAATTTTTAGTTTATTTGGAATAAGAAAAGTGGAAAATAACTTTGTTTTATAATACAAATTATAGAATACTGCTTAATTAAGGGAAACACTTTTTTTTTTTTTTTTTTTTTTTTTTTTTTTTTTTGGAAGCACAATTTAAAAAATTATGACTTTTCAGTGCATGTAAAAGGACTTCCGCTAAAAACTTCGTTCAGATATTATTAAAAATGTTACACAGGCTCCTAGGCCAAGAAAAACGTCACGTAAAGAGGATTCTTTAATATATAGAACCTCTGTCAAAGATCCTTTTAAAAGCTCCACCGTAATCCAGAGGGAAATTTCAAGAAAATATGGTAATTAAACATAAAATATGAATAAAATATGGTATCAACGTATCTTGCAGAACAATATGAAGAAGACTTAATGAAAAAAATTTACATGGATGCATTTCTCAGCATAAGCCACACGTTTCAAATAAGAACCTACGGGATCGGTTGTGCTTTGCTCGTGAGCATTTGGAAAAGCCATTAGTTTTTTGGAAAAATGTCCTCTGGAGTGATGAATCCAAGTTTTGTAGATTCGGATCGGATGGTAAGATGTATGTATGGAGTCCTCCAAACATGCAACACAATCCAAAGTACACTTCTAAAACAAACTCGGTGGAGGAAATGTGATGGTGTGGGCAGCTTTTTCTGGGCATGGCGTTGGTCCTATATGCAAGATTGATACACATATGGACCAATATGTATATACCAGAATATACTACTAAATAAAATGATGCCTTATGCAGAGGACAACATGCCACTTAGGTGGAGTTTTATGCACGACAATGACCCAAAACACTCCTTGGAAGAGAACAATATTAACGTGTTAAAATGGCCAGCCCAATCTCCGGATCTCAATCCTATTGAGAACCTTTGGAATTATGTGGAGCAGCACGTAATGAGAGCAAAACCTAAAAATTTGCCCGATTTATGGACATAAATAGAAAAAGCTTGGTATGCTATTTCAGTGGAGCGCTGTATGGGACTTGTGGAAAGTATGCCAAGGAGATTGGCAGCTGTAATAAAAAATAATGGATACCTAACTAAGTACTAAGTTTATAGTGAAATAAGTTTTTTGATTTGTTACTTTTTTTAAACGTGAATTTTTTTTTTTTTATTTTGTGCTAAAATACTGTCCAGTGTTTTTTGACGGTTATTCTATTCTGAACAGAAAAACAGCAAAGATATATATAGGAATGACAATGAAAATATTGTGACGTGATCTTAGCAAGACATGTTACACGTATATAAAAGAAATATTAAAAAAATAAAGAAATACAGGAAATATTTGCTTTTAAAGATAGGCAGTAGCAAGTGTGCTAACCTCATGGCCACCACATATATACAGTATGTCAAGAAAATGTTTTTACATTCAAAAAAATTAATGTAGGTTTGATGAGTTACTAACTTTTTCTTATGGAAATTTACATACAAAAAGTTAGTAACTCATTATCAAGCATACATTATTTTTTTGTGAATACGGCTGTTACTTGCCAATTATTATTAGTTTTTCCTTCAAATAAGAAGCTAATTACATTGCCTTCGAGTTAGCACGACGTGCAAAATTTTATTATAAAACACTTCAAACTTTCAAAGGGTGTTCCTTCTACGAGGTAACATTTTACTACAAATAAAAAGAGATCTACGTCTCCACTAAAATTTGAATTTGTTTTATTTTGTATTTTACATATTTGGATTGGTGCCCAAACAACTACAATATTACGGGAATTTTGGAGCGATTTAATATTCTATTAAGTATATATCTTAATAAGGAATACATTTGTACAATATCTTTAACAATTTTCCCGAATTGGAGGTTATAAAAAACCCCAAATGGGTTTATGATCTGAAGTTTTTTCTGCTGACATACTTAATATATAATTTAATATATTCGTAATATATATCATGGATTTGAACACATATTCTTGTACCATGTGATTATAATTATCATACTGACGATTTATTGACAATAATACATCCCAAAATTCCAAAAATTGTTTCACATAGCGACAAAAACGCAAATGTAAAAACATTTTCTTGACAGATAGATTAAAGGGTATGTGTAGATTTTGTTGTTGTATTTTCGTAATTACATTCATAATGAATTTTTTTTTCCCGTTAAAGAAATATACCTAAAACAAAATGTAACAAAAGAAAATTTGGACTGTTATAAGCATTTGCAAATATTGTAAAATAAAGTTGAAATAATAATATTTTCTTCAATGTAAAAACATTTTCTTGTGTATTAATAAAGATATTCAGAAAAATAAAACTTTAGAGGCTCATAACTCGTAAACTAAGAGAGCCAAAATTTTGCACTTTAATTTAAAATCACAAGTCAATTTTGAAAATCAAGTGGGCCGGTGATCTTAATTTAAGCTAAATTTTTAACAAGTCGACTATTGATTGAAAGTATATTTTCTATTTTTCAAATGTGTGTTGGTCTATTTTTTTCGCTTTATAAACAGCAACACCAAAAACAAATAATCTTTTTAATTTTATTTATAAATAGATTTTTAGTGAAACATTTTTATCTTTTAGCTCACATTACTGGCAAATACGAGGACAAAGTTTTTGAGGATCGCGATGTAGAATTTGATTTGGGTGAGGGTAGCGACATTGGTATTATAGAAGGTGTTGAAAAGGCTATTGAAAAAATGGCTGTTGGTGAAGTTTCTAGGTAGGTGTTTAATTTATTAAATTAAAAAAAATAAAAATACGTATAAACTATTTATTCCATCCAATTAATAGATTTAAAATTAAGCCAAAATATGCCTTTGGTACCAAGGGTAATGAACAATTTAATATACCACCAAATACCAACGTTGAATATATCATTAAACTAAATGATTGTGAAAAGGTAATGGATGATTGGAGATATTCGAAAGAAGAACGTTTTGAACATGCAAAGATTTATAAAGAAAAGGGTACAAAATATTTTAAAAAGGAAAACTATCCATTGGCCATTAAAATGTATAAGAAATGTGTCAACACATTGAATGATGAAAATTGTAAGTTTTTTTTAAGTAGAGATGTAATAGTAAAATAATGATTATTATTATATTTAGCTGACGAAGAAAGTAACAAATTGAGAGTTGCTGCTTATAGCAATCAAGCTTTATGTTATCAAAAGACTAATGAACAATTTGAAGGCAAACATGCTGTAAGTGTTTTTATTATAACAATAAAATTATCATTAATTTACCTAATTTATAATCATTTCTAGTGCGATGAAGCCTTAAAATTGGAACCTAATAATATTAAAGCTCTTTATCGTCGTGGACAATGCAATTTAGCTACAAATGAATACAAAGAGGCTTTGGTAGACTTTCAAAAGGTCTTGGAATTGGAACCCTCAAATAAGGCGGCACAAAATCAAATACAAATATGTAAACATAAAATTAAAGAGGCCAATGATAAGGAAAAGAAAATTTATGCCAATATGTTTACAAAATTGGCAGCTGCTGACAAAGAGGTATAAAAACTTATGTACATATGTATCTATAAAAGTAGTTAAGTTTGAAATTTTTATAACAATGCATTTCTTGTGTTTGCTTTATGGTTTTTTATTATTTATTTGTTAAATAAAAATGTGGGAATTTTAAAAATTACCGTGACGACTTTTTTTTGGTTTTTTTATTTCTCTTTTTGTCTTATGGCAAAATCTTAGCAGGACATTCCCGCCGAAACGGATGTTCTTTCCAAATGTGGCGAATGGACTGATGAAGATACAAAACGAGAAGTTGACCGAGCATTTGAACGTGATAACAATATTGTTATGATTTAAATATATAATAATGAAGTTTATTTGAATTGTAATACATACCATCATAATATAATTACTTACAATTTTTTTTGGATTCCATTTAAACTTCTTCTGATTTATTATAAGTTAGTTTTTAAATATCAATATTTGATTATTTTTATTTCAATATGAATTATTGTAATGTAGTATAAAACAAAAATATAATTTAAATTAAACAAACTAAAAAAATACCTTATTACATTATTTTTAATTAATTTTTAGTGCTTTAAATTCTGTTATTGTTTCTTCATCTTCTTTAATTTTTAACAATTTAAATTGCGGTATGACTTCTTGATGCCTCAACCAAAGGGGACTAGTTAACATTTGGGACTTTATATATTCAGAAGCTTTAAAACACTGTGTACTACAAAATTTTTTACGATCCGTAATGTCATATACCTTGTTAGTTACTGTAGAAATTTGATATTGTTTGGTAGGAACACTGGAATAAAAAATAAAAAAATAAACATCCTTTTAATTTATCGCTAGATAAATTTTTAATATTATGCACTAGAAATGACATATACGCTTATTTGGCAGAAAATTAAAAATTTTCTCAAAGCCATTTCAACAAAAACATAATATAGTGCTATTGTTGTAAATGTTACGAAATATAACAAATTTTTGGTTTTTTTTTTCAGTTTCAGAATGAAGTTTGTAGTTATGATTTTTTTTTTTCGACCATAGCATGATATCTTTTATTCTTGACTTTGCGAAATCAAAGCGATTGAGTTAGTGTGTAAGGATCTTAGGGATACTAAGGGCTGGAGAAATTCAGTTGAGGGTATCGAGGAAGTCGTGAACAATTTCCGGATGTAATTAGGAATAGCTTTGAACTCAGTTGCTCGGTGATTTATCCTGGCAAAAGGAAACAGCCGAAATAGTGGACCAGGGAACTTAGGAACCAGGCCCACAGTTAGGATGCTGTTTAATAGGGCCAAGCTCACGAGGAGGGATGATGATTGAGACAGTTATAAGGATTCTCTAGATATAAGAGGGACCTCTATGGATTCTGTAAACGAGTTGTCCAGATTCATGCGGGTATTATTCAAGAACCCTGTTGCACCTAGTTACATACAACGTGCGGACAACTCGTGGACAGAGTCTAGCTCGGAGTCCCTCAGCTTACTTATGGAGACTCAGTGACAGGTACAGTCCGGATCAGATGGAGGGATAAATTCATTTGAGACATACAAAACACCGGGCCCGGATGGAATCTTTCCGGCTATGCTACAGAACGCCAATGAAAAGGCCATCTCACTACTGATGGAGGTGTTCAGTGAATGTGTTACAGTGAGATATATTCCCAGGGGGTGGACGGAGGTTAGGGGTTGGAGAGATCAGCCTATCGTCTTTCCTACTGAAGACAATAGAAATACTGATTTATTTATTTAAAATTCACAGTAATATAAAGAAGCCTCCTTGGGCCAATTAACATATATTAAACTCCTGAATAAGGATATCTAAAACTAAAAAACAAAACTCAATTAATTCATCTTCAATACTACAAATCAAATGGCTCCCCAGCCAAAATTAGACAAAAGATATATTAAAAAGTATATAGTTACAAATTCCCATAAATAGTAGTAACTATCAAAAAACAAAACAATTCCATACATCCATATTGAAAAGAATCAGAATAATAAAAGAAGTTGACTACAGAGCAGCAAAAAACCGCATAAGCTTCAATCAAAATACATTATTCGACTGAGAAAACAAACGAAGCTCAAGTGGTAAAAATTCCAATAACGTACAATTCTTACAATAAAGGATCGCTCAAAAACAGAGTTCCTAATCCTAGGAATAATAATTTGCGGATTCCTAGTAGAATGCGAAAAAGTGAACAAAGACCGAAGTTGAACAGGGCGTCCAGTTTTAATAACCTTGAAGAACATCATCAAATTTCTATATAAAATAAATTCTCTAAAAGAACAACCCAAAAAAAGCCGAACATATTGTGAAACATGCACACGACGAGAAATGTTATATACATAACGCGCAATCATGTTGGTAATACGATTAAGCCGAGAAATATAAGACAATCCTCAAGGGAACATCAATATTATCAAATAAAATAGCCCTCGTTTTAGAACTATTTACGGTCAACCCGTTATCAACAGACCACTGCATAAAACGAGCAACAGAATACTCTATATTAGACTGTAGTATATCCCTATTATCAAAAGTAGTTCGAAATAGAAGCATAACATCATCTGCAAATAAAAATGATCTACCGGTATCAACAAAGTTCGGAAGGTCATTAATATATAGAATAAAAATAAGTGGTCCCAAAACTGAACCTTGTGGAACACCAGAAGCCAAAGCAATAAAATTCGAATATGTACCACCAATATCTACAAATTGATATCTGTTAGTTAGATACGAGAAAATAAGTTTACATGATGATTTAGAAAAAGAAAATAAATTCCTTAACTTCCTTATCAAAATACCGAAAGCAACAGAATTAAAAGTTTTAGCTAAATCCAATGATAGCATTGCAGTAACATCACCACTATTCAAACTCTGACGAACACAATCAGTTAAACTAAGCAGCAAAGATGATGTGCTATGACCACGACGAAACGCATATTGAGAAGAAGAAATTAGATCTCGGACAAAAGAAAGTATCTGATCCTTCATCAAATGCTCTACCACCTTAAATAAAGAATAGATATAGGACGTAAATCATGAAAACTATCTACATCTTAGGAGTAGCATGGGGACTCAGATCATTAGCGACGCTCAACATGCCTATCTTAAAGGTATGTCTGCTGAGAGTGCTCTACATGACGTAGTGAGCTATATTGAACGAGGTCTGCTGCAGAGGGAATACATCATGGCAGATTTTCTCGATATAGAAGGGGACTTTAATAACACTTGTTTCGCTAGATATAAGTGAATTCCTAGTTGAGTTCCTAATTACTCCTAAGCAGTACGGCTATCAAATCAATGGGGGGGAGATTCTCTATTGCTGTGGCTGTTGGCTTTGAATGTTATATTGAGACATTTCGATGTTATGGGAAAATTGTAGCCTACGCTGATGACGTAGCAATACTAGTCTCGGGTAAATTTTTACCCACGATCAGTGAGGTCATGCAATCAAGTATGCGAGAAGGGAGAAGACTGAATTAATTCTGTTTACCAGAAAGTATAAGCTTGAGTCTTTTAGGCTACCGGTACTGAATGGTATTGAACTTAGATTGTTTAGTGAGGCCAAGTACCCGGGTGTTTACTTGGACAGTAAATTGTCTTGTAGAAGAAACAGTCAGGAAAGGGTCAAGGTGCCTACTACACCTGCAGTAACTCTATATGTCAGCACGGAGCTTATTTAGATAGAAGAAATCAGGATTAATAGGGAACTTCAGAGCGGGGCATGTTAGCATACTTGATGAAGTAGTGCTCAATAGTCGGGCACAAAAGCGCCCCTACGGATTATTCTTGACTTCACGGCTACTCCCGTTGTTGAAATCCCTAGCAGGAACTTCTGGATTGGAGCGGTGGTTATGCTGTCTTTACGGATGGCTCGAAGATGGAAGTGGGCACAGGTGGTCTATTTTATGGGGACAGATATCAGACGATCTTACAGATTGTTGAATTGTTGTAGAGTTTTCAGGCAGAAATTCTTGGCATTTACAAGGCCTTGCGATTACTATAGGGAAATGTTGAGAAGAATTTTGAGGTAACTATCTATGTGGATAGTCAGGCAGCACTACTGGCAATGACAAACAACTTTGTTAGGTCTAAGCTAGTGCTTGTGTGTAGTAAAGAATTGGGAAGGTTAATGGATATCTACAAGATAAGACTCTGTTGGGTTCCTGGTTCCTGACATTGTCGGCAATGAAATAGCCTATGAGCTAACCCGCAGTGGCTCGGAGCTGGATAAGTCTTTTGTGGATGCATCGGGAGCATTCTGATAGGGTCTATCTAGATCATTATGTTTTACACTTGCAGATTCGAAGCACCTTTTGGACATGAGTCGGGGGAGTCTGAGGGTCATTATGGGTATGATTACTAGTCATTTCTCAATAGGGAATATGTGGAGTAAATGAGACATTGAATCTTCGGATTTCTGTTGGATCAGTGATGATGTGGAATAGCTAGAGACAGTAGAGCATATGTGTAGGCCTTCAGCGCAGAAGGCTAAGGTGGTTTGGGAGCCACACACTGCACGAACTTGAGGAAACTGCGGGCAAAGGGCTTAGTAATCTGATAGAGTTCGTAATGTGGATAAGTTGGCTTGGGGATAATCATTCTTGATTGTTACACTGTAGATTCCATGTTTTTCCAATAGTTTTATCTAATGAACTTCTTTCTTCTCTATCTCTTCTTATTTTTCTATATTTAGCATCTATTATGGCATTAAAGGGATCACAATGGACTTACTGGTCTTTGGGTGAAACTGTGAAGACGCCACACTTTTCCTACATACCTATCATCAAAATTTTTGATGAAATTTCGTAATTTTTAATTTTTACTAAATTTTGTGTGAAATTTCGTAATTTTTAATTTTTACTAAATTCTGTGTGAAATTTCGAATTTCACAAAAATGCGGTATGGCCAAATATTTTTAAATATAACTTCAAATTTATAGAATATGGAAGTATGTAAATACAAAAAATTTACTATTAACTAATTTATTGCATTTTTGTTCATACAAGGTGGCGCAAAAGTAATCCTCCTATCAGAAAATGCTATAAATTTTGCGATTGGCCCCTAATGTCAGTTCTGTTTTGACATTTGTGTAGTAAACACATGCGAAATACACGTTAATAAACAATGTTACGCTACACTGCTCCAGAACGCGGAATATTGCTGACTATTTATTTGACCAATAATCGGTCGGTGACTTTGGCACAACGTGAATTTCGTCGCAGATTTCCTGGCCGTCCAACGCCTACTGGTGAAACACTGCGACGTTTAGCCGCTCGCCTCGAAGAGACGAGCGAATTTTGGTACACAATTTGAAGATGTTTCCGTACAAAGTCCAGACGGTGCATCAGCTGTTAGCTGCTGACCGCCAATCGCGTCTAACATACGCTCAAGCCATCCTTAATCACCACCAAGAGGAAGATGATTTTTCATCAAAAATAATCATGAGTGATGAGGCCCATTTCCATCTTAGCGGGTACGTAAATAAGCAAAATTTACGCTTCTGGGGCACTGAAAATCCGCGTGTAACCCACGAAGAGCCATTACACCCGCTCAAAGTCACTGTATGGTGTGCTGTTTTCGCTGGAGTAGTCATCGGACCTTTTTTCTTCGAAGACGTCGCGGGCCAAACGGTTACTGTGAATGGTGAGCGCTACAGAGCAATGATCAACGAGTTCTTTTTGCCGCAACTTGATGAATTGGGATTGGAAAACATGTGGTTCCAACAGGACGATGCAACGGCACACACTGCACGTGCCACAACCGATATGCTGAAGGATGCATTTCCCGGGCGCCTAATCTCCCGTTTTGGCGATTTGCACTGGCCAGCAAGATCGCCTGATTTGACCGCTCCAGACTTTTTTTTGTGGGGCTTTTTGAAGTCGTGGGTTTATGTCAACAAGCCTCAGACTCTTGCAGCTCTTAAAGACAATATCCGTCAAGAATGTGAGGACCTATCGCCGGAAGTTTTGGCCAAAGTGATGGAAAATGCCATAAAAAGGGCTCAAATGACAATCAACTGTGGCGGCGGCCATTTACATGACATCATATTCTCGACTTGATGTAAAAAAAATTAAAAGACCAAATAAAAATAATCACAAGAAGAATCAAAGTTTTTCTTTTTTTTTTAATTGCAGCCAAAAAACATCGGAAGTTTACTTTTGCGCCACCTTGTATTTTATGACAAATTGCTATGGAAACTCGCATAATAAAATGTCGATATTCATGGTCGATATATTCAAATTTAGTTGAAAATGCCGTTAAAAATAAAAACTAAATTACATTGTTTACAAAATATAAATTTGTATTTCGGTTTAAGAGAGATTGCACACTCAAACGAATTTATGTCAAAGACGATACAGCGGCCAAAACTTTTATGTAATTCGGTAAAAACTATATTTTTGATCCTAAAGCAATAACAACAATATCAAAGTTTCAACGATTTGAACTTTGAATAAAACACACAAGAGGGGGTAGAATAATAAATAAAATACAGGCCTTCAAATATTGTGGAAATTAGAAACGGAATGAAAAAATACTGCGTACAACTTTGGTAAATTATGTACAAATTATATCAAATAGTCTAGATAACGGTAAACATATTAAATAACAAAAAATACATAATTAAACATTTAACATTAATTTTCGACCTGCACAACATTCCAAGAACTTAACTTACTTTTCCAAGATAACACCACACAAAGGATAAGAACAAAAATGCAAAATGTGTCTTTCATCAACTACATCATCATAGTGGCACTGATTAATATCTTTTAACTGCAATTAAAATTATATCAATTATGAAAATCTGAATTTTCTGCATCTTTAACAGACTTACAGGTGCGCACCTTTAATAGGAAATCCTCTTCGCTAACATGACGTTCCAACAGGGACTCAACAATGGCCTGAGCTCGAGCATTACATTCCTTTTTCTTCCGTATGGCTTCCACTAATTGTTCCTTACTAAATATAAAGAATAATAATAAAAATTATATTTACTTAAAATATTTAACACAAAAAATACCTTAAATGTTTAGTTTTTGATTTAGCAGTGTTCTTTGCATTCATTTTTTATTTATTTATTTTTTGTAGCAAAAAAATAGAATTTCAACCAGAGACCTGCGCCGAACGATTTTAACGGCGGCGGCGGCTTTGCTAAAAATTTTCGGCGGCGGCTCAAAATCGGCTGTTAGCCGGCTAAGAGGTGTAAATAACAATTATTTATTTCCTAGTTTTTGCATCGACTTATAGAGCACATTGGTTCACAAATGTGGTTCCAAGTCCCATTAGGTGTAAGGAGATTCGAAGACCGCTTGTTTGAACATTATTTATAATTATTTCCTAAAAGATTTATAACATACATTTTTGTATTTCTAAAGTGTCAAAATGGAAGACCGTTTGTTTGAACATTATTTATATTTTTAAAATTATTAACCCTGGAAGGGCTTCGATATTTTTACCCTTCTGAGGGCTTCGTTAGTCGAAACGACTAACACATAGTATAATAATAAAGTATACTCGTAAGACCAGCTGTTTTACAATTTTTTCATTGGCAAACCTCGCGGTACTGTCAAATTGTTTTTGTATTCACATGTAAAATATTTTTTGAGTTTTTTTCTCTTGATCTCTTTCGTTCTCTCATTTTTCCGTTCAAAGCATTCTGACATTGTGGGCAGTAGTTTTACACTAACAAAATACAAGCAATTTTTGTTTTTGTAGATGTGCGACTACTTTATTATTTTACTATGCGACTAACACTAACTTTTATTAAAAATGTTTCAAGACATATCATTAAAATGAAAAATAAAACAATTGACTTTTGATTGATGAATTAATTTAAATAAAATAACAGCAAAAATTCCTAAATACATTAGGTTGTTTTCTCAATATTTGTACTATTTCAGAGATGGTGTCACATAAGTACCTTTTGTGTTAATTTGGAATAGGCAAGATAAATTTTTTTAAATGTGTGCATCCTATAATTATTCTAACCAAAAAAGAGTTTAAAGATATTTTAACGGCAAAAAAGACAGGGTTGCTATTAATTTGGACCATTTACAAAATCTGCTTTTTTAAATAACTTCCTTTTTATCTTTGTTTTGCATTATGATTGGGGAACCATTAGAAGAATTAAAACTTAATAATAATTGTAATTTGAATTGTTAAAATTATTACATATATTTTATACTTAGGCATTAGTACTAAGTAATATGTGTTTATTGGCCTTGAAGGCTTTATATTACTTGAATGAATAAAATAAAATAAAATAAAATAAAAATAAATAAATAAATAAATAAATAAATAAATAAATAAATGTTTTTGCATACTCTGTGCATATTTCAAACTTGTGATACTATTTGCATATTTTTACAGTATACCTTAGTAGTTCAGTGTTTTTTTTAGCTGCAGAAGCTGCAAATCTTATTTTTCTTTTTCTAAAATTTACACTATTGTTATAAATTTACATGGATATAGGAAATTTTCGATATTTTTACGATGCTTGGTTGTTATATTAATGTTTAGTTTGATGCAGAAAATGTAGAGCAGCACCGGTAAGTCTTGATTTATTGAGATATTTCACTGCATATTTGGTCGAAATTATCAATCGTGTCCTTAGCTTTTATTACAGAACTCATAAGATGAATACTTTATAATATGGCTTTATTCAGTCTTCAGCATGCCTTTTCTATTTGATATTAGAAATAGAGCTTCCTCATCATCATGGTGTAATGTGACAAAAAATATACTTATGTGTTGTTAAAATTATTTCTGGAAGTCATATTGCATTTATTTTCCCCCAAAAAATATATTGCACACTATAGGAACAAATATTAAATACACTGCATTACTTTGTTTAATAAATTACTTTATCGCTAAAAGTTCAAAAAGTCACACTAAATGCTTCGTTACTCCTTTCGACTAACAAAGTTGCTTAAAATACTAACTTTCTGACCGCTCACAGCAACATACGTTTTACGGAAGGTGTTATACCAAAAATCTCAAAAAAATATGCAACGAATAATGAAATATCACTCAAAATAGCATTGTTGTTAGTCGAAACCACTAACGAAGCCCTTCCAGGGTTAAAAAAGTATATATGATCTTGTCACAGATCTTCTCCCTACACATGTAAAATTTCAAGCTGGAGCAGTGTTGTCAGTGGAAATTCTTAAAAATACCTACGGCTGATGAAAAAAAAAACATTGTTTCCCTACGCGTCCAAAAAATTGTCAAAAAATTATAGATTATATTCAAACTAAATTATTTAAAAATACTGCAGCTTCCGAGTTTAATAAGTTCTTTTAGATATGTTTCTAATCTTATCGTATAAAAATGCTAATTATCAACCTCCAAAAATTAAACTTTAGAAAATTATATTTTACTATGTTACTGATATGTATATTTTAATTCATTGCGTTTTTACTATTTTATTAACAAAAAATATCTGATGAACGAGCCAAGTACTAAAGATTTTTCCTAAAGTTAGCGGGTTATGCTTTTCCTGTTAGATAGATCAAAATGATTCAAACATTTTGTTTAAAAATTGTTCTTCAGAATAATATTTTCATAATTCTACATTTTAAAGTTTATATTTAATGATAAATATAATATTGAAAAATGTAGAATACAGATGTTTATTCCGAAAAAACAAATTTCAAGCCAGATTTGAGTTGTTTAAATACACTGGTCAACAAAAAAAATCCTCCCCCATAGACGAATAGTTGGACTTAATGTATTTTGATGTGCTAAACACGAATCTGCTTTCAGTTTTTTACCATCAGTTCTGGATTTTTTTTATGGGCGTGTTTAATATTTCGCCCATAGTAAGGTCATTACTCTAGTATATTTCCTCATAACGGTATGTACGATTGATTAAAGTGATACACCAAAAGATGCGTACTAAAAATATCTTCAAATTACTCGAACTTAATTTTTTTATGTGTTCAATAGTTTTGGAAAAAAATTATTTTCATGCAAAATTTTATATTTTTTTTGTTACTTAAATTTCGTTTAATAAATGAAAATATGTAAAATGTTACAGTTTATCATCTTTGTAATAAAGCTGGTAATCCTGAGAAACAAATAAGGCATGTATCTTGAAAATTGATCCAGAAATCTAAATTTTATTCACAGTTAAGTAAAAATACCCATGTTGAGTAGAAATACAGTGGTGGCCAAAAAAAAAAAAATGTTTTTTTATTTTTTTCTTGAACAAAAAAAAGGCGGACTAGGTGGACTAATTTTTTTATGTGCAAGACTAATATCATCACCTTATTCAGCGGATACTATAAAATCCGATAATGTTTTGTCAAACTTAGGCTATAACTCAAGAACCCTTTACACGATTTTGATAAATGATACATCAAAAGATGTAGAAAATTTTTTTATTCTCTGAAGAATTTCATTTATGGATCAAAATTTTCACCACTTTTTAAAAAAATAAATTTTAAAATTTTCGGTACTAATTACCGAATAACTACAAAAATATTAACTGGACATAAATTTGTATAAATTCAGCTCAAAGACAATTTAGGTCGTTAGATATTAAAGTTCGATTTGTCTAAAGTGGACAAACTGTTCTTGAGTTATACAAGTGTGACTGCCTAAAGGCGTGGTCATAGTAGTCATGCCCATATAAAAAAATCAATGCGTGATAGAAAAAAAGTAAAAGCTGAATCTTATTTAGCACGTTGAATTCTATCCAATCTACTTATTTTTTTATTTAAGACGAAAAAAATATTTTTTTTCAACTGGTGTATTTCCACTTAGCTATAGGTATGCATGGGTATCCTAACTTAACTGTGAATCCAATCAAGATTTGTGCATCAATTTTTATGATACGTAGCTTTATTTACTCGTACTTGCCAGCTTTGAGATAAAAGTGATAAACTTAAATATTTTTGATGTTTTCACTTTTAAAAAGAAGTTTTAGTAAAAAAAAAGAAATCTTGAATTTTGCATGAAAAAATTTTTTTCCGACACTTTTTTCGAAATATCTCCTAGACTATTAGCGACTTAAAGCCAATATTTTTCCACATATTTTGGTGCATTATTTATATAAATCGTGCATACCGTTCCCGTACTCGAGTAATCGGCTTATTTATGGCGCAATATTAGAAACGCCCATAAAAAAATACCGACCTGATGGAAAAAAACTGAAAGCAGATTCGAGTTCAGCATGCGAAATTCCATCTAGTCTACATTTTTTTTTTTTCGAAGGAGCTCATTTTTTTTGTTGACCAGTGTCACGAATGTAGTACGATTTTTAAAGGATTTTCTTCCAACAAATGTATTTTTTAAGGCAATTTATTTGTTTCATCTGAATAGGTTCAGTAAGAATAAAGTCAATTCACATAAAGTATTTGTTGAGTTCGCCCATAATTGCGTGTTTTCCTAACATTTTCAATAGTTTTCTATAAGAATTTTTAAAAACTGGTCCCGTAAAAAATGTTCCAATAGAGAAAAGAGCAACATTATAGCGTATGGACAATTCAGACTTAATCTATGAAATATGGCGAAAAAAAT
Source organism: Protophormia terraenovae (assembly GCA_951394005.1). Taxonomy (NCBI): domain Eukaryota; kingdom Metazoa; phylum Arthropoda; class Insecta; order Diptera; family Calliphoridae; genus Protophormia; species Protophormia terraenovae. The sequence continues at coordinate 35,011,682 of OX596074.1, forward strand.
TTAGCGAAGTTAAAATATTTTCAACAACTTTTTAGAAAATCACTCCCGCTTTGGAAAAAACATAAAAAGTGGTACTTATAAAGCAACAACGAACGCTGACAGAAGATTCACCATTCGAGGTGCCTTCAATTCTACTGATTCTGCGTCAAAAATTAGACAAAAATCAGGTATTTTAGCAAGTGTTTGACCGTAAAACATGTTGTTCGAAATCCAGTGCACCCAAGAAGACTAAAAATTTTAAAGAATTGATCACTAAACACCATACGTGAAGTAAAATTACTCCCGTTCAAAAAAAGGCATGAAACATATTGTTCTATAGAATGAAAAAAATCAATATAAAAATTTTAAAGAATTGATCACTAAACACCATACGTGAAGTAAAATTACTCCCGTTCAAAAAAAGGCATGAAACATATTGTTCTATAGAATGAAAAAAAATCAATATAAAAATTTTAAAGAATTGATCACTAAACACCATACGTGAAGTAAAATTACTCCCGTTCAAAAAAAGGCATGAAACATATTGTTCTATAGAATGAAAAAAATCAATATGGAAAGCTCCAATGACTATAAATATTATTATTTTCGTCATTTGAGAAAAAAAGGATACTAATTATGTATCCAATAAAGATGCGAAGGAAGTGTAATGGCGCAAAGTGCTACTTCATATTAAGAGATATGTGAACTTCGATTTTCTACGCATATAATTACGGAAAAAACAGAAGTTTACGGGAAAAGAATGAACTATTTTAATTCATTTTATGGACATTTCATTTCACGCAGGAGCGTGAAAGCAAAGAATTCGATGTCAAAATTTTACCAATTAGGAGTGGTTATCATACTATCTCGACCTTGAAATAATAGAAAATGTAAAAAAAATCTGAAGAGATCTGAAGAGATTAAAAAAGTTGGAGCAAACATTCTATGTTACAAGTTGAAAATCTTTATAAGTCCCTTCCAAATATAATTTTTTAGGTTAAATTATATAAAAAATGTTATTCTTATTATTAATAATTTCTGAATAATATAACAAAAATTAACCGTTTTAATCAATACATCTTGTTTTAATAAATAAATAATAATATTGAACCTATTCTGATGACCCGAAAAAATTAACTAAAAATCGCAATTAGTTATTAATTAAATTTATTTTGCTTTTTAGAAATGAAGACTTTAAATTTTATTTTGAAAAAAATATTAATTTTTATTAATTTTTTAAAAATAACAAGAGGATTAATGTAACGAAACTCTAGAACATATTCTGTTGAAATGGACTGTATGATAGGTTTTATTTTGGAAAATTTCACAAGTTGTGCAATCTGTTAAATTAATTGAGCCTTTTTAATTACATTAAAAGTAATCTTAGAAGTTATTTGAGATATGTTCACAAATATAATTATTTTTCGTCACTTTAATATTATTATTAAATAATATTTTTTTTTAAATAATTGTTTAAAATTAAAGGATTTAAAAAGTTATTACAATTATTATACTTACAACTCGTTTTTTATTATTCCCACATTTAATAAAAAACTTTTATTAATAATAACTTTGTTATTTTTATAAAGTTTACAATTCTTTTTAATAAATTCCACAACACTTTAAAAATTAAATTTCACAAAAATAACGTAACTTTTAAATTTATAAGCGCCGAACAATTTTAATGGCGACGGCGTCTTTTAAAAATAATCGGCGGCTCAACTCAGCCACCTGTAAACCTGGCTGGCGCAGGTCTCTGATTTCAACAATTTTTTTTTCATTCACATGATGTTGATAACACAATGTATTGCCATATTAAAAATATATTAATTCAAGCATATGCTTGTTTTGAACATCTCTGTATTAGTGTTAAAAACAACACTGTTGCTAAATTCATCAAACGTGGCATACTTTAGTTTTCCCTTCACTTTTCATTAGTCAAACAAGGATCAATATATAAAAGTAATATACCTTTGTCTCTTTTAGTTGCATATTCGCATAGAATAGATAAAATTCACCACTGTGTATAAGCGGGTTTTTATTCACCATTTGCTGTAAAAAAACAGCCTTTTCAGTTTTCAGAGCATTTGTCGAAATTCATTTTATCATGGTTAAGTTAGGTTATATCGTCAAATCATAAAATTATTTATAAGCTAGTTTTTTAAGGAAAAACTTAAATTTAGTGAATTTGCAGTGCGAAAATTTTTGAGATTTCCTCAGACGAACACTTGGCGAAAGCGGTGAGCTTAAAATATTTTATATTTTTCCATAAAATCTACATATTAATTTACATAACGTTGTTTGCAACCGTGCGGTCGGTCGATCGGTCGTTGGGTCAAATATGCATACATATACAAGTGAAAATCCAAAGTTTTTATATCATTATTATATGTACAATACAATGGAAAAAATGGTGGTGGTGTTGGCATTAAATTAAATGACAAAGTCTAAATGCGGCTTTAGTTTGGAAAACAAGACTATTAAGAAATAAATTTATGTATGTAGATAAACCAAAGAAACTAAAACATTCAAACTTTGTGAAAACATAAAAATTCTATGGCATAATGACAAAGCTCCAAATCTTTTTAGGTTTGTGTGTGAAAAGTGAAAATTTTTCACATTTTATACATACAAAATGCTATGTGTATAACCACACTGGTTTACATACATACACATGCCAAAAAGAAGAAATCTACTTAGTCGTAGTCTTTTCGTTAGTATAAAAAAATGAAAATTAAAAAAAATGAGGCGAATACATACAAACAGGCATTTGTAAACGCGCACAAACTTCTACACAAACAACATAAGAAGCGCGCTGAACGCACGCGTTTGTATTGCCATTGCTATAATACATGTACATTATATTTATAAAGAGATTGTTGCCTCGCTCCAAAATTGATATAGGACCGTCCGTCCGTCCATTTATCTGTCATTTCCAATTATCATCGTCATCTCCATCCTTTGGTTCATTCACATTTTTATGACAAGCAGCAAGAGCCAGTCAATAATGTGTTAACGTGAAATGGTACGAAAATATCTACTGCGTAAATACTTTATTGGTTCAAAAGCTATTGTTCATGCAATACAAAAAAAACTGTGGTGTCTAATTGTACGTCATATAAGCAATGGTGGCGAAAACTATTTTCTGTGGTAATAATTTCGCTTTATTTGAAATCAAATTGAATGATTTTTTAATATAATGCAATATGCCGGTACTGTAACAGTATTTGCGAATACTTTAATATTTAATTAAAAAAGAAGATTCCCCCAAAACTAAAAAAAAAAAATATGTTTCGGATCGCATTCCTTGGTCGTCATCCATTTTGTTTTTTTTTATTTTTCGGTACTTGTTTTTGTTTGTGTGTGTTGTTGGTTTACCTCTTTTTTTCCACTTGGATTTCGTGTGGTGAATTTTTTTTTAAAGTTGCCAGATGCTCAAGTCTAACATATGGATTAAAATTCATATTTTTATTATAAGAATAAAGATTATACACCTGTGTGAAGAAATCAAACCGACAAGTGGCAACACCAGCAAACTTTCAGCAAACTTTTTGCACGTGCGTTTGTTTACATAAAAAATGTAAACAAAAATACATAAAAATGTAAACAGAAAACATTAAAAATGTAAACAAAGATGAACAAACTTGTAATAATTTTAATTTCTTTTAATAAAATCTAAAGTTTTCGGTGAGCGTTAAAACCGAAAACGGGGTTTGATAGAGGACAATCATAGGAATCAGGAAATATGACTGTCACCCCGAAAAAACTAGGGGTTAAGTGCTACCCCCTAACAAACTTTAAAAAATTAAAAATTTTTGGTGAATTCAAAAATTTTAATAAAATCTAAAGTTTTCGGTGAGCGTTAAAACCGAAAACAGGGTTCGATAGAGGGCAATCATAGGAATCAGGAAATGTGACTGTCACCCCCCAAAAAACTAGGGCTTAAGTGCTACCCCCTAACAAACTTTAAAAAATTAAAAATTTTTGGTGAATTCAAAAATTTTAATAAAATCTAAAGTTTTCGGTGAGCGTTAAAACCGAAAACGGGGTTCGATAGAGGACAATCATAGGAATCAGGAAATATGACTGTCACCCCCGAAAAAACTAGGGGTAAAACGCTACCCCCTAACAAACTTTAAAAAATTGAAAATTTTTTTGCTGAATTCAAAAATTTTAATAAAATCTAAAGTTTTCGGTGAGCGTTAAAACCGAAAACGGGGTTCGATAGAGGACAATCATAGGAATCAGGAAATATGACTGTCACCCCCGAAAAAACTAGGGGTAAAACGCTACCCCCTAACAAACTTTAAAAAATTGAAAATTTTTGGTGAATTCAAAAATTTTAATAAAATCTAAAGTTTTCGGTGAGCGTTAAAACCGAAAACAGAGTTCGATAGAGGGCAATCATAGGAATCAGGAAATGTGACTGTCACCCCCCAAAAAACTAGGGGTTAAGTGCTACCCCCTAACAAACTTAAAAAAATTGAAAATTTTTGGTGAATTTAAAAATTTTAATAAAATCTAAAGTTTTCGGTGAGCGTTAAAACCGAAAACAGAGTTCGATTAAGGGCAATCATAGGAATCAGGAAATGTGACTGTCACCCCCCAAAAAACTAGGGGTTAAGTGCTACCCCCTAACAAACTTTAAAAAATTAAAAATTTTTGGTGAATTTAAAAATTTTAATAAAATCTAAAGTTTTCGGTGAGCGTTAAAACCGAAAACGGGGTTCGATAGAGGACAATCATAGGAATCAGGAAATATGACTGTCACCCCCGAAAAAACTAGGGGTTTCCTGATTCCTATGATTGCCCTCTATCGAACCCTGTTTTCGGTTTTAACGCTCACCGAAAACTTTAGATTTTATTAAAATTTTTGAATTCACCAAAAATTTTCAATTTTTTAAAGTTTGTTAGGGGGTAGCACTTAACCCCTAGTTTTTTGGGGGGTGACAGTCACATTTCCTGATTCCTATGATTGCCCTTAATCGAACTCTGTTTTCGGTTTTAACGCTCACCGAAAACTTTAGATTTTATTAAAATTTTTGAATTCACCAAAAATTTTCAATTTTTTAAAGTTTGTTAGGGGGTAGCGTTTTACCCCTAGTTTTTTCGGGGGTGACAGTCATATTTTCTGATTCCTGTGATGGTTCTCTATTGAACCCCGTTTTCGGTGTTAACGCTCACCGAAAACTTTAGATTTTATTAAAATTTTTAAATTCACCAAAAATTTTCAATTTTTTAAAGTTTGTTAGGGGGTAGCGTTTTACCCCTAGTTTTTTCGGGGGTGACAGTTATATTTCCTGATTCCTATGATTGTCCTCTATCGAACCCCGTTTTCGGTTTTAACGCTCACCGAAAACTTTAGATTTTATTAAAATTTTTAAATTCACCAAAAATTTTTAATTTTTTAAAGTTTGTTAGGGGGTAGCACTTAACCCCTAGTTTTTTGGGGGGTGACAGTCACATTTCCTGATTCCTATGATTGCCCTCTATCGAACCCTGTTTTCGGTTTTAACGCTCACCGAAAACTTTAGATTTTATTAAAATTTTTTAATTCACCAAAAATTTTCAATTTTTTAAAGTTTGTTAGGGGGTAGCGTTTTACCCCTAGTTTTTTCGGGGGTGACAGTCATATTTTCTGATTCCTGTGATGGTTCTCTATTGAACCCCGTTTTCGGTGTTAACGCTCACCGAAAACTTTAGATTTTATTAAAATTTTTAAATTCACCAAAAATTTTCAATTTTTTAAAGTTTGTTAGGGGGTAGCACTTAAGCCCTAGTTTTTTGGGGGGTGACAGTTATATTTCCTGATTCCTATGATTGTCCTCTATCGAACCCTGTTTTCGGTTTTAACGCTCACCGAAAACTTTAGATTTTATTAAAATTTTTTAATTCACCAAAAATTTTCAATTTTTTAAAGTTTGTTAGGGGGTAGCACTTAAGCCCTAGTTTTTTCGGGGGTGACAGTCATATTTCCTGATTCCTATGATTGTCCTCTATCGAACCCTGTTTTTGGTTTTAACGCTCACCGAAAACTTTAGATTTTATTAAAATTTTTGAATTCACCAAAAATTTTCAATTTTTTAAAGTTTGTTAGGGGGTAGCGTTTTACCCCTAGTTTTTTCGGGGGTGACAGTTATATTTCCTGATTCCTATGATTGTCCTCTATCGAACCCCGTTTTCGGTTTTAACGCTCACCGAAAACTTTAGATTTTATTAAAATTTTTAAATTCACCAAAAATTTTTAATTTTTTAAAGTTTGTTAGGGGGTAGCACTTAACCCCTAGTTTTTTGGGGGGTGACAGTCACATTTCCTGATTCCTATGATTGCCCTCTATCGAACCCTGTTTTCGGTTTTAACGCTCACCGAAAACTTTAGATTTTATTAAAATTTTTGATTTCACCATTTTCCAAAGTTTGCTATGGGATGTCTCTTAACATCTTAAATTTTCGGGGGTGACAGTCAAATTTTTTGATTCCTGGGGTTATCCTCTATTGATATTCATTTTTAGTTTTAATGTTCATGCAGAAAGATAGTTTTTTCTTTTAATTTAATTATATTAAAATTTTATCATTTTTTGTTTACATTTTTTTTTGTGTAAACAAACATACACGTTCAAAAAGTTTGTTGGTGTTGCCACTTGTCGGTTTGATTTATTCACGGAGATAGATTATACAAATATTTCTTTAAAATAATATTTATAATTCTTATTACCTTATTTTACTTGTTAATGTATTGTTTTTTACGGTTAGTATAAACAAATTACTGTTGATGTTTTTTTTTTAATGATTCCCAATATATTACGTTTGAATGTTTTATTTACGCGAGCTAGACAATTTTTAAAACACCTCAAAGCTCAGATTTCTTTCAATAGGAATTTAAAAATCTTCGTTATATATAAATCAAGATCTTCGGCACAGTTGTCGAAATCTTGATGAGTGCCAAAATAAGTAAATACAGTAGACTCGTGGAAACTTGAACTAATTTTTACCAAGGATGCTCACGTTTTCGAGACTGCTCACAGTTTCGATTTGTATACATACATAAATATAAAACCTTCTTGTTTTAACGAACAAAAACAGGTGGTATAAATAGACCACCCTAATTCAGCTCCGATTTATTTGATTTTTTTGTCATTGATAGTACTTTTAACGGTGAATATAATGATTTAAAAATTTTTGGCCGCAAATAAATATTTTGAAAGTTATAGGGCTTTGAAAATCGAATTTTCCTAAGAAACTCGTATCAAAAAATTTTCGTTATAAAAAAAGTTGGGTAAAAAGAAAGACTTTCGTTAGCGAAGCCGCTTTTGGACATACCACAGAGTTAAAAACTTTTGAAGTATTTTATAATTTCTTGTGGAAAAAAAAAATTTTTTTTGGAAATAATTTTTCTTAATAGCCGGCCTTCGGCCTGCTATATATATATATATATATATATATATATATATATATATATATATATATATATATATATATACAGTGGTGGCCACGAATTTAAGACACGACATTTCACTTATATATTTCTGATAATTTTTACATCTTATCGAACAAATTTTAGATCCATGTTATTTTTTAAAGATCCTAGTAATGTTATGAAAAAAAATCAACAATAGTTTGTTACCTATATTTAGTTTCCAATTTTTATTTACATATTATACAGATTAATACAAGTTTAAGCCTGGTCATGAATTTAGGACATAGGCAAAATAAAAGTTAATTCACAAAAGTAAAGCTCAGCTTCATAAAACAATATTAGTATTTGGTGGGAAATCCTTTATTTTGAATCACAGCAGCGCATCTCCTGGGTAAACTTTCAACTAAGGCCATACAGCGCTCCTTTGGAATGGCATACCAAGCCTTTTGAATTTCTTCCCATAAATCAGTCAAATTTTTTGGCTTTACTGCTCGTACATGCTCCTCAACATCATTCCACAAGTTCTCAATTGGATTGAGATCCGGGGATTGAGCTGGCCATTTCAGAACTGTGATATTATTTTCCTCTAAGCAACTCTTCACTAGGCGTGAAGTGTGCTTAGGGTCATTATCATGCATAAATTTCCACATTAGAGGCATGTTGTCTTCAGCGAATGGTATCATGATGCTTGTCAGTATGTTTTTGTAAATATGCTGGTCCATTTTATTGATAATCTTCTGAATGGGACCTACACCATGCCAGGAAAATGCTGCCCACACCATGACATTTCCACCACCATGCTTAACCGTTTTAAGGGTGTACTTTGGGTGATGCTCCAGGTTTGGAGGACGCCATACGTACTGTTTTCCATCAGAACCAAAGCGACAAAACTTCGACTCGTCGCTCCAAAGTATATTTTTCCAAAATGTCATCGGCTTATTGAGATTTTCTCTTGAAAACGCTAGTCGGGATTTAATATTTTTTTTTTGACACAAGTGGTTTACGTTGTGCAATACACCCACGTAAGTTCTTCTCATTCAGACGTCTTCTTATTGTCCTGGACGATATATTAATACCAAAATCCGATGAAATCTCATTTTTAATTTTACTTGAGCTCTTGAAAGGATCTTTAGCAGCTGATTTATAAATTAAGCTATCCTCCCTGGGTGTAGTTTTTCGGGCTCTAGGGTGCTGTTTGACATTTTTGGTAGTGCCATGTTGCTTGATGTGTTCCAGTGCATTGTAAATCTTGGATCTGGAACATTTTAGTAGCTTGGAAATTTCCATTACTGTTTTTCCATCAGTATTCATTTGTTGGATCAATTTTCGCTCGGCATCCGAACTCCAAGTACCTCTGGCCATTTCTAACTAAATATTTTGATGTATTCTAACATTAAATGGAATAAAACATTCATTACTTACCTTTTAGCTTCAAAAAACACCAAAAAATCACTTAAAAACCAAATATTTCTTATATGTTTTAAATTCGTGACCAGCTTCAAAAGCACGTTTTTACGAAAATATAATAAAAACAGCAACAAAATGTATACACAAACAAAACCAAATAACGGTAATTGATCTTAACATTACAGGGTACACTGAAAAATTAACAAAATCTAATTTTATATTGCAGGGTTGTAATAATTATCACAACTTAGTTCGTTACATGTCGTGTCTTAAATTCGTGGCCACCACTGTATATATATATATATATATACAAAATGCTTAATTCTATATATTTTTTTATAGTCTAACTTATTAAAGGATAACACTGGGACAAGGTTTATTTATTGTATATTTTATATTTGGAATATTGGAATCTTTAAATTTCCTACGTAAAAAAATAAATATAAACCTAGCTCCGGGTGGAATGTACCATATAAATATACCTTGACTGGGAAATCTATAAATGTAGTAAAATGTTACCTAATTTCAAATTTCACCTTATAGGAAGGATTACTCCCATTTTTGGTGTCCGAATTTATATCGATCCTTGGCGTATTCGTTTCTTTAGGAGCTATCAGCGAGGAGATATGAACTGCAGTTACGAAGAATAGGGTAGACTGGGGCAGTTTCAGCACCTTTTTTGTAAAGGTCTGAATCTAAGAATATATTCGACAGATTTAAAAATGTTATAGCTTGTTGTTATCCTTGGATATTGAACAATAATATATTGGTAAAAAATTTTATGAAAACTTAGTATTGGTTACTTATTTTTGGGAATTAGTAGAAAATTTCATTTTTGCTGAATGTTCCCCACGCCGGGGAGCTGCGGCAATTGACGGGGCACACTCGCCTATCATATTCTTAAAGACAATTGGATAGAAAAAATTCAATTAAAGATAGAATAACGTGTTGGTTATGAGCCAACAAAGTATTCATTTATTATCTGGATAAAAATAATGAAAAATAAACGTATTTCTTTAACCCTTAAAACAAAACACAAAAATATTGCTTATTAAATAACTATCTCGTTTTTATGTGCTATTCAATTGTTTGGCGTTTAATATTGTAATTTCTACCGGCGGACGATGGAGTCTTAATACCTCGCAAAACATTCAACAGATGCCGAATGCTCCCCGATTTAAAACTCTGAATCTACCACTCTTCTTTTTTTCTTTTAATCTCCAACAAAGATTTGGCTTTCACTTATTTTTTAGGAAAATAGCACAATTCTTAATGTTACTTTTTAAACTGTTTTAAATATTGAAAAATTTCAAATACAAAATACTTAAAAATTAGAGTCAAAATATTACAAATCACTTGCAAAAATACTAAAACACCTGTATCTAAGTCAGTTGGTCATCTATCATGTACAATGTTTAAAAGCTCCCCATGCTCAGAAAACAATTGAAATATAAAAATGGTTAACTTAAACAAAAAGTATATTTTATTCAAATATTATTTCTGTTAAAAGAACTCCTTTTTCTTATACTTACTAAAATACAAATTAAAAATATACAAAACAGTTCATATAACTACTGGACAAAATACACCGTCAGGTAAAGTTAATTAAAAACTTTTATTATTTTAATATGAGGTATGTTTGCCATTATTTTTAATAATTTCTTGCAAACGTTTCTGCATAGAGTGTACTAACTTTTTCGTTACTTCCGGATCAATTTTCTCTCATTCCTCCATTAATTTCTCTTTAAGCATATTTTTGGAAGTTATGTGATGTTCTCGAATCCGTCTATCCAAGTGGTCCCATAAATGCTCTATTGGGTTGATGTCGGGTGACTGAGGAGGAGTTTTAATAATTTTTCTTTCTTCAATTGTAGTTTCTTTTCTTTTTCACTAATTTTTAATAGAAGTGGCGTTAGCAAATTTTTTAAATTAAGTACCGTTATTAAATTTTGACAGATCAGTCTTAAAGTTACCATATTACACGAATTTAGACAGAAGTGTTGGTAAGAGCGAAATTTCTTAAAGTTTCTTTAATATTTAGATGCAGTGACGGTGACTTTTGTCCACAAGAAATATGAACTTCAAATAATAAATATATATTTTTGTTAATAAGGTTAATGAAAGAAAAATTATTTTAACTAAAAACATTTTAAATAAACCATATTTTATGCAGAATTAAACTATTTTTATATATCATTTTTTTATGGACGCAGAGGTCCTTCAAACTTACATAAAGGCAAATGACGGTGACTTTTGTCCTTCTGTGTAAATAGTTAGTGATGAACAATTGTTGCTTCATATTAAAAACGCTATTGCCGAAGATACCCCAAAGCCGAAGCTGCCCCAGTCCTCCCCTACATGTTTTTTTTTTTTTTTTTTTTTCTAGTATTTGGTCCATAACTTTTTGCTTATTAACCGATTTTGTCCAAACAAATATCATGAAAAAAAATATTTGATAATCTTACATTTTAAAATCCTGAATTAATTTAATTTTTATTTATGATCATTATTAACATGTTTATTTGTAGATTCATTCTGTTTAGAAACGTATTAAATGAAATTATATATTGATTCTACCACTGGTACTTGAAGTATTACATGCATACATATGTACCAAACATCATGTATGTTTTTAATACCTTGTTAACCTAAATTCACGTGTATAAGTAAAATAAAAAACCAAAGAGTAATAAAAAAAAAACAGTATACATTTGATTACAAACAAATCATGTGTAGTGAAATATTTGTTTACAAAACAGTGGCAACGTTTAACAAGTGTGTTGAGTTTAATATTCGCCAACTAATACAACAACAAAAATTTGTTGGTGGTGAATATTGATAAACCGGCGTTTTTACGTATTTCTCTTTTTCTTATTTTTCCATATTTCTTTTTTCATTTATAAGTATTTTTGGACTATCTTTATAAGGTTGAAGTATGTATTGTGTTTTGCTTGTCTAACCAAAAGAAAAACTGACAAAATAACACAAGTCCATTGTTCATAACTTCTTGTGCAAATATAAATACATACATATGTATTTATATAGTATGTTTGTTTGTTTCTAGGTTTTAGTGAATCATTCTTGTTTTATTAAATAAAATACAGATATTTTTGCCATTAGAAAAAGCATATAATTTACATTAATAAAAGCGAAAAATAAAATTTTTCTTAACATTTTTAGTTATACATATGTATGTGTATGTATATGTGTAGTTGTCAAAAGCAGTTTGTTACACAATTAAATATTTTTTTTACGGGTTTGTGATTTTTTCTTAACTATTCACATTTTGCCGCCATTCGTTACGAACAAAGTAATTTACAACACCAACTTATTAAATCGGCCGAACATCAAGCACTTTTTTTGTAATTTTGTTTTCAAATGATTGTTATTTTGTTCTCCTTTTTTTCATTCATTAACTACTTGCATACATATGTACATTTTATAGATTGTATTTCTCTTTAAATCTTTTTGTCTTTTTTTTCTCTTTGTTGATGTTTGGTTATTTTATATTTAGAAAGTTACGTGTCGACGTCGTCGTGGCTTTGGTTTTCATCAAATAACCAACAAACAATAACTTCAATAAAATAACACACCAACAAATTAAAAAACAACCTTAACTTGTAAGATACATACATACATATGTACATACATACAACATATTTAGAGTTATAGTTGAAATGATTTAAAAATAAATATTTAATATACATAAACACATTTTTTTGTTTCCTTTTCTCGAAAAACAGGACACCAACCAACAAACCAAAAGATAAACAAACAAAAAAAATTCAATTAGCAGTTGCAGTGCATTAGAGCGGCAGATTTTACAACAAATAATTCGTTTTGGATAATTTAAAGTCAATTAAACAAAATCCTCAAAAAATCATGGAGGAAGATGAGAGGGGCAAACTTTTCGTTGGTGGTCTTTCCTGGGAAACCACTCAAGAGAATCTTTCTCGTTATTTCTGTCGTTTTGGCGAAATTATCGATTGTGTTGTAATGAAAAATAATGAAAGTGGACGTTCACGTGGTTTCGGTTTCGTTACGTTTGCCGATCCAGCTAATGTTCAACATGTTTTGCAGAGCGGTCCTCATACATTAGATGGTCGTACAATTGACCCAAAACCTTGCAATCCACGTACATTGCAAAAACCCAAAAAGGGTGGTGGTTACAAGGTATTCCTTGGTGGTTTACCCTCCAACGTCACCGAAACTGATTTGCGCACATTCTTTGGACGCTACGGCAAGGTGACAGAAGTCGTTATAATGTATGATCAGGAAAAGAAAAAGTCACGTGGTTTTGGTTTTCTTTCATTCGAAGAGGAGTCGTCTGTTGAGCATGTAACAAATGAACGTTATATTAATCTTAATGGTAAACAGGTGAGATAGAAAATTTTAATTTACTAAATATGGTTAAATAATAGTTTTAATTATGTTGGTTCTATTCATATTCTTTTATAAATAAAAAAAAATATGTTTTTTTTTTTTTTTTTTTTTTTAATTTCCGGTGCAGAATTTATTAAATATGAAAGTTCACTTAATTATATTTTTGATTCTGTTTAAATGCGTATATTTGTTTAAAAAAATACCGACAACTAATATAAAACGCATTTTTAATATCATAGCGTCCGATGCATTCTAATAACTAGGACAATCAAAAATGTGAAATATCTTAGTTTTTCCCGGGCTTTAAATGAACCTAGCTGTTTTTAACATCAATTTGTCACAGCATATTTTGAAGATATTTTCTTAGAAAATGTATGCTTTACAGCATATTTTAGCAATTTTAAAAGCATATATTTGCATAATTTATACATAAGGACATAAGTTTGAATATATTACACTAAAGAGCATAATTTTGCATATTTTATACTTAAAATTTAGTTAGAAAAAATAATGTTTTGAGAGCATATTTTTATATCCTTCAACACAGGAGTAAAGGGTATATATAAGTTTGTCATTCCGTTTGTAATTTCCACAATTTTCGCCGGAGAGCAAACATTTTTATATTTTCTTGGTTCTTATAAGAAATTATGTGGATAGGACGATGTCCGTCCCTCCGTTCGTCCGTGTGTCGGTTGAAGTGGCGTTTATGAAGTCCACCGATTACTAGCATATATAATATATGTATATGTCAAACGATCGGAAATCCTTTCGAAAATTTTGCTATTGAAATTCAGCATGGTGGAGATATGTTTAAAGAAACGTTTTTTGACTTAAAAATGGTTTAAATGGCGTTTGTGAAGCGTTCCCATAATATGGATATATGATATTTATATCAAAAAATCTGAAATTTTGTATAGAACTTTTCTAAGAAATTTTAGGAAAAACTTTTGAAAATGGAGATATTAAAAAAAAAACGGGTTTTCACCCTACACTACAGAAGCTACGAATTTTGTTTTTGCAAAACAAACGCGTTTTTGACCGATGTTCAATCTTATACAAGCTACGGTGACAAATATTTTTCTTGAATTACGGATTTATGAGTCAATCAAATCGGTTCATAAGCAACCGAGTTATTCGCAAATCATTTTTTGTTTATTTAATGCGTGCTTCTCTTATAGTTGTTGTTTTCATTGGTACTGAAAACAACAACAACAATAAACTTGAAGGCCCTACGTAAAATAAAGACTTCTTTCACTGAAATTTTTTTTGTTAAAAAAGTGAATTATTAACCGTGTTATAGGCCAAAACGTGTTTTTACGATATTTGCAGCTACTATTTAATCTATAAACTTTGTTCTTGCATAAATATATCATTAATATTTTTTTGAAATTTCGTTTTTTTTTTTTTTTTTTAAATCAGTTAAATCGGTCCATAATTTTTTTATGTGCATAAAATACTTGTTTTACAACATATTTTTCTTAGCCCTGCTAATAACCAATTTCATATTGAAATTCTTCATAATGAAATTATTTTTTAATTATTATGGATAATAATACAAAACTTAATTATTTAAATTTTCTTAAAAATACTACATTTTAAAAGTTAAATTTTTTAGCCTAATGTTATGTTTCTTAATTTTTTTTTAAATTATTTTTGCAAAAGGTGGAAATTAAAAAAGCTGAACCACGCGACGGATCAAGTTCCCAAAATGCTAATAACAGCACTGTTGGTGGAGCTTATGGTAAACTTGGCAATGAATGTAGTCACTGGGGTCCACCCCATGCACCAATCAATATGATGCAAGGACAAAATGGACAAATGGGAGGACCACCATTGAATATGCCACTTGGCGCTCCAAACATGATGCCCGGCTATCAAGGTTGGGGTACTTCTCCACAACAAGGTGGTTATGGCTATGGCAACAGCGGACCCGGTTCGTATCAAGGTTGGGGCGCACCACCTGGTCCTCAAGGTCCACCACCACAATGGTCAAATTATGCTGGACCCCAGCAAACACAAGGTTACGGTGGTTATGACATGTATAATTCTACATCAACTGGTGGTCCCTCTGGACCCTCAGGTGGTGGAAGTTGGAATGCTTGGAATATGCCACCCAATTCAGCTGGACCAACTGGTGCTCCTGGCGCCGGTGCTGGTACGGCTACTGACATGTATAGTAGAGCTCAAACTTGGGCAACCGGTGGTCCCTCTACAACTGGACCTGTTGGTGGTATGCCTCGTACTGGTCCTGGAAATTCTGCTTCAAAGTCTGGTTCAGAATATGATTATGGCGGTTATGGCTCTGGTTATGACTACGATTATTCAAATTATGTTAAACAAGAAGGTGGTGCTTCTAATTATGGAGCCGGCCCAAGATCAGCGTATGGTAATGATAGTTCAACACAACCTCCATACGCTGCATCTCAGGCAGTCTAAAAATTTTAATGCCTAAGTTTAATACCTGCTGCTAAATTGATAATGCTGCTGCTGTTATTCAACCAAGAAATAGACAAATACAGAAGAAATCAGAAATAAAATAAACATCCCTCTACTACAATAATAACAAAACGAAATTACAATCATCGTTACAACATCAACAAATTTAAACAAGGTGAACGAAAATATTCTAAGCTATAGCGTCGTCTGTTTCGTACAGTTGTTAAATATTAAATTTAATATATATTATTATTATAATATTAATAACTAATTAATAATTAATTATAAAAAAGATCTTATAAAAATATGAAACTATATATATATGAAACTCTTCAGAAACCAAGTTTATATACATACTTATATATAAATAGAAAAAAGAACATGAATGAATCGAGAAAGGATTTTTAAGAACATCTAACGTAATTTTTTTTTATATATATACATAAACTTTACTATATTACTACTATATACTACCACTAAAACAACAGTTGCATAAACGGAGAGTAATTTAATGAAAACATTAATATATAATTAACAATACGAAAAAAATTACAAAATTAGTTAATTATGATGTAAACCAACTGCTAAAAAAAAAACTAAAGTTATATAAAAAAAAAAAAAGGAAAAGAAAAAAAAACTAAAAAAAAGAAAACACTACAAACATGTTTTAGGATAAAGAAATACACACAAAAACACATTAAAATAAAAATAGGGGTTTAAAAAGTTATAAATAACATTTTTTTAGAATAACATTATTTAAATAAACACGTCACAGATTGGAGGGGAAAATATTGCAAAACAAATATCTTAAGCTTGAAAAGGACATTTTCAAACGAAAAAGATTAACAAAAATCTAAGGATCGAGATTTGTTATCTTTGGTTTGCAATTTTCCAAGAGAGAGTTTATAGATAGGGCAATTTTTTCGCTTTTCAAAAGGACGTGTATAAGTTTATATATGAATTTTTTTAATGATTAAAATAATTTCAAAATTAATTTTTAGCTAAAAATGTTCTTTATTTATTTTTTAATTACAAGGTAACTTTTAATGTTAAAGCAAAGAAAACAAATGTGTCTGCATGTAAAACTATTAGATTTCTAGAATACCACAATGGATTACATTTAAACAAATTAAATTAAAATTAAACTACTACAGACATATTCATTATATAGTTAAAAACCTACAGTTAGACATTTGCATATATAGTTAAAACGTTAATATTTAAAATTAAATATTTATAACTTAATATAAAGAAAGAAAACTACAAATAGCATTAAACGAGATAAAAGAAAAATCAAAAAGCACGTTTTTCACTTTTAGCCTCTACTTTTACTACTACTCTATTTCTCAGTTGTTTTAAGGATTTTTTTAATTTCATTTAATTTTTATTTTTAAATTAATTTTTTTTATTAACTATTTTGGTGAATTGTAGCATATATATAAATATATTATAAACATACATTAATTAATAAAAAAAAAACTTTTTACCTTTAAACAAATAGCGAATTAATAGTTTAGGCATGAGTTTTAATGTTTCACTTTTTTTTTTTTTTTTTTTTTTGGTAAATTTTAAAAAGTAAATGTCGTTTTTAATTTTATTTTAAAATAAACTTTAGTTAAAGCAGTCCTTTATTAAAAAAGGATCTATACAAATAAGAACAACAACAATAAGTAAAGTTGGTTTTCATAACGTTTTAGTTTATACCACAACAAAACAAAAAATAAAAATATTAATCGAATTAAAAACAACTTATTTTCAATAAATTTTATAATAAATACAAAAACAAGTGTGTATATAGTTTTCTTATTTTAATTAAAATATATATGAAGAATGAAGAAGAGGAATATTTCTTTTTTGAAAATAACCAAAATTTTAAGTTTAATTTATATAGTTAAAGATTAACAAACACCACCAGCCCTTTATTTATAAGATATACATATATAAATGAATCAGAAACACAGTGTATTCGTAAAAATTAAATAAAAATTCAATGAATATAATAATAAAAAATTAAACATCTTTTTTGAATACTCGGTAAAATATTCAATTAAATAAAATCAAAAACATTAAAGATATTCAAGGCAGAACACCAAATATGTATAGGAATGATTGTAAATTATGGATTTCTATTATGTGTTGTGTTGGTGGATAGTATTGTTAAAAAAAAAAAATAATACCCAACCTAATGATTATGAATAATTTACGATGTCACTAGAATCCATAATTAAATACTTTAATCTAAAAATCACATGATAAGGGCACTAAAAGAGGTGTGTTTCTGTTAAATACAAAAACATTTCCTTCAATACATATATATATAAAATAATAATTTTTAAGGAAATAAAACTTTTAACAACCATTTAAATTTGGGAAAAAAATAGAACATGAGTGTTAATGTTAATCTTTCAGAACAGACATCAATAAAATCCTTAGGAATTACAGCAACAGCGCACTTTTTTAACATCATTAAGAAAACACAGTAGGAAACGTAAACCTAAACATTTAATAATTTCTAATTAAGAAAACAAAATAGTTTATATACATATTATGTATTAATCTATATGTACTATTGCTACTATACAAACCATTACACATATGATCAATATATTATAAAAAGAATAAACAAGTTTTTAAAAAAATACAAAAAATAATAAAAAAAAAAATCAATAAAAATGTTGAAAGTTCTAAGTAAAAATATAAAAAATACAATACTTATATATCTAACCTTTAAAATTAAATTAAAAAAATAAAGTAGTTAAAAAAAATCATGAAAAGTTTTAACCTCACAACACCTGATAAACATCGTTATATATTTCATATTAAAGTAATACTTATAAAAAAAATCTACTTTTATTTTTTCCAAATAACATAAATCTTTACAACAGCATAATTAGATCTAAAATTCTTTTATACATAATTATTTAATATATTTTTTTATTTAGTTTTTTCTTTTAATTAAAAATTAAATATATATTTTTTAATTTAACCACAAAAAATCGTATTTTATAGAGCAAAAACAATTATTTTAAACAATAAAAAATATGTGTAACGTAAAGTAAACAAAAAAAGTTAGCATTAATTTCTATACAAACATACAAAATAATTAAAAAATTAACGTAAAGTAACGTAATGTTTAAATTAAATTTTAAATTAATCAGAATTAATTAAATTTAAATGAAAACAAAAACACTGACTGTTAATTGTAAAACAATTTCTTTAAATTAATTAAAAATTTATTCTATATAACTATATGATTTACATTTAAAGTTAAAATTTAATGAAATATATAATATATACATATAAAAATACTATATATATACATAAAACAAATTATTAAATATACCACAAAAAAAAAAAAAGAAAAAAAAAAAAAAAACATTTTCCCATATTATACAAGAACTTTTCCCTATCCCAAGATATTTTTTTTTTTTTTTAATTTTAACATACATATTTCTTTAACAATACCTTCATATACTATATATACATATTACACTTATATATATTTATCAACTAATATAAAGAAAAATTCATAATATTATGGATATATATTTTTTGTCAATCCCTTTTTAATTTCTATTCCTATTTTTTAAGAAATATACATATATAAAAAATCAATTCATTTTAAATCAACAAATATATATTATGTTTTTTATTATTTTCTTTAGTTTTTTTTAATACATAAATTTTATTATTTAGCATCACTGATATAACACAGAAATCAGATTGGTTTTTAAAGCGGTAAATATACAAAAATCTCTTTAAAACAAAACAAAAAAAAAAAAAATAATATTCGCTTAATGATGTAGGGGGACAATGCGATGGAATATATGTTGGTATTTAGGAAAATTTTCATAAAATTAATAAAGTTAATCATTCAAATAAATTCGTTTTATTAGAAGCTGTTAACTTAACAAATTTTTACCCAAAGTTAAAAAAATGAATTGAGAACAAAATGACTTTTTGTATGAGAAAAATATCAAAGGTTATGTTTTAACTGCTGATAAAAATGTTAAAAGTTAATAGGTCTCAATGTATCAGACTTAAGTTTGCTTAATTAGGAAAATTGTTAGTTTCTCAATTGTTTACCACGTTGGGAGATAATCTTTTAAACGTTCAAATGTTCCTTATTTGCAGTGTTGCCATTTTAACACTTTCAGTGCTAGATTTAGCATTTGAAGAGGTTAAAATGCACTGGCAAGTTATAAAAATATGCTAAATGCTTTTTAGCACTTTCTTACAGCAATTTTTAATTAAATACTTTTGGATTTTTTAAAGGAATTTCTTAGTAAATTTGACGTTATTAATTGTCAGTTTTAAAATATAAGCCCTATTTTGGCTTTATTTTCCAATATTACCATTAACTCTGAAGAAAACATTTCTATAAGTTGAACTATATTTTACAAGAAACATGGGCCACGAAAATATTAATTTTTCTTTACAAAACAATTTAGCATTGTCATTTGCTGCTGTAGAACAATTTAGCATAATTTTTTGGACGTTTTAGCACTTTACTACCAATTACATCTTCTGGCAACACTGCTTATTTGATTTGTTCCAGAGTAGAGTAATAAATGTTAAAGCTAGCGTAAAATAATGCTTAGACCCAAACTAAAACATACATTTTTTCAGTTCTGCAAATAAAAAAAAGATGACTTTTAATTGCGAAAAAGGTGAAGAAAGTACACATTTTGAGAATGAAGAAGAATTTAAGCAGATTTTGTTTGATTCAAAATATATTTTTGAGTTGGCAACAAAGAATAGAAAGGCTTAATTATCTAATTCATTTTTTTAAAAAGATTTAAATTTGATATCCTAATCATTTTTAAGAATTTACAAACAAACAATTCAAGCTTAAACAAGTAAGAATGTTACTATATCTACTACATATGTACATCTGCAGTTTTTGTACCACCCTAATAAAAATTTTACCTTATATGAGAGTTGGGCGGATTATGCTCATTTTTGTTTCAGAGTTTATATAAAATATGTGTACAAAATTTCGTTGTACAAGCTTTTCATTAACAGATGTCGGCGAAAAAGTATGAACTGGAGTTAAGGCAGACACTTTTTATAGTTTTTTTATAAAGTTTGTCCCATTTTCCATACTAAACAAACCTTATATGAGAGAAATTTCGTCGCCCTAAGTAGTCCGCCCTGAGCCCTATCTATCTTTCAATGGAGAGTTTAAAGATATTTAATGGAAAAGAAATATTTTCATTCTATGGGACTGTGTGAAAGGTTAGAAAAATTTTCGTTAGTAAGTTTTTGACATTAATGATTTGCATAAAATTTTACTAGATGGAGGAGTTAGCAAATGTTTTAAAATCTATAAAAAGTTAAATAGAACTAACTATTTAGAATTTGAATTAACAAAAATTTAATAAAACTATGAATTAATTCGATAAAAAAATTCTATTCGAAGAAAAAGCCTTTGAATGAATCTATAGACAAAGAGAAACAAGAGACGAAACTAATTATCAAAAACCTAAGTCGGTTGTCAGAAACCTAACTCATGCAACAACAAAATACATGTATTCAAATACATTTTGTTGTTGCTAGAAGAAAATAAAAATAATTTTTTGTTTACAAAACAACAATTTTGTTTAATTGCCAATCGAGAATTTCGTCTCTATGTGTTACTCTATGTCTATAGAATTATGTTTTTGAGAATGGTATTATGGAATGAAATGCTAGTATTTGCTAATTAAGATTTAAGGGAATTAATATAAGATTTAATTTATTCTTTCGAAGCTCTGGTTGGTAAGTGGAATTAATAACAGTAAAATGAATGAAATATTCAATAAGGAACTTTTTTATACTAAAATATTTTCGCTTAAGTTTTCTTATAAATCAAATATCGCAACAAACTTAGTCGAGGTTTCTAATTGGAAATACTGTTAATTCAGATCGAATTATGGAGTAACATCGCTGCAATGTCTTCTTACGCTCCTTACAAACACACTATTTATAAGTCAACAACTTTTATTATATAAATATACATATTAATTAACACATTTTTATTTTTAGTTTATTTTTTCAACTTTTTCTTTTTTCCGCTATTTTCCCCAACTGTAATGTAAATTTAACAAAATCTGATGCTGAGCAACATAATGGAAGTTAATTTATTAAATAATAATATTATTAAAAATAATGTAAACAAAAATATTCAGTAAGTCATTTAATTACAAGGAAAAAAATTATTCTAACATCAACATAAGTAAAAACAAATACAAGATACTAACAAAAAAAATGTAATTAACTGCGTAAAGATTATAAAAAATCATTTTGTTTCTAAGTTTTAAATATATGGACTGATTTTTATTAATTATCGAATATATTTTAAGTACTTTTTTACCAAACGAGCTATACATAAAAACAAATAAGGAATGAAACAAACAAAAAAATCCAGTCTAGGAACAATATTTTCAAACACAAAAACACTACTATCTCTATCCATAGTAAGCGATAATAAATGAATACTAATTTAAATTTGAGCTATTAGTCAAATATTTTGATTAAAATTATTTATTTTCTTTATGCAAACATTTTTGAATATTTATAGAATTAGTCGATTATCTTTAATAAGAATTTTAAATACAAATTTTTAAACTAATCAAGATGTTTGAATAATCGCTCAGTTCTCTTCAAAATACATATATAATAAATTTTCTTGTTAATACTTTAGGCATAATAATATCTTACTATATAATACAAACTTATATATAAATATAAAAAATACATATATAAATAACAGTTAAAAATTAATTTTATTGTGAAAACATAAATTATGATTTAATTTTCTAAATATAAGCTTATTTTAATTTTAATAATTTTTAACCTGAACGATTTTTTTTAACATGACATGATACAACATTTAAAGTGATTTATTAAATGAAGTGTTGTAAATTCTTTAGAATTATTATTTCCTAATAATTGAAAATTAAAAAATAAACAATTGGATTAGATAGAAAACGTTACGTTTAATGTGACCCAGAGATTTTATTGTAAATCTGACAAGTAAATTGTTTTTAAAAAGTCATTACTGAAAAATTAAAAATGCCCGAACAATAAATAACCTAATATACATATTTTCCTTTCGCAACAACTGACCTGAAAAATGTTTGTGTATTAATGTCATACAAATATTCATGGTCGTCCTTATGATAACTTCAGAATTCATACAGATATTTGAAAATAATTTAGAAATGTTTATCGGAATATTTATTACTGCAGCCATAATTTAACCAGATGTCCTAATTGGACAAATCATTTTGCAAACGAATGAACTTTATTAGAAGCTTAAACTGATTCATAACTTTATACTTAGCTCTGCGTGTAGTCATAAATGGCATACTTTCTTAAGGCTCAACTACATAGAATACTTTCGCTTCACCCAGTCGTTGCATTATTTTGTTATTAAAATTATATATAATAAAATATAAAGATGTAAAAATTCTATTATGTTCTCAGTTGAAATAATGAATTGCAAATTAAAATTTCCGACTTAACGAAAAAATATTAAAATAAGAATAAAACAACTGACAAAATATATTAACGTACTTCGGCACTTCAAAGTTGAACATTTTTCATCTTTGAAGTACTTCACGCAGAAGTTTGGCGTACTGATTTGGTTCCGCTCAATATAAATGCATGTATTTAACTTAGCTGTCAGTCGCAGTTGAAGCGAAAGTATTCTATGTAGTTGAGCCTTTAACGCTACATCCAGACTAGCCTTTTTCTTGTTCGCACAAGAACAAAACGTCGGCAGAGCAACACATACAATTTTGTTCATTTTGTTTTCAGTGGGCAGAACATTTGTCGAACAAATCATAATTTTTCGTTTGCCGTCAGTGTTGCTTCGATACTTTTACATGCAGCGCCTCTTCTTCCGCATACAAAATGACGTTTGATGGCAGACATGGTTGCTCAAACAATTGTGCGAACAACGGTGTGCGAACAAGAACAAAACATGAACAACTTGGGTCCACACTATCCAAATGCATGTGCGCACAACATTTTGTTCAATGTGCGAGCATGAAAAAGGCTCGTGTGGACGGCAGATAATGTTCCAAAATTAGATGTTTAACTATTTTTAACAATCGTGGCATAACTAAAATGTAAGGATTACAAAATTCAACTGTTCTCGTATATTCATGCAAACGGTTTTTAATCGAAGATTTTTGTAATTTTTAAAGCCTGTGTTCACACAAGGCTATTTTTCTTGCTAAAACTTTGATTTCGCGTGAGTAAGAGCGAAAGGAAAGGAATAGTTAAGGAATTCAAACTTGCGTGTTCTTCGAAACACCTTTTATTTTTTTTTACTTCAAAACAAAAACGTATCAAGGCAAAGAATTGCTTATTTGATCAAATTTGCGTGACCCCTAGTTTTACAAAAAAAAAAAAAAAAAAATGCAATATTAGCTATAATATTTTTCCATTAAAATGGAGATGTTAGAAAATGTTTTATATAGTGGTTACGTAATTTCGTCAATTATTTAACTAGTCTAAACATACCTTTAAATAAAATGTTTGTGTGTGAACGTAAATCCAAATATAAAAGGAAAAATTTTAACAAGAAAACTTGGTGTATGTGAACTCAAACACTAGGACGGTTGTAGTATTTTTCGATTTAAAATGAAAATCTTTTGAAATTGTAATTAAAATATTTTCGAAAAAGTTTATTCCGAATCGTATTATGCAATATTTCTGTCTTCAAAATCACACGAGCTTTATTGTAAATGTTGTAATAAATTCGTTTTTTATTTTATATTTTACATTTTTTTCCTTAGCGTGCTACTATATTTTCCCAATTGAATTAAGTTTTTATTAAGAATTTATTTAAAACTAATAGCAAATTTATAAAAGAAGTATAAACATGCAACATGATTGCGCGTTATGTATATAGCATTTCTGGTCGAACGTATGTTTCAGAATATGTTCGGCTTTTTTGGGTTGTCCTTTAAAAAAATTTATTTCATATCGAAATTTGATAATGTTCTTCAAGATTAAAAGCTAGACGTCCTGATCAACGGTCTGTGTTCACTTTTTCGCATTCTTCTAGAAATCCGCAAATTATTGTTCCTAGGATTAGGAACTCCGTTTTTGAGCGATCCTTTATTGTAAGAATTGCACGTTGTTGCAATTTTTTGCCACTTGAGCTTCGTTTGTTTTGTCAGTCGAATAATGTATTTCGATTAAAGCTTATGCGGTATTTCGCTACTCTGTAGTCAACTTTATCTATTATTCTGATTCATTTGCATATAGATGTATTGAATTGTAATTTTGTTTTTGATTATTTTTTATATCTTTTTTTAATTTTGGCTGGGGAGCCATTTGACTTGTAGTATTGAGGAGGAGTAAATTGATTTTTTTTTATTTTAGATATCCTTATTCAGGAGTAAATCTTTGTAATATATGTTAATTGGCCTAAGGAGGCTTATTTATATTATATACTGTGAATTTTAAAGAAACAAATAAACATACTTTTTTAAACACTTCTCCAATAAAATCAATAAATCTGTTTTAAAAATTCTGTTCGATAAAAAAAAATGTTTTAAATTGAAACAAAAATGTTTCAATTATGCACTTATGTACATATAAATTTGTTTAGACCATTCAAGTTGTATGTGTGTTTGATAATAAATTTTTATCTAATTGTTGAAAAAATTTAATTTGAATATTTTTTATGTTGTTTTTTTTTTTTTTTTTTTTTTTAATTTTCGAAATTGTAAATCTAGACAATATCGTTTTCAGCAATACGATACTTTGCTATCATATCGTTCTTTGGTATGTTGAGACAAAATAATCTATAACATCAAACATTCTTCATTTATTTCTAAAAAGTTCATAACTGCTGTTTAGAAATTCAAAATTGTGATCAAACTATTGTTTCGATCACGTTTAAAGGAATAACCTTAAACAAAAGATGAATAAGGGTGGAATACTTCCAAAGATAGGTTTGCACAATCCCAACAAACCAAGAAACGATACAGTATCATTAATGATATCATAATTTTAAAATTATATGATAAATTATCGAAATTATTTTTTCCTTAGAAAAAAACTTCAAACTTTCTCAGGAAAATAAAATTAAATTGAAAATATTTTTATTAGAAGAATATTTTATGTATGTTATGCATAATATGGAAATTATATTTTTACAGCTAAATGTAGTGGAATCGCAAAAAATTAAAGAGAATAAGCAAAAGAAAACAATTTCCGGCCGAACTTAAAGGGGAATTACAAAAGTTTCGTTTACATATAAAATGATTTGGAGCAGGATGGACATTAGTTTATTATGGTTATTTTATAAATTTTTGATAAAACATTTAGAATATTATATATTCATTCAATCTTAGCAGATATGTATGTAAATATTCTGCAATATATTGCTAAATTATCGCGCTGCTTAAATTTAACGATATCATTACTAATATCGTTATTTTCAAAAATTATGATATCGTTTTCGAGTGTACCTTTTAGAAAGCAACCTATATCATTTTAGAATTATAAATGATATCATTCTCGGGCTTCTATATCACCGAAATGATATCGTAATGATATCATTACGATATCATTTGGTTTGTTGGGATATCTTGTCGAAAGAAAAATAACAGATATAATTTGCTATATTTTCGAAAATTTTTAATTTGTTTATAAAGTCGATTTTCTTTGTCCATCATATTTGCCATTTAGGTTTCAAACATAAATACGTATTGAAATAAATACAAATTTATTTATACAACACTTCTACAAGTATAAAATCACTTTTAAAAAATTCTTCGTATATAACTATTTTATAAACAATAAGAAAAAAATATTAAAATTATATCTTTACACATATTTTAAAATAAGCTGTTATTGTAGTAAGAACTCGAAAAATCAGGTAGCAAAGCCATTTATTATTATATAAAAAAATATACACATAATGACGGTCTGTTTTATAGCATTTCTAGGTTTTAAAAAAATTTAAATTTCATTGATTAAGTTGTTGAATATGGATTAAAAATAATATTAAAAAAACTTTTTGAATGAGAATTTTACATAAAAGAAAATATGTTTAAATAAAGCTCGATTAAGCTTCACAATATTATAGAAAGTAAAAACATCAATAAGAACAAAAATAATAATTATAATTATAAAACATTTAAAATTTACAATATTAAATTTATTAATCTTTAGTTGTAATAAATTGAACACAGTGCCTAAGTAATCAAAAATAAACAAACAAAAAAGTAAGAAAATATAAACAAATATCTCTCAAAAGGACATTGTTACTTATAAACAAAATAAATTTAAAATAAATGAAGAAAAAAAAACACAATAATGAGAAATCTATTAAAGAAGTGAATAAATGTTTATTAACAAATTTAAAATGGTAACCTTTAAAAATACAAAACATAAATAATTAAATCTTAAACAAAAGAAGAAAAAAAATTCAAAATTAAACAAAAATCATTAAAATAAATTGACTTACTCTCTATAGACAAAAAAAAATAAAGCAAATTGATTGATTAATAAAAATTATTATAATTAATTTCTTTAATATTAAAATAACATAAACAAAAGCCAACAAGAACTTAATAGTTTACAATATAATAAGTGTGTATGTATGTATACTCTTCAGCAGAGTTTTGTTAAATTTACTTATAAAACAAACAACATATAAAAAAAATTAGAAAATACTTAAAAAACAAACTCCCTATAAAAAATAAAAATATATATTTAAATTATCTTACAGCTAAATTTAATTAAAAAATAGTATTAATGTCGTCGTAAACAAATAAAATAAATATTTATATAATATTACAAAACAAAAAATATTTAAGTGTTTAGAGCAGTAATTATAACAAATAAAATAGCGGAATAACGATTAATATTAAATAATAATAAAAAATTACAATGTAAAATTTCACAAAAATACACAAAAATTATCAAAAAATCTTCTATTTTACTTTATTTCAATGGAATGCAAAAGAGGTAAATATTTCTGGTGTCTTTCACCATAAACAAATTCGACGAGTCATAAATATTTATATTCATATACTATAGCAAAAATGTACCTTAGGCTTTTAAAGTTTTGCAAATATTAAAAACAAAAACCAAGCAAAACCTTATAGGGCATTGTACCTTTCAATATAATATTATAATTTTAACCAAATGACATAACACAGGAGAACACTGTTCTAATTCTAATTAAAGTTACATTCAAGTCGTTCTTACATTACTTTTAAATACGGTCAACACTTATGGAGATATTAAGGCCATTTTTTGACTAAAAATTAAATTTTATAAAAAATTACAAAATACTTATTTGTAAGTTACATAAAAAAAAAATTTTAAAATCACAAAATAATTTTTTTATTTTTTTTAATTTTTCTATGTAACTTGTAAATTAGTATTTTCACTAATTTGTGAATAAAACCAAATCTTATGCACTGATTTTAATGAAATATGTCTTGTTTTTCTTGAAATTTTGTATAAAATTTAATTTTTTCTTAAAAGATGGGCTTAATATCTCCATAACTGTTGACCGTATTAAAAAGTAATGTAAGAACGACTTGAAGATAATTTTAATTAGAATTTTTTGATAGTTTTCTGAACTAAATCAGACAAGTGGTTTTCGAGATATGCTTCAATATATAGTGCAACCTCCTTAATTTTACAAATCGCGATTTATAGCGAGAACTAGAGTCAATTCAAAAAAAGTGGATTAGAGGTTTAGTACTTATTAATACCATGTATTCAAATTGACTGAGAAACCCCGTGAATTTTTTCTCATTTTGTAACACTTTGTAATTTATAAACAAACACATTTCTTTAATTTTTGTTCATTTTTAAAGGTTTTTTTCTCCAATTAGTAAAAATTGCTACATTTTATGGTATAAATTGAAATGCAAAATCATTTCGAAAAAAATTTCACAGAATAAGTTTTTGGAGTTTTCGACAAAATTTTATTCAAAACAATAAAACTTTAAGTGCCAAATCATTCGAATATATTGAATTATTAATATATACATAAATAATATCCTTTAATATTATCCCAATAACGGTACACCGTCTCAAGATGAAGGGAGATCTAGAATGGACTTTCAAAGAAATAATGAGTCATCCAATTGTTTTCCTATGTTCCTATAAGAAATCCCAAATAGTAAAACTTCCATACTGTAAAATTTTTTTGGCGATTTTCTGTTCCCGAAGAACTTTTTTGCACTTAATCTTTTTAAATTTCTTTCAAGTTCTGCCTTTTTATTTTAAATACAATTATTTAACTAAAATTATCGATTTCGGTACTTATTTCTTTTTTTGGAACCTTCGATTAACCCATATTTTTAATCTGGATGTACGAATAATCGCCCGAACCCCATAAATGAACAAACGCAAA
The DNA here is from genome assembly GCA_951394005.1 of Protophormia terraenovae. Lineage (NCBI taxonomy): Eukaryota > Metazoa > Arthropoda > Insecta > Diptera > Calliphoridae > Protophormia > Protophormia terraenovae. The sequence goes on from OX596074.1 coordinate 35,040,688, forward strand.
AAAAAAAGAAGACAAATTCAAATCAGGGTTGTCGACAAATTGTTAATCAAAAATCGCCAAAAATCGTCAAATCTTAATTTTATATATATTTTTTTAAGAAAAACTAAAAACAACTAAAATATTTAGTGCTTCAAATTTTATATAATTTTAAAATGTTAATTAAGTATCAACAAAGTCAATGATAATTTCAGTAGCTAATAATAATTGAATATAAAAAAAAATATATTAATTTCAATACACTTCTGATATATATAGCTTAATTTTAGGTCAACAATTTTAAAAATTTATTGAAACTTATTATATTTTTTAACAGAATAATTCTAAAATTATATTATATAATGAACAGAATTAATTTATTCATGAAAGTTTTCTTTTCATTATCTTAATATTCATATTTGAAAGATGATGGAAAACAAAATGTTAAACAATTAATGAAGATATTAATAAATTAAGGATCTTTATTTTGTTAGTCGGGGTTCATAAACAGAAATTGTAAATGTTTAGTATTCCCTTCTCTTCTCTCTCCTACGAACTCAGAATTGCAGCAGGGAAAATTGCTGTGTGTGATCCCCGACTTAGATCAGGGGTTTTTACAAACTCTTGCTTCATGTCTTTAAATTTGATAATTTAAAGGTATTTCTGAAAATACGTAAGTTGAATTTCAAGTTTGAATAAAAATTAATATTCATTTGAAAAAAATTGATACTTTCTCAATTTCGTATCAAATGTTATTCCTAAATAATTCTTAATCAAAAAATAAATTAATACATAAAGATAAAAATTAATGGCATATTCTCAATTTTACACCAAATCGTCCCTGCGCTGACTAAATTACCTATGTAAAAATTTTGGAAAATTTTTTTATTGCTGCATTTAGATCAACATTTTATGAAGCTAAGTGGGTGCACTATACCCTAGATTTAAAGACAGGAATGAAAAAATTTTAATAAAATTTCTGATTATAAGCAAAATATCTTAGATACCAAAAGCAGTTTCTTAAAAAAATTATAATTAAATAAAAAGTGAAATAAACGTCGTCTTTAAAGGTTACAATTTTAATTGGTTTAAATTTTTTTTTTTTGCTAAAAAATTTTTACCATTTTTTTTTTTTTTTTTTTGCATGTAATTTTTTTTCAAAATTTTGTTTATAATTTTAATCTTGAACACATTTTTGTCCTTTTATTAAACATTCCTGTTATTTGAAATTTCTAACGATTAAAAATGATCCAGCCAATCACAAAATTTAGATTTTTTTATCTTCTGATTAGTATGATATTATAAATTTAACATATTGTCAATATTTTTTCCAAAAATAGTATGTTTTACTTCTTTAATTTAAAATAATAAAAACGGGCTATATGAACATCTTTTAACAAACATTAAAAATAATTAAGACAAAACGGGCTATCTACCTTAACTTCGCGAATAATGGATTTAAAATACTTATTTTTCAGTGAGAGATTTGGTAGACGTAATATTAATAAATCGTAGAAGAACGGATTGCAAAATGTTGAAAAATGAGTGAAATAAACAGTTTTTATGTTCTCTTGAACAATGCTGTTTTGCATGAGGCCCGTTTTGAATATAAGCCCTCGATATATAAAATGCTTCAACAAAATTACTTATGTAAATAATTTTTCATACAAGTTAATATTATTAATATTCTTAGAGAAAATGATAATATTAAAATCTATATATATAAAAGAGTAACGTGACTGACTGACTAACTGACTGACTGATTCATCATCCCACAGCCCAAACGGCTGAAGCTAGAGAGACGAAATTTGGAACGTAGGTAGGTCTCCCACTATATAGATCCACTAAGACGGGATTTTTGTAAATTCGAATGTTTAGGGGGTAAAAAAGGGTAAAAACGGGTAAAATCGGTAACTTTATATCTCCCAAACTAATAAAGATACAAAAAAAGTTGAATAGTTAACGTTATTAATTTAAAAAATAATTGGACAGGTGTCTGGTACTTTTTTGAAAATCGGCCGTTTTAGGGAGAAAACGGGTAAAAACTGTATTTTGGTACTTTTTTGGCACCATATGTATCTTTGAAACCAATCAACATACAGATAAAATTTATATCGTATTCATAACTTATCAAAAAATGAGAAATACAAATTTGGTACTTTTTAGAAATTCAAGCGTTTAAGGGGTAAAAATCGTACCTATTTTTGGTACTTTTTTCATAAAACATTTTTTTATATTTATTGAAATATTCATATGAATATTTTAATATGGGATACCACTACAATTTATAAATTTATTGGAATACAATTTTTGATACTTCGATGGGTGAAAAAAAGTACCAAAAAAAAGGGGTAAAGGCGGGAAATTACATTTTATTCAAAATTAATAATGAATTTTCAATTACATTAAACATAGAAACATGAAATTAAGAAAATGTAGATAGGAATTCACAAGAGTGGAATTTGTGGTACTTAAAGATACGTGGTCCTGTGGCTAAAAATTCAAGAGGATGGACTTTTTTCTTCTTCTATTGGTACTTTTTTCCATTTTCTGTAATATTTAACCTAGATACATGAAAATAAATACGCATGGTCCGATGTTGTAAAGAATTCACAAGGGGGGACTTTGTGGTACTTTTTTGTTCTTCTAATGGTACTTTTTGAATTTTCTATAATATTTAACCCAGAAAAATGAAATTAAAGATATGTGGCCTTAAATGAATAAGAATCCATAAGAGAGGTTTTTGTGGTCCTTTTTTGTTCTTCTAATGGTACTTTTTGAATTTTCTATAATTATGAACCTAGAAACATGAAATTAAGGATATGTGGTCCTAAATGAATGAGAATTCATTAGAGGGGACTTTGTGATACTTTTTTGTTCTTCTAATGGTACTTTTTGTATTTTCTATAATATTTAAAGTAGAAACATGAAGTTAAATATGCATGGTCCTATGTGAGAAAGAATTCACAAGAGGGGTCTTTGTGGTACTTTTTTGTTCTTCCAATGGTACTTTTTAAATTTTCGGTAATATTTAACCTAGAAACATGAAATAAGGATATGTGGTCCTAAATGAATGGGAATCCATAAGAAGGGACTTTGTGGTACTTTTTTGTTCTTCTAATGGTACTTTTTGAATTTTCTATAATTATGAACTTTTTGAATTTTCTATAATTATGAACCTAGAAACATGAAATTAGGTATATGTGGTCCTTAGTTAATGAGAATCCATAAGAGGGGACGTTGTGGTACTTTTTTGCTATTTTAATGGTACTTTTTGAATTTTCTATTATATTTAACCTAGAAATATGAAATTAAGGACATGAAGTGCTAAGTGAATGAGAATCCATAAGAGAGAACTTTGTGGTACTTTTTCGTTCTTCTAATGGTACTTTTTGAATTTTTTATAATATTTAACACAGAAACATAAAATTAAAGATATTTGGTCCTAAATGAATGAGAATTCATTAGAGGAAACTTTGTGGTACTTTTTTGTTCTTCTAATGGTACTTTTTGAATTTTCTATAATATTTAACCCAGAAAAATGAAATTAAAGATATGTGGCCTTAAATGAATAAGAATCCATAAGAGAGGTTTTTGTGGTCCTTTTTTGTTCTTCTAATGGTACTTTTTGAATTTTCTATAATTATGAACCTAGAAACATGAAATTAAGGATATGTGGTCCTAAATGAATGAGAATTCATTAGAGGGGACTTTGTGGTACTTTTTTGTTCTTCTAATGGTACTTTTTGAATTTTCTATAATATTTAAAGTAGAAACATGAAGTTAAATATGCATGGTCCTATGTGAGAAAGAATTCACAAGAGGGGTCTTTGTGGTACTTTTTTGTTCTTCCAATGGTACTTTTTAAATTTTCGGTAATATTTAACCTAGAAACATGAAATAAGGATTTGTGGTCCTAAATGAATGGGAATCCATAAGAAGGGACTTTGTGGTACTTTTTTGTTCTTCTAATGGTACTTTTTGAATTTTCTATAATTATGAACTTAGAAACATGAAATTAAGGATATGTTGTCCTAAATGAATGGGAATCCATAAGAAGGGACTTTGTGGTACTTTTTTGTTCTTCCTACGGTACTTTTTTAATTTTCTATAATTCTGAATCTAGAAACATGAAATTAAAGATATATGCTCCTAAATGAATGAGAATCCATAAGAAGGGACTTTGTGGTATCTTTTTTCGTTCTTCTAATAGTACTTCTTGAATGTTCTGAAATTTTCATCCTTAGAAACATAAAATTGAAAATGTAAGGTCCTAAGTGAATCAGAAACCTTTAAATGGATTTTTTGGTCCTTTTTCTTTATTCTAATATACTTTTTCGTAATTCTGATATTTATTTTTCATTATTCTAAGATTATAAACCTGAAATTAAAGAGATATTGTTATTTATGGATGACATAACACCATTATTAAAAATGTTCCCAAGGGAGTTAAGAATCTTAGTTTAAATTTATTATATAGTATAGTTTTTATAAAAAAATGTCCGCTGACGAAGTAGCGGGTTTACAGCTCGTTTAAACATAAAATATTTAATGATATGCCGTCTGAAAGTGTACATCCCATGACTATTTACACCAAAATTGGTTGACACATACTTACGTCGACTAAATTTTTAATGATGTCTGTCTGTCCGTCTGTCTGTCTTTCAGTTTCAGATTATTATAAAATTTATTTTTTATTTTTTTATTAATAAGAACAGGAAAAAGCTCGGGATACCATACTGTCAATGTCGTCCGAGGGTTACATATTATATGTTGGATTTCTTTTAATAAAAAATTAAAAGTTGTGTATAGTGTTGATTGAAAATAATATTTTTGGAGGTACATTAAAATTGGTCCAGCTCACGAAAGTGAAATAATTGATTCCTAATGTTTTGGGAATTAGTTTAAAATTCATAAATCTGTAATTTTAGGAGGGTACACTTGCAACATTTTTCGTCTTCGCACAAATTGACGCACTTTATTGAGTTCAGGAATTTTTTGTAAATCGTTAATTTTATCTTATTTAAAATCTTTTTTCTGAAAATCATGAAATACGGGTTCATTAATTTTTCTTTAGCTATCGTTTGATACATGTAACATTAATATTGGTGAATTTTCTTTTTTAATTTTTTTAAGATTTTTCTGGGATCATCAACAAATTACCGTTTAATAGCATGTTGCAATTATCTTAGGAAGTTGAAGTTTGACCAAGATATTACTAATAATACCTACTTCCATAGTTCAAACTTATATTTAAATGAAATTAAGAATCTTCAAAAAGAAAAGTACAATCATATCTTAACAAAAAATTGCTCCACAAAATTACTTATGTAAATTTTTCGTTGATTTTCCCCAAAACGCTCCAAAAATTTAATTATTTTTCATAAAGCAAATAATTTGTGTTGCTAAGCCTATTCATAAACGAAGAAAACTTGTAAAAATTTTGCCAAGTAACGAAGAAACTGCAAAACTAAACAGTTTTTCAGCTTTTCTGAAAAGTTATTAAAAATTACATAAGTAGTTTAGTCAGCGCAGGGACGAAATGCTTTTGTTAATAAGGCTATATTTAAGAAAATAGTAAAAACATTTGATTTCAATTAATTATAAATTTAAGATAAAACTTTTGTATTTAAAAATGTATTTTAAAATTACTAATAAATGTCTTATGCCAAGAAAGAAATATTATTAAATATTTTGTACAATTTGCAAAAATTACCAGAATGATAATAAAAATCATGCACAAACAATAGATTTAGTTTTAATTATTACTCTATATTATTTGCAACTTTATTTTATAAGTAAAGAAATACTTTTAATTTCATGTTCATGCAAAAGTCTTAGCGACCACCTAACAATCTTTATACGGACCCCTGTTGAGAACTTCCGTTTTGGATAGAAAAATACTAAAAATAGACGTTGGCTAGCAAGAAAACGTAATGGCTTTACTATGCGAATACCTATTTAATAAAATTTTAAAAATTAGCCAAATAAATCGCCACCTTGTTAAAAATCGCCATGTCGCAAAACGGAAAATTCAGTCGCCAAGAGCAATTAAAAATCGCCATGTTTGGCGAAAAATCGCCACATCTGACAGCCCTGACTCAAATTGGGCGATTGTTCACTGCATTTGGTTTGTTTGACATGTTTATTTTTTTTTTTGGTGTTTGTTTATTGTGAACAATCACCCAAATTATAAAAATGTAGAATTACCCAAAAATGATTTTTGTGCGATTATTCATTTATTTCAGTATGAAGCAAAATAAAGTTTTTGCTTCATGCTGAAATAACTCCTTGGTATGTCGGAAAGCGGCTTCGCTAACATAATTTTCCTTTTCACACAATTATTTTAAGAAAAAAAAAAAATATAAGAGTTTATAGAGAAATACTTATGTTCTTCAAAGGTTTCCGGCTATTGAGAATAAAAAAATTTAATTATGTAGAATCTATAGCTGAGTTATAGAAGAAATGACATAACATTAAATAGTTAGGTTATTGTATAACACTTACAACAGTTTAATTAGTTTATATAAATATAAATATTCATAACAGTTATGGGTTATTTGACATTATGAAAAATAACCCACTGTTGGGCGAACAGTATCAAAATGAACATTTTGATATTTGGCTGATTATTATGGTATTCACTCGAATATTGTTTGTTCGATTAATCAACAAATTAAAATCAAATAATTGTTCGATTAAATTAAAATCAAGAATTTCGAGTAAAAATTTATTCGAGCAAATTATGCCAATTAATCGAATAATTCGAGTAAAAAAATATTTTAAATATTTCCTTTCTTAACTAATTTTAAGGATGTATTATTTTTAGTTTTATAAAAAATTTAGCTTAAAAGCAATGTTTCAAAATTTCTGTAGAATGTTTAGTATCTAAAAGTGGCACCACAAGTTGAAGTTTTATAAAAAATATATATTTAGTAAAAAGAACCGAATGCCAAAATTACAACACGTAGTTAAAGGTCGTTTTTTAATTACAAAGAATAAACATCACTTTAAAAAATTATAATGTAAAACACAAATAATTTTAATACAAATATAATAAATAATAACAAAATAAATTGGAGGATTTTAAATTTGATTTGGAAAAACATGATTAAAGGTACATAGTTGTTATACCAATAAATTCTCAGTATGGTGTAGAGGATATAATGGTGATGGCTTCATTGAAATTTGTAATATAGACAGAATTTGGACTTAAAATTAAGTTCACAACCTAACTGACAAAAGTCCAAGTAATATTTGTATAAAATATTACTCTGAGTTGTTTTTACTAATTTATAACAAAAATAGTAAGAAAGTATAAATAAAATATTGGACATTTTGGGTAAAAGTTATGATTTAATTAAAAATAGATCCAATTATAATTCTTACGCGTACATTTGGAAAAAGGAATTATATATTTAAAATTTTCAATAAATTTGTCCATTAAATGGAGAAAAGAAGGTAATTCTAACTAATTGTATATTTGACTAATTTATTATACAAGTTTATAGAATTTTTTATATTTTTACACTGATATTATCAGGAAATTAAGAGTTGCGAAACATTTTTGCACAAAATTGAACTAAAACATAATCACGAGATCACTTAATACAAATAAGAATAAATTATCTTAAAAACTATATATTTGTATAATATTAAATGATCATCTGAATGCCTTCAATATTTAACATAATAGACAATGAATTATAAAACATTCTAAAATCTGGTGCTCAGAAATTATTATGTTTTCGCTATAACTAAATCATTTAAAGACATTTTATGGTCAAAATAGTAGATCTCCGATACTTAAAAATATTGAACAAATATTTTGAATATAACTGAAAACCTCTGTGTATAACATAGGTTAGTATGTGTCGAAATAAACATTGGAAAAACGAATAAAAATTTAAGTTATAATTTACTCGAGTAACTTAAAAGATTTTTCGATTATTCGAGTAATTTAAAAACTGCATTTTCGAGTTATTTGATTATTCGAACAAGGAAATAGTCGAGTAAAATGAATACTTTACTGATTATTCTCCAAATTTTGGGTGATTTTGTAAATTGTTTGGGTTTTTGTTCACAAGTATAATCGCCCAAAACCCAAAAATTTACAAATGCCCAATTTTTTGGGTCTTTGTGTACTTGTGAACAAAAACCCAAAATATTTACAAAATCACCCAAAATTTTCTGAATAATCAGCCAAATAGCAAAATGAACAATCGCCCAACAATTTGGGTTATTTTTCATAATGTCAAAAAACCCATAACTGTTATGAATATTCACCCAAAAACTAATTATACTGTTGTAAAAATTTTATTCAGCCTATTTTTTTTTTAAATTTTTTGTCATTACTTCTAATAATTCAGCTGTAGTTTCTAAATAATAAAATTTTTTTTTTCAAACAATATTTTTTTAATAGCCGGCCTTCGGTCGGGCGGAAGGGTTTTTAACTCTGTGGTATATCCAAAAATGGCTTCTCTTAAAATTTTTTTTATAAACATTTTCACTGTTAAAAGTAATATCTTTGACGAAAAATTAAAAAAAAAAAAAATCGGAAGTGTAAAAGGGATCTCTGATTCTGACTACTTTTTTGTCATTATTAAGTTTTAATGGTGAAAATATTGAAATAAACGCTTTGAGTGCAATTGAATATAGTTATAGGCCTTTGAAAATCTTTCACGAACATATTTATATAACTTTTATTAATTGTAGAAAGAAAAATTATTTTAGCGGAGCAGCTTTCGGACATACCAAAGAGTTAAAAACCCATCCGTCCTGCCGGAGGCCGCCTATTAAGAACAATTATTCTGCCTCATTTTAAAATAAATGAATAATCGCCCAAAAAACATTTTCGGGTAATTTTACATTTTCAGTATTTGGGTGATTGTTCACAATCATAGTATAATTATAAAGTATACTCGTAAGAACAGATGTTTTACAATGTTTTTGTATTCCTATGCAAAATTTTTTTCGAGTTTTCTTTACTCTTCCTCTCCTTCATTCTCTCATTTGCTGTTCATAGCATTTTGACACTATCTGCAGTAGTTTACGCTAACTAAATACAAGCAATTTTTGTTTTTGTAGATGTGCGAGCATTTTCTAATTACGCTATGGTTCACAATGAACAAATACCAAAAATATTAAACTTGACAAAAACCCCAAGCACAGTGAACAATCATCCAATTTGAATTTGTCTTTTTCTTGGGCATTTGTTCATTTATGGTGTTTGGGCGATTATTCGTACAGCCGTACACAAAGACCCAAATAATTGAGCCTTTGTACATTTTTAGGTTTTGGGCAATTTTCCCTTGAGCGATTATTCGTATAGCCTTTTAATATTTCAAATCTTTTTGAAACAAATAGATTTGCTTTGAAAAATTGGTTTTTATTATTAGGACAATATTGATTATAAGTGCCGTATGGTAATAAGGTTAAATTGTACTTTAAGGTCCAAAAGAAGTTATACCCTAAATATCTAAAACTTATTGTTGTTGTAAATTGTATTCCAATTAAATTTCTATAGTTTTTAAACACAAACAAATTTTAGAATATTTCAAAGCATATTTATAAAATTTCAAAATATATTCCTGTTACTACAATTACTAATTATGAATGAGAATTTCTTATATAGTTGAAAGTCTATGAATATACATAAGTATGTATATGTAGTTTATTTCTAATTTGAACATGGATTTGTAGTGTTGTGTATATATTGAAAATAATAATTTTTATGTTTAAATTTAAGCGTTTATTTTAATTTAACCACTTCTATGAATTATACATATATCTGAAACACCCTGTGTGATAATTTATATTCAACACTCCTTCAGGGTTGCATTTCCTTATTTACAAATACAATGAACTACAGCCAACTTCACGTTAAAAACCAATTTTTTGAGTTTTAATTTCAATTTCTTGTAATTTGTTTTATTTAAGCATTTTATTAATTATTTGTGCAGTTTCTATATTTAATAAAAAATAAACAAAGTGCCTGCATAAGTGTAAAACTGGAGAAAAGTGTAACGAAAAACCTACAAGAAAGCCTTTTTATAATGGCATTTCGCAATAGTGGTTCTATTGACACATCAATTGATCAAATGGATTCAAGTATCGAAATGCGTTCTCCCTCTTCGCCTGTATGTACCATATTACCAAGAAAACTACGGTTTGCTTCACCTAGTCGTGATGATGAAGAAGAGGAGGAGACGGCAGAGGAGTCTTCAGTAATTGGAAAACAAAAAATTAGTTTAAGAAGAAATATACTTGAAAGTGATACAGCAACACAAAGAACTCAAACACCAACAATGTCTATATCACCACCCTACCGTAAAGTTAGAGCATTAAGATTGTTCGATACGCCTGCTACGCCGAAAACAATTTTGGAGAAATCATCTGGTAAATGTTTAAATCACCTTTCTGCAGTGGCAGCGGCAGATGTGTCCAAGAGACACGAGTCCTTATTCATTAAGACAGTAGAAAGACCACGATCTTTACCTTTGCATAACAGAGCTCTGGACAATGTCATGCAACAGCAGACGGCTAATGTAAATCCTTTCACACCAGATAGTAAGTTTTTTTTAAATAAAAATACAATATTATGTTTTATGGTTTTAGAATATATGTAAAAATCGTTTATCTCTTTCCTTTAAAGGTTTAATGGCCCACAATAAGAAACGTTGTCGAACACAATTTGGACGAGAGAATCTTAGTAATAGATCATTACAATTGTTTCTCAACAGTGACGAAGACTTGGTTAACGATGGTGATCAAGCGCCAGAAATGCATCAGGCCCCAAAACGTTTAGCCCTGCAGGACACAAATATAAGCAGATACAAAAAGGAGTTTCTTGAGTTATCAGTGATTGGAATAGGTGAATTTGGTATGGTATATAAATGCCTCAATCGTTTGGATGGTTGTACTTATGCCATTAAAAAGAGTATTAAACCAGTAGCAGGCAGTTCGTTTGAGTAAGTATAAAAGTAACAATATTTTAAATGTATTTAAAAGTTGTAGTAATCAACTTATATTTATTATATTTTTTTTTTTTTCAATACTAGAGTTTATAATTCAAATTGTTTTTATAAATTTAAATTTGTTAATTGTTAAATTAATAATAATAATTAATTGTTAAATTGTTATAAATTTGTAAAAATGTAATTTATTTTTTAATTCATAACCAACATTTTGATTCATCTTATTTTGGTTATTTTAATTTATTATTTATTACTTTACATTATTATGGTTAATTTATTACTTTTCATTATTTATTAAATCAATTTTCATATCTTATTTAATAATTGTTTTTAAACTGTATTATATATTTTTAAGTAGAAATTATGGCCAATAGGCTAGATTACTAATACTTCGAAATAAATAAATAAATAATTTTTTCTCTTTCCAGAAAGCAAGCTCTTAATGAGGTTTGGGCACATGCTGTTTTGGGCAAACATGATAACGTAGTACGTTATTATTCCGCATGGGCAGAAGACAATCACATGCTTATACAAAATGAATATTGCAATGGCGGTAGCTTACAATCTCTTTTACAGAAACGTTCTCTGGTGGAATCAGAATTGAGAATTTTATTATTACATGTCGCCGAAGGTTTACGTTATATACACTCTAACGATTTAGTACACATGGATCTGAAGTCGGGCAACATATTTTTAACAAAAGTACCATCAGTACATAAATCATCAATGCCACCATTAACCAAGGAGTGTTATGAAACTGGTATGGATGGCATTTATGAAGAGTTAAGTAATTCAGAGTGGTTGATAACATATAAAATTGGTGATTTGGGACATGTAACATCGGTCAATGAACCCTGCGTAGAGGAAGGCGATTGCCGTTATTTACCCAAAGAAATTTTAGATGATGATTTCTCAAATCTCTTTAAAGCCGATATATTTTCATTGGGTTTAACATTGTTTGAAGCTGCTGGTGGTGGTCCGTTGCCAAAGAACGGACCTGAATGGCATGACTTAAGAGATGGTAAAGTACCCGATTTACCAACATTGAGTCGAGAATTTAATGATCTAATTAAAGTCATGACGGATCCTGATCCCCTAAAAAGACCTACATCTACTTCCATTTTTAATCATTCGTAAGTTATATGAGAAATGTTTATTTTATTTATGATATTCTTTGTTTTGTACAAATTTAATTTGCCCACTGTATATCTCCCCTTTTTATGTAATGGGCACTTAGCAGAAGTCTTATATATTTTATAATATTATATTCAAATTATTATATTCAAAATTTATTAAACTTTTATGTTTCTGAAATTAAAATGTAAGTTTTTTTTTTTTTTTTTTTTTTTTTTTTTTTTTTTTGATGTGAATACTCATCGATACATAGCGGAAGAAAAATAGCTTAAAAATTCCCATCCTCATTAAATATTGATTCAAATTTAATTAAAAAAAACAACTCCAGGTTACATAGTACAGCGAGAAAAGTTAAATAGTGAATTAACTCAACAAAAATTAATTATATAATAAAAACAAAGACTTCTTATATATACTTTACTTTTAAAGAATAAAACGAAAAAAAAAAAAAAAAATATTATCTATTACATCCATAATAACTAACATTTTATTTTTATTATTTTTTTAGAGTATTAAATTCGTTAGAATCAAAGAGCAAAGGCCAATTAAGTCAAGAATTAACTATAGAAAAACGGAAAAATGAAATATTACTACGAAAATTGAGAGAAGCTCGAAAAACAATTAAAGCATTTGAACAAAATGCAAAGGGTAATAAAAATTATTAAACAATTCTAAAATATATAATTATTAATATTATATTATCATCTTATGTTTATAGCCCATCATTCTAACTTTAGTAGTCCCCAAATGATGTCAGACCAACGTTGCCTACGTTCATATACACGCAAAAAGCGTACACCGTGTCTGAATTCTAAATTGGAAAGTCTTCGTGATCGAAACAAAAATGTTATTAATAATCTAAAATATTAATTTGTTATTTCATTATAATTGTGTATGTGTTTTATTTTATTTTTTGCTTTATTAGTAGGTACGTTTTAAATCATTTAATTTAATTTCATTGAATATCATATATTGTGAAATTTGTCAAACAAGCGTTATATCCATCTCCCTATTTTCCCCTATAGTCGTCCTTAAATTAACTTTTTTTTTTTTTTTTAATATAAGAGTTTTCGAATTCGGTTTATTATTATGTTTTTATTTTATTGTAACAAATCTTTTTATTTACAAACAAATGTTTATTATCAAAATAAAATGTAATATCAATAAAATAAAAGAAAAAAATCCTGTAAATAAAAAAAATATATAATATTTTTGAATAGTAATACAGTATTTATATTTATTTCTTTATGCATAACTTTGTTCATATTAATACTTAACAAACATTTTACTACTTTATTCGTAACGAATCATTTTTGTCTTCTTTAATATTCCCCTCCTTATTTTATATGTTATATTTGAATTTATTTGTGTGTTAAAATTAAATTTATTAATAATTATTTGTTAAGTAATTTTTTATAATATTAATAAAAAATTAATAATTATGTTGTATTGTTTATTTTATTTTATGAAACTTTTAAGAATATATTTACTATATTTAAAGGTGGTTTTACACTATAATACTTTTATTTATACTATAATTATGACTTTTCAGTGCATGTAAAAGGACTTCCGCTAAAAACTTCGTTCAGATAATATTAAAAATAAATAGATAACTCGTTATAAAAACGTGTTTGTCTGCATAGATTGGTTATATAGTCTCTAAGGTTTAATATATACTATACTTAAAGTCCATTGATAGCAATTAAAGAAGTTACAGGCTAATTAATATAGCACTGCTCACTGAAAAGCTTATTCAATAAAGGTACATTTTCTATTTCTGTTTTTATACAAGAAATAATTTATAGTTTCGTATAAATATGTTGCTCTCTTCCTGAAATTAGCAAAATACGCAACGTCGTGCAACTCGGTATACTGACGAGGTGCACATCTTAAGCCGCACAGTTAAAAAAAGATTTTGGCAGAATAAAGATGTAATAATAACTGTACTTGAATTCTAGCGAAAAAACTATTTAATTTTCTTAGAAATGTAATGAAATTTTGATACTTTTAGGTTAATAGGTTATTAAAAAGCACAGAAATTTCGCTATACATAGAGAAATATCTTCTTTAATTCAATAAAGGTATTCACCTCAGAAATTTGCAACTTTGACCCTTGCAAAGTAGAAAATTTGCATCGATTTCTGTAAACACAACAACAACCACATAGAATAAATTTTGCACAACTTACTTTGCAAGGGTCTAACAACGTTGCAATTTCTGAGGTGAATACCTTTATTGTTTTTGCATGGAAAAATGCGAAATATATTTTAAAACTTTTAAAGGATTGGATTATACGTCATTGCCTAAAATTTTTTAACCATGTAGTCTAATACTCAGACGAAAGATCTGAGGATGAATTTTTATTAAACTTTAAGATTACTGCAGTCCAAAGTGTTGTTTAGTCAACAAATTCAAATGGAAGCCATTCCATAGAAATCATTTTTTTTTTTTTTACAGCACTTCTTTATTTGCAATCTATTTTACAATTTAAAATAATAAGCAAATCATATAATATATAAGAATTAAGTAAAATTAACTTAAGATATTGAGATTTTATAAACTCAATAAAAGAAAAATTACACTATTTGTAGTATTTATTTACTACTATAAATATTTACATAGTATTAACATACATATTTACATTTTTTATTTCATTTTCTATAAGGGAGGTCAAGTACATGAAATCGTTTTAATCTACGTATTTCATTACTAGTATTTAGTAAGTTAATAGCTAACAAGTTTGAATGCTTACTAAGACGGTTGAGATATCTTTCACTAAGACGCGCAATTTCCTCTTTGACCATTGGAATTTTGAGATCTTTATGGATGTTGATATTTTTAACAAACCATGGAGCTTTTGTAATTAAATCAATTAACAATTTATTCGCATTAAAACTACTAAATTTTACGGAAAATGTAAAATATATAACAAAATGAAGCAAAATATGAATATGTTGCTATTGTTATGGACACTCCTATATGAAGATTGCAGTGTTTTATTCCAATTTTTGTTAATAGACAAAGTTAAAGTTCTTTAAATGTTTGTGTTTTTGTTAATCCTTAAATATGTATATTATTTCGTAATATTATTTTTGTTGCAAATCAAATATTCTAAAAAATAAAACTATTATTAGGTGTACCCTAATTTTATTGGTTTTGTTCTGTACAGCACTGTATATATGTACAGTATGTCAAGCAAATGTTTTTACATTGAAGAAAAAATTATTATTTCAACTTTATTTTACAATATTTCCAAATGTTTATAACATTGCAAATTTTTTTTGTTACTTTTTGTTTTAGGTATATTTCTTTAACGGGTTTTACCAGAAAAAAATTCATTATGAATGTAATTACGAAAATACAACAACAAAAACTACACATACCCTTTAATCTATCTGTCAAGAAAATGTTTTTACATTTGCGTTTTTTTTCGCTATGTGAAACAATATTTGAACTTTGGGATGTATTATTGCCAATAAATTGTCAGTGTGATAATTATAATCACATAGTACAAGAATATGTGTTCAAATCCATGATATATATTACGAGTAATCCATAAATTACATATTAAGTAAGTCAAGAAAAAAAAAACTCCAGATCATAAACCCATTTGGGGTTTTTTATAACCTCCAATTCGGGAAAATTTTTAAAGATATTGTAAAAATGTATTTCTTATTAAGATATATACTTAATAAAATATTAAATCGATCCAAAATTCCCGTAATATTGTAGTTGATATCTCTTAATATCCATCTTCTTCAAATATTTGGCAGAAAAATAAATCAAATTAAGAAAAATTTGAATATATCCACTAGGGCTTATAATAAAGTGCTGTGGAAAGGGTATATCAATTTTATCTTCCAAGAAACAATGAAAAAAACACAGATGAATTACAATTACAGATGGAAAACTACATGGAAAGAAACATTCTTATGGGGACAAAGTATTCAACAATTATAATCATTCTCAATGATTTAAGTTAATAAGTTTAAAAAGTTATGAAACGAATTGTATGTTGTACAGGAATGTTTATACTATGTAATAATACAATTTAATACGGTCAGAATACGCCGAAAACCTTCAAAATCCTTTACAAAGCATTTAGAAAATTAAATAATAAATATTCATACTTTCGTATTTAAAAGATATTGTTAAATACAGATAAATTTTATTCAAAATAGTTGGAAAATCGGTTTTATTATGAAATAAAACAGGTGTGCAATAACATTTCTAGACTTTTAAAGCTCATTTAATAAAAAGTGTTAATAAATATGAGTTTATGAAGGATGAAAAGTAGTTTTTTCTCCTTATTTGAAGAAAAAGTGACAAAAAGGTATTACAGGACCATAATGAACTAAAAACACGCACTAATATTGGAATATACAAAATTCCAATTGACTGTGACATTTATTAATAATTTTATTTGATGAAAAAGGTTCCACAAGAAGTTATATATACCAGCTGTTACCATATTGAATTAAAAATTCCGAAATTTTTTGATTTTCTTAAGCAGTTTTATAAATGTAAAAAGAATTTCTTGACACTAAGATTTTTGTGTTTGTTTAGTTTTTGCTCCATTTTTAATAGTTTAAATCATTAAATATTAAGTTTCTTTGAGTTATATAATAATAAATATATTAATTAACGAATTCGTATTAAAAATTTTTACATTAGCAAAAAATTATATAGTTTTTTAAAGCCAAACTTCGACAAATTTATGTTTTCTTTTAATGTAAAAACATTTTCTTGACATACTGTATATGCAAATTTTATATTATTCATACATACATAAATAATTACGGAACAAGCATTTCTACATTTCCAAGATAATTTTCTTTAACCAATTTTTTAAATATTGCAATTCGTTGAGCATTTTTTATATTTTGTGGAAGATTTTTATATTCCAAACTACCCACGTGTTTTATGCTCCTGTATTGTCCATTAGTGTAGCGTTGTTTTCCTGGGTGTAGGTATAATTTTAGCAATTTTTAATATATTTGGGTGCATTGAAGAATCAATTATGTTATTGAAAATTCCTAAGAGGTAAGACATCACATTTCTACATTTCTACATTTTAAGGTGAAATTTCATCATGTCCATAACTTTTGGTAAAATCTAGTTTTGAAAGAATGTCATTTATTTCTGTGGAAGTCGTATGGATAAATTTAAAAGTGTTTTGAAATGTATTTAATGTTCTTAAGTTAGTACACGAGACACCTGATAATGTTTGAATTTGTTCCGTTAATTTTTTCGAAACGTCAAGAAAATATTAATTCAAAAATTACTGCTTTATATTTACATCATTTTTAATTTTTCAACCAAGATTTTCATTTAGGAATTTCCAACACTTTTTTGGATTTTGTTGAATTTGACTTAAATTATCAGAATACAAATTATTCATACATACACCGAAAAAAGTCTATGAAACATTTTACAAAAAAATATTTCGTAGCCAATTCATTCGTAATATATAACAATATTTCTTATAATTTACGAAAATAAATTTTATGAAGCATTTTAACATTTTACGAAATTCACGAAATCGTTCGTAGTGGTTTCTTTCGTAATATTTAAATATTTTCGTTTATTTTCGTTTGAGAAACACGTATTACAAATTTTTATTTTAAATAATACATAGTAAAATATAGTAATTTAAAACTTTCTGATTTAAATAATAAAGATATTTTATTATATATCTGTGTTATTTTGATATAAAAGTTAATTTCCATATTATTTATCATTAAATTTGACTATTTTTGGAGATATTTTTGACATTAGAAATTTCCATAGAAATTGTTGATTTTGAATTAAAAACTTCATCAGGAGCACTTTCAAAGCCCCAAAGAACAAAAATTAAAATAGGTTTATTTGAAATATCCAAAAATTAGAAAACTAATGAACAACGGAATCTTAAAAAAAAACGTAAAACAAGCCGCCAACGGAGGGATAAATATTGGATATCGCATATGTTTTAAACATAATTTTACATTATTCGATATTTTTATTTTACACTTAAAAGTTTGGTAATTCAAGTTACAAGATAGAACAGCAAAAATAAAATTATTTTTATTTATTTATTTATTAAATCAAGTAATATAAAGAAGACTTTAAAGGCCAATAAATAAATTTTTGGATTCTAATACATAAGACATATCCCAATTTAATTTCGATTTATCACTTAAACTGCTCATTCGATCTTATTAATTATTTTTTAATGTCTTGAAAAAAGCTAATTTTAAAAAAATGAATGAAGATTCCAATTCACATTTTGAGCTGCTCAAGTCCAAAAACTGTATACCGTTATTATTATTTTTAATAAGAATGAATTTACATTACATTAATATCCTAAATCTGAAAAAACTTTTTTTGTAACTAATAAAAATCACATATTATTATGAAATTATAAACTAAAAATATTAACGTTTTTTGTACATGTTACAATTACTTTTCTATTTATAAAAAAAAAATATTCGTAACAAATACAAAATTTTATCGTAAAACAATATAAAAATTTTGTATATAATAAGAAATATTCGTAAGCATTCGTTTATATTACACCATCCTTTCGTGGTCCAAAATCACGAATTATTTCGTACATTGTACGTTCACAAAAAAAAGTAAAAATGGACTTCAATTACGAAATTTGTAATATTAATTAATTTTTAATTGATTTTGCTCCAATCATCAAAATGATAATATTAATAACTAGAATAATTGATATTATTACCTATTTTCCTTAAATAAATGCAATGAGCTGAACATTTTTGAAAATTTACTTAAATTTATTTTATTTCTGTACTTTTATAGACAAATATTTAATTTTTATTTATATTTTATTAACAGCTGTCAATTTATTAAAAACAAAACTGTAAATGAATTATAAAATTAATTATATTAATAAATCACATAATTAAATTCCAATATAAAGTTAATTAATAATTTTATTAAAAAATTATCTGAAATATTTTTTTCTGTGTTTGTTTTCGTTTATATAAGGCATGGATTTTTTTCGTTGTACTCTACAAGCTTTCCTGATAATACTTTTCAATCTACTATTAACATCACATTTTTGTTTTCCTCATAATTTCAATAATTTATTTTTGTATTTAATTCTTGAAAATTTTTATTCATCCAAGGCATTATTTCGTTTTTTAAAAACTTCCTTTAAATTTTGTTCAATGTAGATTTTTTGGCTGCTGTTGAAATATAAGTTATAATTTTTTAGGTATCTTAAGACGAATTACCGGATTCATGATACGACTGCAACAAATTATTAAGTTTCGAATTTGCTAACTCATAATTACAAACTTCAACATATTCGCAATTAATGAAAATGTGTGTTTGTATCTTACATCAAATTATATGATGATCTGTTAAGTCACAGGTAATAGTATCTATAAAAAGTGTTGTGTTGCTGTAAACGTGATAAATACATGTACCAGATACTGCTCGTGTTTTTAAAGTGTGGCAATTTTGATAACAAAAAGTAATAATTTTTCGATGAAGACAGTAAATTTAGCAAAACATTACTTCTGGGATTTTTAAAAGTATGTAAATTTTAAAATTATTTCATTAATTTTAATATTTTGCAATGATATACTAACAGATTCAATAAAGTTTTTACTTTCACAAAGTTCTGTGGTATTTAAAACTAGAATGTATAAAAATTGACGTACCTCCATATCCATCCGATCTACAACAATGAACAGCATTCTAACCAGAAATATTATATAGTTTGAAGAAAACCATGTTTCTTGTACAGCAATGATGCTAGGTAGATTTGGAAATGTTGAAATTAACATTTCAAATTTATCAATAGCAGAAATGCTTCTTATATTAACAGAAATAATATGTACTATGGGAAAATTTAAAGATTTACAATAATTTTTAAACTTTTTGTAAATTTTAAAATGTTTATTCATAAAAAAATGAAATTGTGGTAAATTAATATAAGACATTTATTTTACAATATAAGTGTAAATGATTACATTTTCATTAAAACTCACGAAAACATTAGAGATTTTTGCGATATGACGAAACGGAATGCAATGCATAGAATTTGGATAAAACAACAGCAATAACAACAATTTTCAAAATTATATCAATCGATAGAAAATCTCAAGTGGAAACACATTACTTTGAGTCTACATTAGACAAATTTTTATCAAGACAAACGTCAAAATGAACTCGAATTTATGGAAGGTGGCAACAGTTGTGCAAAAACAACAATATGGCGAATTCAGTAATGTTTTTTATATATGCAGTTTGACAGCTGTAACAACCAAAAATAATAATCAACTGTTTAACTGAGGCTACCTTGTATAGATTCGCACTGATTTTGACGTTTGTCTTGATAAGAATTTGTCTAATGTAGACTCAAAGTTACTAAAGCCTGTTTTACACTATAATACTTGGTATTAATACCAGAGTTTCATTTTCTATAATACATGTCAAAAAATGTATTATGGAATAATACTTTCCATAATGTCATAATTTTTATTTTCTTTATTAAAATATATATTTTTTTTTTTAAATTAGAAAAGAAAAATTAAACAGAATTGATTACAAATCCAACTACAAATATAAAAGTGTGCGGAAATTTGCTTCAAAAGAAGCAATTACATTTCAATATACAATGTATTGAAGATATTTACACTATAATACATTTGAAAATATTTTTGGTATTTTCTGCCTGTTTATAAAATTCTCATCGGAATTGGATTGGAAACGAAATTCTAATTCAATTTCAACTTGAAATGGGTTTATGAAAACGTAACGAAAATAATTTTTGAAAGGATAGATATTTCCGCTCTAAATCACATTTTATGCTCTTAAATAAACAATAAGAAAATTTTAAGCTTTGTTTTGAAATTCTCCTTACAAACTGGAGACGAAATTATTTAAATTTTCAAATCCAATTTTTGGATTTATTATATTAGTTTTGTTGAGAAAATGTTTTAAAACCAATCTGTGTTGGATTCTATAAACAGGCTGATTAACACATAGTATTATAGTGTAAAACCCCCTTAACGAGCCAATTTATTAAATCATCAACGGAATTGGATTAAAAACGAAAATCAAATCCAATTTCAACTTGAAATGGGTTTATGAAAACGTAACGAAAATAATTTGTTAAAGGATAGATATTTCCGCTCTAAATTACATTTTATGCTCTTAAATAAACAATGAACAAATTTTAAGCTTTGTTTTGAAATTCTCCTTACAAACTGGAGACGAAATTATTTAAATTTTTAAATCCAATTTTTGGATTTCAAAAACAGAAATCGAATACATAAACTAAATTAATTAGTTTTGTTGAGAAAATGTTTTAAAACCAAACTGTGTTGGATTCTATAAACAGGTTTATTAATACATAGTATTATAGTGTAAAACCCCCTTAACGAGCCAATTTATGAAATCATCAACGAAATCGGATTGAAAACGAAAATCAAATCCAATTTCAACTTGAAACGGGTTTATGAAAACGTAAAGAAAACATTTTGTTAAAGAATTGATATTTCCATTCTAAATTACATTTTAATGTTCTTAAATAAATAATATAATGAAAATTTTCCTTGAATACATAGGTATCATAAACCGAAACCGGAAAACAGTTAATCGGGTTTTGCTTTTTTAAAAAATCAAATTTCAAAAACCGACCGGTTTCAAATAATTTTTATTTTTGAAATATTCGACATGCCGTTTTTTTTTTTTTGAAAATGTGTATTACTTTTTCAATAAACAACCCATATTTCGCATTTTTTATATTTGCTCGGTAAACCTAAAATATTTGAAAGTATTTCTTATTTACATTATTATCAGAAATATGTGTATTTATTAAGTTTAGATGTTAAAAATTTCTAGTTAGTAATTTGAGTAACACCAAACGTACTGAGAACTGATATTTGTATGTTTCTTATTCATTAACACTAATTTTTGTTAACAAAATAATCATAAAAATTAAATTTGAGT
Organism: Protophormia terraenovae; assembly: GCA_951394005.1. Lineage (NCBI taxonomy): Eukaryota > Metazoa > Arthropoda > Insecta > Diptera > Calliphoridae > Protophormia > Protophormia terraenovae. Next base: position 35,062,746 of record OX596074.1, read on the forward strand.
TTTTACGATTGTCACAAGAAATATTTCTCTATCCAAAATAAGGAAAATTTCAGTAAATACTTAAAAAAATCAAAATTTTCAGCATAATCACTTAGCATGATTATTTATTTTTATATTACTTATTGTTACATATGACATGTACTTTAAGCGTACTTTCTTTATTAAACATTTTTTCGCTTTGAATTTATGAATTTATTTATTTATTTATTTATTATTCTTCAATAGCATAACAGAGCCCAATGGGCCATTAAAAATGTTAACAAATTTACCACTTAACAAAAACCACAATAATAAATACAGTATTAACAATAAATAAATTAATAAAAATTATATGTTTAAAACTTATATGTATATGAAAAGAATTAAAAAAAGGAAAGAATTTAAAAAGATTAGAGAAAAATAAATGAATCTCAAGTGCAGATTGTCATAATATCATGAATCAATTATAAATCATTATTTTGAAGATAAAGTAAAGTTTTTCTTGTAAAGATATCACGTGAAAGTTCAAATGTTCTGAGTGAATTTGGTAAATGGTTAAAAATTCTAGCTACACGAACATGAAAAGACCGCTCCAAGGTAGGCGTTAGTCTCGGTATAAGTATTTGGTGATTGCGGATAGAACGATTAAATGAAAAAAAATTACTTTAAATACAAAATATTGTCTGAAGTATAGATATTATAAAAACAGAACAACAGTCTGGATTTAACATAGTTCAAAAAAGAACAATCTAAAAACCTACAAACAAATGCAGAAACATGACTACGTTGTCGTAAACAGAAGAGATAACGAATAACTCTGTTAAGCAAAATAACTCAATGCCATACAAAAATATAGGCATAATTAAAGAATGAATTATCATGATTTTAATATTCATAGGTAGAATTAAATTAACACTATATATTTTACGTAATATGTAGTTTACTCTGGATATATGTATATGAAAAGAATTAAAGAAAGAAAAGAATTTAAAAAGATTAGAGAAAAATAAATGAATCTCAAGTGCAGATTGTCATAATATCATGAATCAATTATAAATCATTATTTTGAAGATAAAGTAAAGTTTTTCTTGTAAAGATATCACGTGAAAGTTCAAATGTTCTGAGTGAATTTGGTAAATGGTTAAAAATTCTAGCTACACGAACATGAACACGCAAAGAAAATACATGATTCCTAAATGCTCGCGGAAATCAAGTGATGTTCCTAAGTAGTTTATATGGCTAACACAATCAAATTATTGTGTTTTACACTAAGCTGAATCAATTATTTTTTATTCTGATCATTTTAACATATGGTACTTTGTAATAACATAAAGTCGGTGTACTAAAAGAATAATATGTTTCATAGTAATATATTATTTCAATGAAATATTTGTATGTAATATTTTAATGCGAGGGGTGACAATAATATGCTCATCTTTATTGTTATCTCTCTTTCGAAATAATTTACTCATTCAGTAATGAAATCTTAAATGTGACGGACGTAAAGTGAAGAAAAACGTTTAAAAAAGTTCACAAAATTTTTATTAAAAAACTTTATTATTATTTTTTAATAACGAGATCCGCGGAGTGCTGACGGAGCAAATCATCAATGGCCAAATTTCAACTGATATGATTGAGGGAATCATAAACCTAAACATTAATGATAGTTACCGATTATGATTTGACAAACCATGTTTTTTCTTTGCGTGAAAAGACCGCTCCAAGGTAGGCGTTAGTCTCGGTATAAGTATTTGGCGATTGCGGATAGAACGATTAAATGAAAAAAAATTACTTTAAATACAAAATATTGTCTGAAGTATAGATATTATAAAAACAGAACAACAGTCTGGATTTCACATAGTTCAAAAAAGAACAATCTAAAAACCTACAAACAAATGCAGAAACATGACTACGTCGTCGTAAACAGAAGAGATAACGAATAACTCTGTTAAACAAAATAATAAGTTTCTACATATTATAACCAAAGGTACCACTATATAACTCAATGCCATACAAAAATATATGCATAATTAAAGAATGAATTATCATGATTTTAATATTCATAGGTAGAATTAAATTAACACTATATATTTTACGTAATGTGTAGTTTACTCTGGATATTACAAAATTTATGTGTCTATCAAAATTGAGTCTATTATCAATCCACAAACCAAGACATTTGATATGGTCAACAAACTCAATTTTAGCACCATTAAATTCAATATCCAATTTCCCTATCGGAGAACCAAAAAGCATAGCTTTAGTTTTCATTAAATTTACAACTAACTTATTCTCCTCCATCCAATTAGAAATATTAAAAATAATGTACTTAATCATTTGTTGCATTACATCTACAAATTGTCTTTCACCACAAAAAAGAAATAATAAATCATCTGCATAAGCAAATGGAATGCAAGACAGATTAAGTTCAAAGATACTAAAAATATCATTAAGATAAATATTAAACAATAAAGGTCCAAGTACAGAACATTGGGGCACACCACTTGTGACAGGTAAAATAGTTTAAATTTGTTTACCAACAGATACATATTGATAACGATTGCTAAGAAATGAGAATATAAGCCTACAAGACGACGACGAAAGACCCAGATTTCTGTTAAGTTTAGAAATTAAGGTGCAATAGTCAACTTTATCAAACGCTTTGGTAAGGTCCATTGATAAAAGAACATTAAAATTGTAAACATATTTGTATTTTTAATAAAAACCAGTTAGCCGTTTTTTAAGTGAAACCACCCAGCAAAAATTTGTTGGCTTTTGGCAATGACTACTACTTACTAGATTCATTACCTGGTAATGAGTTGTCATTATTTTTCTAATTTCTTGGAGTAGTGGAATAACTACTTACCAGTAAACAACAAGTTCATTTAGTTCTGCAATGGCTCAGTTGGCTAGAGCGACTGAGTAGCACTCAGAAGGTTCACGGTTCAAACCCAAACTAAACACAACTATTTTTTATGAAATTATTTTAATTTCTATTGGTATCTTAAAAGTATTTACAACGCACGCAAATTTTAACGTATACATGGCGTAGTGAGTAAGACAGTAGTCTATGAAACATGAGCGAAAGTTTTTGCCTAGGTTCAAATCTCAGTTGAGACAACTTTTTGTTTTTATTTTTTTTTTTTTTTTTTTGTTTTTCATCAATTTTGTAGTTTTGTAGCATTTATAGTTTTGTAGAATTTGATTAACTACTTATTTGATTGTTTAAAATAAGTACTTTAATAATGGGGACCCATGAATTCGTGGACATCGCCATATAAAGGTAATGAGTTTTTCACCCGAATTATAAGTAGTTACCGCTTTTTAACAATGTAATATGTTGGCTTACCGGGTAAGTAAAGTTTTTCCTGGGCAAAGGATGACAAACGATTCAAAAGGGTAAAAAGGTAACGGTAATGATATTTTGAATTATTTCGGTAAGGGTATTTTAGCATTATCGGTATTTTGAGCTATTTCGGTAACGGTATTTTAGAGTTATTGGTATTTCGAGCTATTTCGGTAATGATAGTTTAAGGGTAACAGTTGTTTCAGCAATTTCGATTATCGGTTCGTAACCAAGAAATATAAAGTGCATTTTATTAAAAATAAGAATTTTTCTTAAACCGAAAAATAACAGTAATTGTATTTTAGAGTTTTCGGTATTTTACCGGTATTTTCGGTAACGGTATTTTAGCGATATCGGTATTTTCGGTAACGGTATTTTCAATAGTCAGTTTGAACCGGTTTTCTGAAAATTTCAGTTTTTTAATACAATTATGAAACTTCTTATATAGCAATTTCAAACATTTAATAGTGAATAAGATTTGTGCATCAATTTTGTTTGTTTGTTCTTAAAGTTACTGGTGAAAGAATTATTTGGCCCTATGAAAACGCCACCACCAATACTCGCAGCAGCTGTGAATTAAAACAAAACTCCCCGTTAGGTAATGTTCAATAATGATATAATGATAATCGATGAGGATAAACAATCGGACAGTTAAGAGTATAAGCTGCTAATCTCTAGGCAGAAAACAACAATTGCAGTCGTCTTTTTATTACATTTCTAGTTTCGCCACTTAGCTCTCTGTACTTTGTATCGGGGGTAAATAAATATCTTGTGAGATGGCGTTTCGGGATCACCGCAGTATTCACACTTCGATGTATCATAGGCACCTATGGCTTTTTCTATAGCCAGCAGTTCCGCAGTAGTGGATGATAAAATTTTATTGCAGTAAAATGATTCTGAGTGGCCAAGCTCTTGATGGAAAAAAGACATAACACGACGCGTTCCTGAGAATTGCACCATCAGTGAAGAGAATCTCGTAGCCATGTAGCATACATGGGAATATTTCATTGAGCATTGAATTTTCATTACCATTACTTAAAAAAATTAATAGTTTAAAAAATTTAACTACCATTTAATGATACTGATTTTTTTAAATTACAGTTTTTTAAGTAATGGTAATGAAATTACAAAAAAATGCTCAAATACTAATTATAATTACTGAAAAAAGCATTGTTTGTATAAAAAAAAAAATTCTTTCAAATGTGTTTCTAGTATTCGTGGAGTAGTTTAATATCGTTTTAATAAAGATTTTTAAATCATTTAAATATAAATCTCAATTACAGCATGATTAATGAATATAAAATGCAGTATTTTTAAAAATTATGCAAAAATATATGTACCAAATAGAAGAGTAAACGAATACAAATTAAATATAATTAAGAAGTAGCTAGAATTTTACGAAAAATTCTACTAAATAATGACAATGAATTTATAAAATTAAATCATTATTTAATGATAATGATTTTATTTTTTTAAATAATTATTAATGAAAAGATATAATTAAAAAACATTACCTTTATTAAAAACAATGATAATGAAAAAAATTATAAGTAGCATTTCATTACCATTAAATTGAATAAATGGTAATGAAATCGACAATTCATTAGTCGATTTAATGCATTACTCCCATGTATGCCATGTAGATAGTATGTTATGTAAGTTTATGTTCTTTTTTTACTAATCGTGCCCTTGAAGGAGTCCAGATCAATCTCCAAGTTGTTGGGTATGTCACACATGAAAAGCGATCGTAGTTTTTCGCGAAAGTTGTGTTCACATCCTGTAGGTCACTTATGTATCCAGCTATTGGCAATTTGAATATTAATGTTTTTATGATTTCCTTTGATGCAGCTAAGTCTGCCCTATATTCAGATGGAATTTCTGCTGCCATATGATAGATGATGTGAGTCGGTGTCGATTTCATTAGACCTAGACTTCGCCTTAGGAAATCGTTGGTTGTCGTTGTATATATATATCTGCTCAAAATAATAGATACACCTAGTGGGACTACATTAAAGTGAAGATATCTTTGAAAAATTCTTCAGAAGTAATTTGTTTTTTTTTTTTTTTCTTTTAGAAAACAATTTGATCTAGCAATGACACTTTAATGAAAAATTTGGCAAGTATAAAAATATATTTACACATACGTTTTCGATTTAAATACCAAAAATTGTTGCTCATAATAATAGATACATTTTATTTCTAATTTTTTTATATTAAATCGAATTCTATTGTACTTTTTTGATTATTTTTACATAATAGAATATGAAAAGTTTAATTTAGGGTGAAAATATTATTTCCTGCAAAACAAATTTCCGGATAAAGTTGCAGAAAAGTTCCATCAATACATATACAAAATTTTAAGATACAGTTAAAACTTCTTAAAATAAATTTTCTCTAGTCCGAATGTACATGCGGAAAAAATGGAGGGACATAATATTTTTTGGCGAAATGAAAAATAATTTGTTAGGAAATAACTTCCAAAGAAGTATTCGCCATCCTAAAGGGAAAAAATTCACTTTAAATTCACAAATACGACTGTGAGTGAGGAGAAAATATAAAGGTTTGGAAATGCTTCTATCTGATTTTGGGGTTATTTTATGAGGTCTATTACAAGTTTCAATAGCACAAAAGCATTTTATAGATAACGTAGATATTTTCCTAAACCCATACTTGTAATTTGAAGTAACGATTTTCCATTTTTCTCTTAGTTTGAACCACTTTTCTCTCCTATTTGGTGCACTGATTGTTTGTTCCCATTTTCTATTTCTCTATAATATTTTCAACTTATATATATATATATATATATATATATATATATATATATATATATATATATATATATATATATATATATATATATATATATATATATATTGTTGAGTATGCAACACTGCTATATTGCGACACTGCGAAACTTACAACACTGTTGCACAATACATTTTCAAATTTTAACGTTCTACTAGCGTCTGTCCGTCTTTGTGTATCGTCTCAGCAATGAACGTGTTCGGTCGTGATATCAACTTATTAAACTTAAAATATATTTGTATTTCTTGTATTGAATAAACTTTTACTTTTAATAAATAAATATTAAAACGCGTGTTTTATTACCCAAGGGCACAACAAATTGGCGACGAGGATCTAAGTGATTAAATAAATTTCATCAGAAAATACAAGAAAAGCTATGGCCACATCACCACTTGAACAAGTGCTAGCGAAAATTCTAGTACAGCAACAAGAAGCAGCAAGCCGTCAGGAGTAACAGCTATTGTTACAACAACAGCAGCTTCAGAAACAATTTGATATTTTTGAACGCCAAGAGAGATTCATAGTCACTCAGCAGCAAATATTTCAAGATATCATCAGTCGCGACCCAACAGATTCCCCAGCAGTGGAGGAAATCAACACCATAGCATTACAGTCTTCAAATTCTTTTTTTTTTTTTTTTTTGAACTTTAAAATTTAAATGGCGGAGGTACGTAACCAAAATGCCAGGGTATCCCACGTTGGTCCAAGTGGATTCCTAGTCGACCTATATCTTCATATAGGATGCTGGAATGCTTGGATCATTTAGTAAAGTCTTGAGTTTATATGGTCTCCACCAGGGTAAATCCAATTAAAAGCACGCGGTCAATATAAACGACGCATAACTTTTACAGTTATGCGTGGTAATACACTGCACCGGTGTGAGCGAGACGCAAAATTCTCGAAGGCCGAACAACAAAAACCCGCCTGGCTGTACTTAAGAGATAATTACCGCGACGCGAGAGTTGTTCCCCAACCCAGAGCTACTTTACGACTGAGTCTTCAAATTCTTTCAACAGAGAACAACTAATTTGCGGTCCACACGTGCCTTTTTCATGCTCGCACATTGAACAAAATGTTGTGCGCACATGCATTTGGATAGTGTGGACCCAAGTTGTTCATGTTTTGTTCTTGTTCGAACACCGTTGTTCGCACAATTGTTCGAGCAACCATGTCTGCCATCAAACGTCATTTTTTATGCGGAAGAAGAGGCGCTGCATGTAAAAGTATCGAAGCGACACTGACGGCAAACAAAAAATTATGAAAAAATTATGTTCGACAAATGTTCTGCCCACTGAAAACTAAATGAACAAAATTGTGTGTGTTGCTCTGCCGACGTTTTGTTCTTGTGCGAACAAGAAAAAGGCTAGTCTGGATGTAGCGTGATGGACATTTTAGCAAAACAAATTTGTATACTCGTGTACGAACCAGAGGAAAATCGCACATTTGGTACATGGTATACCAGATGCGAAGATTTATTTTTGATTGATGCTAAAAATTTGTAAGACGCAGACAAGACTAGATTACTTCTCAGAAAAGTAAGCCAAAACGTCTATCAACAGTATCCTGACGCAATTTTACCATCAAAACCATCAAAAATTCCATTTGATGTAAACCTAGAAAAGATGAAAAACATTTATTTATTTAGTGAAGTTAGTAAAAAAATAGAGCACTAGCTGCAAAGGCCATCAGCAGAACTATAACATATATTGTCACAACAGTAAAATCATTGAACATTGCGGGTGCAGACTTTTTCGAAGAATTTGGTCTTTGGGAAATTCCTATCAACTCATTCTGCAAATCAATTCAGACATCTCATAATGACACATTAGAGATTTCATGAAAGAATTTCCTCAAGTGTTTGACAAGAAACTAGGTCATTGTTCTAAATTGAAAATCCATCTCCCGCTTAAACTAGATGCTGTTCCCAAATTTTTGTCCCAAACGTCCAGTACCCTTTTCAGTGATATCTCTAGTGGAAGCTGAACTTGATCGTTTAGAGAAAGAAGGCGTGATCTCACCTACTAATTTTTCAGAGTGGGCAGCACCAATAGTTACAGTGAGACGCTCCAGTGGAAGAATTACAATATGTGCAGACTATTCAACAGGTCTCAACGAAAAGGTTGAACCACACATCCATCCTCTACCTCTACCAGAAGATATTTTAATATGCCTCAACAACCGTAAGTACTTCACAAGACTTGATTATAATGATGCATACATGTAGTTTGAAGTAGATGACTCAACCAAGTCAATCTTGACTATCAACACACATCGAGGTTTATACACGTTTAATAGGCTACTTCCTGGAATTAGATCAGCACCAGGTACATTTCAACAAGCAATAGAAAAAATTCTAGCAGGCATTCCATAAGCCACAGCATATTTAGACAATGTAATTATTGCAAGTGAAACTTTACAACAACATCTTACATCTATTCGGGATGTATTGAAACGTTTCTCAGAATACAACATGACAGTCGACTATGATAAATGTGAATTTATTGAAACGTTTCTCAGAATACAACATGACAGTCGACTATGATAAATGTGAATTTATTCAACCTCGAATTAAATACTTAGGTCACATAGTTGAATCTAACGGTATTATATCGGATCCAGATAAAATTCAATCAATAACCAATTTACCTAGACCCCAGAATGTCAGTGAACTTAGGTCATTTCTTGGTTCAATTAATTTCTATGGTAAATTTATCAGCACAATAAGATCTCTTAGAGCACCTCTCGACGTATTGCTTCAAAACAATACTAAGTGGCATTGGTCTTCAGAATGTGAGAATTCATTTCAGAAGTTTAAACAAATTTTAGTATCTGATTTAATACTTACCCATAATAACCCCAAGTTACCAATAACAAATAGATAAAAGAGCACAAATATCGCATATAATGCCAGATGGAACGGAGAAACCAGTGGCACACGCGTCAAGATATCTAACGGCAACATAAAAAACTACAGGCAAATTGAAAAGGAAGCGCTTGCTTTAGTTTTTGCAGTAAAGAAAATTCACCGCATGATATATGGAAGAAAATTTTTGCTATGTACTGATCATAGACCGCTATTAGCTATATTGGGTTCAAGAAAAGGCATTCCAGTTCATTCAGCCAGTAGACTTCAAATGTGGGCATTAATAATGATGACATACGATTTTCATATCGAATACGTCAAAACAGATGACTTCGGTAACGTCGACATGCTCTCCCGATTACTTCCATCAGTTCAACAAGAGGATGAAGATTTTGTACTAACATGTGCTACATTAGTGTTCAACATAAGATCTATTATAAAGGACAATCTTCAATCTATTCCACTTATACACCACATGGTTCAGCAAGCTTCAGAAAAGGATCCAACAATACTGGCAGTTTTTCTCTACATCCAAAGTTCATGGCCAAGGAAATCAAAGGATATTCCAAACAAGGAATTACTTTCATTTTATAATCGACGATTATCTTTATCAGTCATAGACAATTATCTTATTTTTGGTGAGCGTATTATCATTCCACAAGTTTTTAGAAGCAGAGTTCTAAAAATTTTACACAAAGGGCATCAAGGTCAACAACGCATGAAGTCAATAGCGCGCAGTAATGTATATTGGCATAACATCGATCAACAGATAGAAGAATTTGTTCGCCTATGTCCACAATGTCAATCAAACACAAAATCACCTATTAAGGCATCGTTATGCACATGGCCCATATCGACCAAACCGCTTCAACGCGTTCATATTGATATTGCAGGTCCTATTCGTTCAAGTTACTACTTAATCATAGTGGACTCATTTTCAAAATGGCCTGAGGTATACCAGTGTAACACAATATCAACTAAGAAGATTGTTGAACTTATGACAGATTATACAAATAGATTTGGTTATTTAAACTTGATCGTATCAGATAATGGTACTCAATTTGTCAGTGCAGAGTTTCAACAATTTTGTAATCAACGAGGTATTCAACATATGAGGACAGCTCCATACCACCCCCAAAGCAATGGAAGATCTGAACGTTATGTAAATATTATAAAAACAGCAATTAAAAAGTCATACGATGGTGATTCAAAGGACAACACTAACCTTCAACCATTTTATTGCAATATTGGTCGCAAATTACGTACAGAAATTGATATTATCAAACCACAGGAGATTACACGAAACACGAAGATGGAAAAGCAGTTTAATAACAAACATAGTGCGAAGCATCGTGAGTTTCAAATTAAGCAACCAGTTTTTATCAAATCCTACAAGGATAACAGGATGGCATGGAGTCCAGGTGAAATTATCAAAAAAGTTGGTCATGTAAATTACCACGTAAAATTCAAAGCAGCGTTTAATTTTAAGCACACAAAAATTTTTTTCAACTGGCGACTGCGCTGAAAACAGTTTAAGTTTTCATTTTCGATCACATGCTTACTTAACAAAATTTGCTGCTCAAACACAAAACTGAAATAAGCAGCAACCAGTTTTTATTTTGTTCAGCAGTCAAATTAAATAAGCAGCGCACACACTCAGTTTTTTGCTCAGCCAAGTTGTTTTTACGTCTTAGTCGTATGCGCTCAGCACAACGTAGAATCATTTTTCAGCAACGTAAGAACAACTGGATAGTAAGACTGTATAGTTCTGTACAGTTGATTTACAAAGTTGTTTGGTTTTTGTTTATACATTTAAAAAGGAAAATGAAGTTGATTATTTTAAATGAAAACAAATAGAAAACGGTGCAATAAAATACTACGAATTGTATTAAAGATATTTATATGTAGATTTATTAATTTTAATTAAAAAAAAAACAAACATTTTTTATATAATATATTTATTTACAATTTATTTAAGATAATAGAACTTTTATAAAAATATTAGATAATATTTAATACTAGTAGATGAAAAAATATTAGCTAAATATTAAATGTTGTTTAAATTAAAGAAAAAATTAAAAACATTTTTGTTACTTGCAATAAGAAGAAAATTTTGTTATTTTATATAACTTTCTTTGTTTTGGTCTATTACACAAAGTTGTTTGGTTTTTGTTTTTAAATTTTAGAAGGAAAATGAAGTTGATTATTTTAAATGAAAACAAATAGAAAACGGTACAATAAAATAATATGAATTTTATTGAAGATATTACATACATATATCTTTATTTTATTAATTTTAAATAAAAAAAGTTTATCATTTAACAAATATAGAAATTTTGTAAAGATAAATAAAAAAAAGACATTATATTTATATGTACATATGTATTATGTTACCGAAATAATAAAGATTTGTTGTGATTTTTATTTATTTATTTATTTATTTATTTATTTATTTATTTATTTATTTATTTATTTATTTATTTATTTATTTATTTATTTATTTATTTATGTATCTAAAAATAAAAGTTATTAACTTGTATGTTGAAGACTTTTTGGTTATTAATTTAGACTGTTGAAGACTTTTTGGTTATTAATTTTTTATTTTATCATTGATCGGCTTTAATGTCTTAAATAATTTTTTACTTTTATTGATACCTCAGCCGAACAATAAGACATTTGATTATACAAAAATAATTATAATAACAGTGCAATTCTTGACCGAGTGACAAAAAAAAAAAATATTGTGATAGTAAAAAAACATGACAACAAAAAAAATTTTTTTTTTATTCTGGCTATGAAAAAAAAAATTGTTTATATATTTTTGGTGTTAGTTGTCGCACTCATAAAAGCATATAATAAGTAATTATTAATTAATGATAATTGTCATGAATTAGAGAATAGCACTGTAAGTAACATTTATATAATATTTAAGATTTACGTAAGTATAATGACTTAAACGTAAGTTATAATAAATTATCCGCTTTATAAAATATAATCAACTGCTGGAAAATTATATACATATATAACTCTCTTTTAGTAAAATTATGTCACTATTTACAAATTGGAATTGGAGTTGAAGGGTTGTTGAGTAATGAATTATTTTTAATAATAACAAACGAATCAAAATTAAGCAGATCATCTGCTAATAAATAAAAGTTTTAAACGGAAAAATATAGTCAATTAAACAATTTATCAAAGAAATATTCTATTTATTTCAAAATTTAAATATTCTAAAACATTAACAAATCAAATTATAATGCGCTAACTTTTATTTAAAAAGTCCCAGCAAAAAAAAAAAAAAAAAAAAAAAAAAACGATCAAGAGCTTCCAAAAAAAGAACATTTTCATCTCTTCAAAAGTAGAACAAAGTGTATATATACTTTTTTGTTACAACTACTTTGTTTCAACTTTTTTAAAATTTAATAATAATTACTTCCAAAAAAATTAAAATTAATGAATTTCTAGCGGGAAAAAGGTTAATAATTTCTAAGAAAATTTAAATTTTAAATCATATTCATTATATTTTGATAGCTCTAAAACAGACTTTTTGTTATAAAATTTTATAAACATAGTACTGCAAAAGAAATGAACTAGAAATATAGAAGAAGAACATCTTACCAATAACAATCATGGGTTAGAAAAAGAACTTCTGCAGCACTTTTTCACCACTAAGTACTTCCTTCAGCTCTTTATTAGTTCCTTTTTTGTTGGGGTGCTACATTCCATGTTATATCTTTCGGAATAGTAGGTCCATATGTTAGGAACGATTTTTAAATTTCATATAGTTTTTTTTTCACTCACACGGATCTACTCTAAAATTAAAATTTCTATTTTTTCTACTAAATATGATCCTTAATCAATTTAATAAAAGTTAAGATATTTTCAATTCTGTGATTATTAATATTTAATAATATATATTTTGAGACTTGAAATTCCCTAAATAATAAAAAAAAAACTTGGGCCTTCTCAGAATAATTTCTGTCCACCAGGGGGGTTATTGTGTAATTCGTTTCGAAAGAAAACACTTTCGAATTTCAATGTATAAAGTATACAAATTCGAAAGATTTTCCTTTCGAATTTAGTTACAAAATAACCCTCCAGGTTTTATAATACTTTGTAATTTTTTTTGATTAATTTTGTTCAATATTTAAAAAAGGCGACAATTTATTTACAAATATAAACAATTTTTGAGATAATTTACTCTTATTTGTATTAATGATCTAGTGATTTTTATTTCGCAAATTCTAACTTACTAACAATATCGATGAAAAAATACAGAAAATTCAACATAAATTTTACATACTTGTATAATCAATGAGTCAAATATACAATTGTTAGAACTACTTTTTTCCATTTAATAGTCATATGTATTGCAAATTTAAAATATATAATTTTTCTTCCAAATGCACGTACGCCTCCATCTTCAACTAAGCCATAATTTTTACCGAAAGTGTCCAAATTTTTTTTTTTTTTTTTTATTATTTCGTTATAATATACGATTCTGACCAGTATAATATTGTATATAAATACATATTATTAGGACTTATATCAGGTTATGAAAATATATTTATTAGTTTCTCAGTTATTGCATTTTAAAAATGACAAAAAGCTCTTTGAACCACCCTTTATTAAAAAAAAAAATATAAAAATAAAAAGAGTTTCGTATTTCAATTTAACGTTTTAATTCAATTAAACATTGCTTTTATTGGGTCCAAAAGTTAAGCTTAACTACAAATTTCTTTAATAGATCAAAACAAAGAAAATTATACAAAATAACAAAATTTTCTTCTTATTCAAAAGAACAAACATTGTTTTTTTTTTAATTTTTTTCTTTAATTTAAACAATATTTAACATTTAGTTAATATTTTTTAATCTACTAATATTAAATATTATCTAATATTTTTATAAAAGTTTACACAAATTTTAAATAAATTGCAAATAAATATATTATACAAAAAATTGTTGTTTTTTTAATTAAAATTAATAAATCTACATATAAATATCTTTAATACAATTCATAGTATTTTATTGTACCGTTTTTTATTTGTTTTCATTTAAAAACTATACCACTTAATTTTCCTTCTTAAATGTAAAAACCATAACCAAACAACTTTGTATATTGACTGCGCAGAACTGTACAGTCTTACTATCCAGTTGTTCTTACGTTGCTGAAAAAGGTTTCTACGTTGTGCTGAGCGCACACGACTAAGACGTAAAATAAACTGGCTGAGTAAAAAACAAAGTGAGTGCGCTGCTTATTTAATTTGACTGCTGAACAAAATAAAAACTGGATGCTGCTTAAATCAGTTTTGTGTGTGAGCAGCAAAATGTGTTTAGTTAGTATGTGGTGGATAACTAAATCAAGTAAACTTGTTTCAGCAAGATGCTGTAAAAAAAGCAACTGTTTAGAAAATTACGACTGCTTTAAGCAGCTATTCGAAACACTGGTATGTATGTATGTATGTTTGAAGTCTATAGCCGCCTAAACGGCTATAGTGAATTTTTCACTTTTTCTTTTGAAATTCCATGCGCCACGCCCACTTACTAAATAACTATTAAAAGTAGTATATCTCGGAAATCGGTAATACTAGAGTCCTCAAATTTTGCACGAACAACTTTGACACCTATATGAACATTCTGAAAAAAAAATAGGACTAGCAATAGGGGGTGTGGCACATCCCACGCCTAATATTGCTTGCCAATACCAAATGCCGTAAATTTAGGAAACTATTACAGTTACATTTCCCAAATTTTGTACAATAAACTTAAGTGTCAATGTGAACACTTTGTGCAAAAATGGGCGGAAAAGAAATAGTGGGCGTGTCATCTCTCATATAAAGTTAATACCAAAATTTTTATATCTGGGAAACTATAAAAGTTAGAGAGCTCAAATTTTGTACGACTAGCATTAGCTTCAATATGAATATTTTGGACAAAAATTGGTACACTAGCAATAGTGGGCGTGGCACCTCCCATATAAAGAAAATATTAAATTATCATATCTGAGAATATATAACAGTTAGAGTTCTAAAATTTTGTCGGAGACACTTTGGTATCAATATTAATATTTAAGAAAAATATGGGCGGACTAGAAGTAAGCGGCATGGTACCTCCCATATGAATTAAATGCAAAAATTCGTATATCTGGGAAACTATTGGAGTTGGAATGCTCAAATTTTGCACAAAGAATTTTGACATCCATGAAAACATTCGTCTAATAAATTAGAGGATTATGGGGGTATGGTCCCTCCCATAAAAATTAAATACAGAAATTAGTATATTTTTTTAATCCTTTAATTACTATGTATTTCATTTCGGGGGGGTGGCGAAGCACACCGGGTATTAACTAGTTAATAATAAAAAAACACCAAAAATAAATTATATGCACATTTTATGAAATATATAAAAATATAATATATAAAAGTAAAATATAACAATTATTAGTTTATCAAAAATATAACTATAAAATATAAATTGTCAACTTCGAAATCATACAAAAATTTGTCACGTCAGTGAGAAAGGTATAAGCACGTCGGTGCAGATCAAAGTATTTCTACTTGTAAAACAACAAAACATGTGTGCTATGTCCTACAGTAATATTAACGTTCATATCCTTTCCATTAGTAAATAAACAACTAAAATTTCTGTTGGTACTTTTTATTTCAAAATAAAAGAAACAAATATTATTTGTTTCTTTCAGTTTGAAATAAAGATCTTCCCGCTTGACCACAAAATCCGATTAAGATATCACCTTCGAATAAATCACGAACATTTCTCTAACAAAACCTTCGAGAACGACTATCGAAGGCGTTTCGAGAATGAACTCGTAGAGTTCACCTGTCGTTCAGTTTGTGGCAGCAAATCGATCGATATCGAAGGTTCGTTTATGATATCTATATCGCGTAATAAGTGATATCATTAGCGAAACGGGAAAATATTCGTTTTCAATATCGAAAATTGTTCGATATCTATTACTAAAGAATCGTTGGCAATAGTTCTATTCTGTTTCATTTTCATTTTGTTTCCCATTTAAAATTAAAAGCTCTTTTAATTTTTAAAGCAATTTTTTATTTTGAACTTAATAAAACAAATATTCAAAAATACATTTTAATGTCAACTTTCTAATACAATATACATGTCGATGGTCCCAGAGGAAGTCTCAATAATATTAGTTTTTCTGTTGCCCAAATCCACAATTTTTTGGTCAAAGTTTACTGAATTAATCTGCATGAAAAAAATTATAATTTAGATAAATATGTTATTTAGCGAATGTCTTTAGACATGTAGCAATGTTACTTACCATTTTTACTATTATTCAGAAAGGGTTTTTAAAGTTAAATTTACATCCTAAACTTTAGTCTAATTTATAACCGATCAGTATGAACTATGACTAAAGAATGACATGTACAAACAAGAATATGCGTATTTTTTTCAAGTAATAAAATATCGAGAAATTGAGAAGAAAAGATAATTTCTCGAATCATTTACTTTCGAAATTTTATCGAAAAAATTTTATATTGCGATAATCCGATATATTAAGAATTCTCGAAAATTTCTCGAACGTTAACTATCGAGAAATTATCTAGTAAGTTACGATGCTACGAACATATTTATTTTTATTTTTATATATTTTTTTTCAATTATGACATTAATTACATTGATAATTAATAATTAATTTGATTTCTTCATCCATCAAATTAAGATCTTTCGGAGAATATTTCAACATTTACTCTTCCATTTCAAATCACATTTCCTTTTTTTATATTTAAATGTATGCTGTTAATACTAACGATACATAAAAATTAAGTATAAAATTATACTCTTGATACTAACGATACGTAAATATTACGTAAAAAAATTATTATTTGCTTCTTAAAATATATTACGCCTAAAGAAAGAACTTGAGGAATTTCATACACTTTGGTTTCCATGCACGAGAGTAACAAGGATTTGAAAAATATGTATACCCAAAATTTACGTACATTAGTATTGCAGGGTTAACTGTGAATGCAATCAAGATTTGTGCATCAATTTTTATGATACGTGGCTTTGTTTACTCGTAGTTTTGCTAGCTTTGAGATAAAAATGATAAACTGAAACACTTCACTTTTAAAAAGAAGTTTTAGTAAAAAAAAGAAATCTTGAATTTAGCTTTAAACATTTTTTTCGGACACTTATTTCGTAATATCTTCTAAATAGAAATAAATGAAATAAATAGATTGAAAAAAATTCCTACAAAAATAAAATAATTTCCTAATTCTTTAAAAAATGAAATAAAATCCAAAACAAAAGAAACTTATTTCATTATTCTTTTTCTTAACAAATGAAAATACAATAAGAAAACTTTTCTTCGTTAATACAAGCCGTACGGAAAGTTCTTTGACCGTCGTTATCCTTCGAAATATGACATTTCTCCCACAATTTTTCAAAAAATCGTTGAATGGAAAATGCAAATAAAATAAAACAAAAAAATAAAATTAAGGGGCTTTTTTCATTTAATCTTTTTAGGGCAATTTTTCATTCCAATTTGGTGCAAATTCACCAAAAAAAATTAGGTCACAAAATGTCCCATGTAATTTTTGGGGCCATTTTTCGTCGAGTGTTTTGGGGCCATATTTCCTGGAGCCACAGTTCGCAGAGCCTTATTTTTAGTTCCATAAATTAATACATTCTGCCTTTTTCTATGATCGATAAACTATCATCTTTTTTTACAAGATTATTATTTCTCCTCCATTTTTAAGTTTGTTTTTTGGGAGGAAATTTTTTATAACTCAAGGTGAAAAAGAGGATGTTAATATGAAACTATTTTTCAGAAAGACCAAGTTCTGTACAATTTTGCTACACATAATTTTCGATCGGACCAGCAGTTTAGCGGATACTTATTACCACTTTTTCCGATCGGCTCACTGCAATCGTAATACTACCACTTTCAATACAACGCACTCAAAATGTTTCAGATTAATTTAAGACCTTAACAATTTGTTGTCCTACAAAATCAAAGTCATTATTGATTGGTATGTATTTTTTTTATTTCTATTAATTGGTTGACATAAACATTAATAAATCGAAATGTATTCGAAAAGACTCTATTATGTATTAAAAGTATTTGCAATTGCAATTGATGTTTGTAGTTTGTTATACATCAATATTTTACGGATATTTTTGTTATTTTGTTTTAATAAATTATTACATATATGTATGTAGATATATATAAATTATTTCAGGATGTTAATTTTGCAGTCCAACTCTGTTTTATAATTATTTTTAAATCAAGTTGTCGTGGTTAAATGATTACACAATGGACTTTGTAGTTTAAGGTTTATTTCAATTAATTGTTGAATTTGGTTGATGATATTTAACGTGGTGTTGTTATATGCTGCTGTTGAGAATATAGAATAAGTGTCCCAGCGTTATCGAGGCAACATAGGTCGTGACAAACGTGGCTGTTAGATTTAGATAAGGTTGGCAGATCGGGTTATTTTTATATGTGGAGGATGCTAGAAAAGTTCTTAAGATCAATTTTTTAATAAAAGAAAAACAAAAAATATTAGAAACAAAAAAAAAAAAAAAAAAAAAAAAAACACATTTTTAAATAAATGTATAAAAAATGAAAATAATATACTACAAAAATTGTGGAGAAAAAGAAATAATTCTTTTGTTTTTAGAAATAAGAAGAACCTAATATTTGTAATAGCACAACAATAAGAAAATATTAATTGAAATATTTTTATCATAAATCGAAAACATAAAGAATTAAATAATTTAGAAAAAATTGCAAAAAAAATCTAATTATATGTATGTTTGTTTGTTTGTCTCTCTGCATAAAATAAAAATATTTCAAGAAATATGACTTATTGTTTATTAGTTAAATAGAATTTTGCAGTAGGTTTTGCTTTACGTTTGCAAATTTTAAGCAAAATGTTATGTATGTTTATACAAGGGTGTATAACAATTGTTGATTTTTTTCTTTTCATATCGCAATTATTATTTGAGAGGTTCTGACTATGTATGTTTTCTCTGAAGATGGGAAAAAATACGATGTGCATCAGCCTAAAAAACCATATTTGATAATTATATTACATCAAGAGGAAATTTGATGATTAAATGTGATCTGCAATAAAAATTTATACCGCCACCTTAATAACGACGTCGATCACGGCTACGTGAGCGTCGTCTATCACTGGATCTGTTGCTGCGACGGTGGTCTCTATCCCTGTCACGATCACTTTGTCGGTTTCGTTCTCTTTCACGTTCTTTTTCACGTTCCAATTCCCTTTGCTTAAGACGTTGTTTTTGTTCTTCTAAACGTTTTTGACGGAATGCTTCCTTTTCAGCAATCTTATAGAATATATATACATAAAATGTTATTTTTTTATATACATATGTATATATAGATATTCAATAACTAACCTGTTCTGGTGTTAATGGTAGCCAATAAATACAAGGCGTAGCTTTAGTCTTACGAAATAGATCGTCTAATAATCTTAACGGAGGATCTTCCTTTTTCTTTTGTTTTCGCACTAAAATCATTTAATTGTGAATAGAGACAGATATAAAATATTTTTGTTGTTAAAATACCTGGAGATAAGCTGTTACTACGAACATCTCTATCACGTCTTTGTCTACGATCTTTTTCCCGATCAATTCTATCATTTTCTCGGTTTCTGGACATGTTGCGATCCCTGCTACGATCCCGACTGCGATCACGGCTACGATCACGGCTACGTTCCCGCCGTCTATCTGCATCCCTGGTTACCTTCTCACGATCCAAATTCTCCTTCTTGCCAACATCCCATTCGCGCACTGGTCGAGAGCCCTATGTAAAAATAAAATATGATTACTGTTGATTATATAACACTATAAAAAAATCTATGAATTTCGCTATGAACAGCTACTTATATTCTTGTCATAGACCACTATTATATATTTCCAAATTTAATGGAATTCTATTATTTGAAAGAGATAACAAAGAGTTTCTACTTTAATAAAATATTAATTATGTTGGGATATACTTTATCGGACTGTATTGGTTCGACCTTTTAAAAAAGTTTTTAAACAGTTTATACCTGGGTGTTGAAACAAAAAGTTTAGTGGCATATTTTTCCTATACAATGATTACAATATTAACCAGGAAATCCACTCCGCTTTTTAACAATCTTATAAAAATATTAGTAACATTGGAAGATTGTAAATGAATATGTTGTGATTTGTAAATTATATAAATACCTCTTAAACATATTTTCAAATATTTTTTGTTAACAATTTTATAATGTTCATATTAATTCTTGAAATTTAGTAAAAAAAAAAAAAAGTTTAAAAATTGCGATTATATCAGTATGTGTAATTAGTCCAATTATCTTGACACTTTGGTATAAACTAATACTGGAACGGAGCTTATATTACTTAGTTCTTTAGTTTAGTGAACTTTTGCAGTATTTCTGAAGTACTTTTTTTTATCATCAGCTAGATGTTAGAACTTTTCAAACCTGTTATTCGGTTATTATGCACTGCCGGTCAACAGAATAGGTTCAAGATTATCCTGACATAAAAAGGCGAATTATTTTTAATATAATTAAGATAATTATATTTTTTTCATCTTAATTTCTAAAGTCTTGAATTCAAAGATGTTTAATAAATAGCAAGAAATAATTAATAAAGAACTAAGTACTATTTTTAACGGATTTTCTTCCATAAAATGTATTATATAAGGTATTTTTTGGGGTCATCTGAATAGGTTCATTAAGAATAAAATCATTTTGCGTCAAATATTTCTTGATCTCGCCCATAATTGTGTGTTTTTCTAACATTTTCAACAGTTTTCTATAAAAATATTTAAAAATTGGTTGCGTAAAAAATTTTTTCCATGAAGAAAAAATCAAAATTATAGCGTATGGACAATTTGGACTTAACCTAGAAATATGGCGAAGAAAAAATGAGTCAATTTTTTTCTTTATCGTAAAAAAATTTTTCGATAATCAAAATATTGTGAATAAATTTTTAAGAAATCAGCCTCGCTATGGGGAAAATATAAAAGAGATTCATCATTCGAGATGCCTCCAATTCTACTGATAATACATTAAAGCAATTGTTTTACCGTAAAGCATGTTATTCATAATTCAGTGCATCTAAGAAGACACCATTCTTGAAGTGAAATTCTCCCCTTTTCCCATGAACTTAGGTTCTAAAAAAGGAATGAAACAAATTTGTCTATAGGGCGAAAAAAATCAATCTGGACGGCTCCAATGGCTTTAGATATCATTAATTTCGTTATTTGAGAGAAGAAAAATTCTAATTATGGAAGTGTGGTGGAGTGGGTTGCAACTTCATATTACGAGTCATGTGAATTCAGATTTTCTTCGCATAGAATTTTAGAAAAAAAAACTAACAAAAGCTTTCTGGAAAAATTATTTTTACATTTAACACACTGAACCTATTCTGTTGACCAGCAGTGTATCGCAGTTTGCCTTAAAATTTTGTAGAGAAAATTCTACTAATACTCCTTTATTTAAATTGTTCCAATTTTTAGGCTTTGATTTTTTTTAGAGATTTTTACCCAACCTACAAAATCATCCAGACGTTATATCAGAATATTAAATTAGTTTAAAATATATATTATTACTGGATTAGATACCTCGATATTTCTTTTTTATAAAATACATATTTTCTGCATTTATTAAAATTTTAAAGAAACCAGAAGTCGAATTTTCATAAAATTTTGACAGTATTACGAAAGAACACGTGGTCATTCAAAATTTATGACAAATTGTTTGTTATAAGTACACTGTTTTTATTTTATTCTACATTCGCAATTTTATTCTACATTCGACTTTTACCGAGTATTTTCGACTTTTTCCGATTTTATACGTTATTTTAGAAATTTTTTTTACTATTCCACTATTTTTCGTTATTTGTCTTATAAAAACTTAAGAAAATATAAAAAATTATGTTGTATATACAACACAATCAAATATATTTATTAATTAACAGGCAACATACATATGCAATAAAATTGCTGGTTACCAGTGTTTCGAATGGCTGCTTAAAGCAGTCGTAATTTTCTAAACAGTTGCTTTTTTTACAGCATCTTGCTGAAACGAGTTTACTTGATTTAGTTATCCACCACATACTAACTAAACACATTTTGCTGCTCACACACAAAACTGATTTAAGCAGCATCCAATTTTTATTTTGTTCAGCAGTCAAATTAAAAAAGCAGCGCACACACTCAGTTTTTTACTCAGCAAGTTTATTTTACGTCTTAGTCGTGTGCGCTCAGCACAACGTAGAAACCTTTTTCAGCAACGTAAGAACAACTGGATAGTACGACTGTACAGTTCTGCGCAGTCAATATACAAAGTTGTTTGGTTATGCTTTTTACATTTAAAAAGGAAAATGAAGTGGTATAGTTTTTAAATGAAAACAAATAGAAAACGGTACAATAAAATACTACGAATTGTATTAAAGATATTTATATGTAGATTTATTAATTTTAATTAAAAAAACAAAAATTTTTTATATAATATATTTATTTACAATTTATTTAAGATAATAGAACTTTTATAAAAATATTAGATAATATTTAATACTAGTAGATGAAAAAATATTAACTAAATATTAAATGTTGTTTAAATTAAAGAAAAAATTAAAAACATTTTTGTTATTTGCAATAAGAAGAAAATTTTGTTATTTTGTATAATTTTCTTTGTTTTGATCTATTAAAGAAATTTGTAGTTAAGCTTAACTTTTGGACCCAATAAAAGCAATGTTTAATTAAATTAAAACGTTAAATTGTAATACGAAACTCTTTTTATTTTTTTAAATAAAGGGTGGTTCAAAGAGCTTTTTGTCATTTTTAAAATGCAATAACTGAGAAACTAATAAATATATTTTCATAACCTGATATAAGTCCTAATAATATGTATATGTATATAAAGAAATAATAAAAGAAAAAAATTTGGACACTTTCGGTAAAAATTATGGCTTAGTTGAAGATGGAGGCGTTCATTTGGAAGAAAAATTATATATTTTAAATTTGCAAAACATATGACTATTAAATGGAAAAAAGTAGTTCTAACAATTGTATATTTGACTCATTGATTATACAAGTATGTAAAATTTATGATGAATTTTCTGTATTTTTTCATCGATATTGTTAGTAAATTAGAATTTGCGAAATAATAATCACTAGATCATTAATACAAATAAGAGTAAATTATCTCAAAAATTGTTTATATTTGTAAATAAATTGTCGCCTTTTTTAAATATTGAACAAAATTAATCAAAAAATTACAAAGTACTATAAAACCTGGGGGGTTATTTTGTGACTAAAATCGAAAGTAAAATCTTTCGAATTTGTATACTTTTTCTATATTTCTATATTTGTTAAATGAAAAACTTTTTTTATTTAGAATTAATAAAATAAAGATATATGTATGTAATATATTCAAAAAAATTCATATTATTTTATTGGACCGTTTTCTATTTGTTTTCATTTAAAATAATCAACTTCACTTTCCTTCTAAAATTTAAAAACAAAAACCAAACAACTTTGTGTAATAGACCAAAACAAAGAAAGTTATACAAAATAACAAAATTTTCTTCCTATTGCAAATAACAAAAATGTTTTTAATTTTTTCTTTAATTTAAACAACATTTAATATTTAGTTAATATTTTTTCATCTACTAGTATTAAATATTATCTAATATTTTTATAAAAGTTCTATTATCTTAAATAAATTGTAAATAAATATATTATATAAAAAATTTTTGTTTTTTTAATTAAAATTAATAAATCTACATTTAAATATCTTTAATACAATTCGTAGTATTTTATTGCACCGTTTTCTATTTGTTTTCATTTAAAATAATCAACTTCATTTTCCTTCTTAAATGTATAAACAAAAACCAAACAACTTTGTAAATCAACTGTACAGAACTATACAGTCTTACTATCCAGTTGTTCTTACGTTGCTGAAAAATGATTCTACGTTGTGCTGAGCGCACACGACTAACACGTAAAATCAACTTGGCTGAGCAAAAAACTGAGTGTGTGCGCTGCTTATTCAATTTGACCGCTGAACAAAATAAAAACTGGTTGCTGCTTATTTCAGTTTTGTGTTTGAGCAGCAAATTTTGTTAAGTAAGCATGTGATCGAAAATGAAAACTTAAACTGTTTTCAGCGCAGTCGGCAGTTGAAAAAAATGTTTGTGTGCTTAAAATTAAACGCTGCTGGTTACACAAAACTTTTCGACTTTTCCCGACTATTTTCGACCTTATTCGACTTTTCAACAAAAAGTCGATTGTTCGATAATTCGAAAGTCTCTAATGTTTAGATTTAAGTTGACCCATAATGGATTTTGAAAAACGTACACGAGCCATACATGGCCGAACATGTTTGATGTAGCTGTTAGGGCTTAATCCACTTTTTTCTAATAGCTTCAAAATAAAAAATATTTTTGTAAATTTTTCTTTGACTGCTCCTTGCAAACGGATAAAGCAAAGGAAAAAATTTGGTCTGTTCTTTTTTTTTTAATCTGACATATCTTTCGAATATACTGCGACTAAAAAATCTTTAAAATTAACGGCATATATTTTATTTGAACGAACACCTTAATTTGTATTTCCTTATATATAAGACTCAAACCAAAAATATACAAACACAAAATTAAATTCTGATATTGACTAACGGAATTGCGGCATTGATGTAACAATACTTAGAGCGACTAAGACTTTTTTAATTATAAATTTCTTTGACATCGGCTTAAACTCGAATACAAAATAAACTTAATGACTAATTAAATATTTAAAAATTAAATTTCTTATGTTATGAACATAAATGGATTGTATTATTTATAAATATTACCTTTTTATCATCTTCATGACGCTCCCTACTCCAACCCGATCCAACTAAAAGATTGTCTTTATTAGTTTCCTGGCCAAATTTTGGTGCATCTTCTTTTGTTGACTCAATGGCTTTTAGCATATCATTTTTGATACCAAAATCAACATTTAAACACTTTGGATTCGAAGCAGGCCAGCGTACACCATGTAACGCATGACGGGTTTCAATGGCTTGACTAAAAAATATTAAGTGTATAAAGAAAAATATAACATTATTTGTAATGATCCCTCAAAGTATGTAAAAAATATGTACATAAATATGTATTAATATAATTGGTATATTTACATTGTAATGTTAAATAACTTTTTTCTTTATGTAACTAAAAAATCTATTGTATACACAGAAAAAAGTTTGTACAATACATAAAAATTTAGTTTCATTGATTTTAGTTCATAATATTTAAGAATAATTTTTTAAATATTAAAACTTTTTTCTTTATGAATCAAAAGTCAAGAAGACTTTAGCAAATTGCTTAAATTTTATTTAATATTTTCATTTGGAATGAAATGTTTGAAATTTTCTTTGGAAAATTTTTATTTTTTAATTATTTTTAGCTACATACTGGGATCATTCAACAGAAGAATCGCAGTTTAATAAAATTATGTACATATATGCTATAGAATGGAATCAAATTTGTGCAAATTAGTGCAAATTTCTAAACATTATTTTCCAACAACTTTTTCTTAGAATATTGCCATTTATTGCTAATATTTTCTACTTTAACTCTTTTTATTTAGCATTTGTGTTAGAATCTTATAAAAATAAATCAAAATTTAAGCAAAATTTTTGCAAAATTCCTAAAATTATCATAAAAATCAATTTAATAATATTTATGAACCAAATTTTATTTTTTATGAAAAAAGTTTGGAAAAAAAGTCATGTTCGAATTAGAGCCTATTTACATTGGGGATTATCGCAGGGTTTGTTTATGATATTTTGTTTTAAAGTTGCTTCAAAATCCCTTCTACATTTACACACATAAATTTCTATTGTGTAATTTTTTTTAAAATTTTTCACATGAAATTTTTAGTTTTGCGACGACGTGCAACTTTTCTTACCCCGCTTGCTTCTGTACACCTCTTGCCTACAAACGTAAAAGTTGCAGCGATTTTTCCCAGGGAAAATCCCCAATGTAAATGAGCTCTTATAATATTCTTAAATATATTTTTTGAAGTAGTTTAAAGGGATGTAATAATTTCATGTTTTCTTTAGTACTTGTGTATTTAAACGCAAAAAATTTGTTCCTTAAACATAATAAATTTATAATTTTTCAACTCATGTAAATAACGTTCAATGCATGCATTCGGCTTTAGTTTAGAAATTGCAGTATTTGACTTTATGTTAAGATTATGAATTTTTTACATTTAAATTAAAAATAACTAAAAATAGAATATAAATGTAAATATGCTCACTGATGAAAAAATGTAGACGAATCATCAAACTTTCATTGGTTTTAATCACTTATTTTAATGACGAGTTATTTCTCTAAAGTGAACACATGCACAATGAGACGCTAATGTTAAAATCATGCATGTTTCACTTAAAAATAAACTAGTGCATTATCACACGAATGCATGCATTTACTACTTCTTTTGCATGTCTGTAACCAATATTGTAGTTTATCAACAATTTCAAATGTTTAAAATATTTCTTCAAAGGAGGGAAACTTTGCAAAATTTTTGCAATAAAAAATATATACTTACTCTTCAGTTTCGTATTCAACGTAACACTTGGATTTAATTCGATCTATCCAAAAACCATTTTCTACTATTTTACCCGTTCGAGCCAGTAAACCCTTTAACTGTAGAACAGTAAAAGGACGTACTAAATTTGTTATGTACAAAACACTGCTGGCCTGATTTCGGGCCGGACTAGGTGAACGTTGAATGGAAGCGGGTACAGCACCAACACCTGGAACCACCTGATTAACTAGACGATTATTTTCTTTTAAAGACTTTGTCATAAGCTTGGAGGTTTTTTCCAATTTCTCAATGGAATCACGACGTCGCTCCGGCTCCGGTGATGGTGACTGTTCGCCTTCCTCGCGTTCTGATGCCAATTCCTCGACTTCCGAAGAAGACTCTAACTGCACATCGCTCAACGGCACTGGATGAACGTCGGCAATAAGAGTCTTCAACGAATCTGTGGAAATGGCCAGAATCTGTTCTTTGCTCTCAGTGGCTTTCTTCGTAATCCAACGGCGTTTGCGGATTGTTGTTGTAGTACTAGCGTTGCTGTTGTGGCGACCTGTATCAGCTGCTGCAGTAGTATTAGAGGATTCATTAGTTTTACCGTCTTGAGTGTTGTTTACCTCCTCCGACTTGTGATGATCCTTGGGGTCATCCTTAGCTGCTGTTGAACCTTCTAGTGAGTGACGTTTCAAAATACGTTCCCTAACCTCAGTTCTGCTGTTGTTTTCCTCATCCGATTGAGTGGCTTTCTCAACAACTTCACCCTCTTCCGGTTCGTCATCATCATCTATGTTTTTATCATTTCCGCTTTTTTGGGGGGGTTGATATTGCTCTTTTCTCTCACTACTATTGCTACGCGACCTTGGTGAATTGTCACGAGTATGAAGTTTTACCTCATCTTGGTCATCCTTGTCATGAATTTCATTCTTGTCACTTTTAACCGAAGAACGAGATTCATCATCATTCTCATCTCTGCTGTTTGTGTTTTCGTTACTAGTTTGACTAATTATATTCTCCTTGGCTTCTTCTGATTCTTCCACTTTTTTAGGACTAACATCTTTTTCTTTTTCATTTATATTTTTTTCATCACTTTCTTCTTCACCAGAAACATTTTTATTGTTCTTTTGCGGTGAATCTTGTGTTTCCTTTTCTTCTTGTTGACTCTGCTTTTTAGTACCTTTTTTGCCGGTCTTCTCAACTTCGTCTGCATTAGACTCGTTTTCACTATTAACCGCACCATTTTCCTCTTCAACAATGGTATTTATTTTATTTTCCGGCGTAGTATCACGTCTTGTACGTCGCTTCGCTGGACTGGTACGCAGCTCTTTGACAGGAGTTCTCATTCGTGAACTCCGTCTACGTTTAGCTTCTGAACGTTCTTCACTAGAATCTCTCCCTTCTCTTTCACCACCACTCTCCTCAATATCATCTTCTAATGGTTTTTCATTTTTTAATTCATTATTCGATTCTGCATCCTCTGACACCGAGTGTGATTTGCGGCGGCGGTTTGTACGACGTGATGCCGGGGCTGGTGAAGACACATCTGTAGACTTTTTTCTCTCACTTCGTCTACGCATTATTTCAATAAAAAAATCTCACTACACCACAAATATAACCAACGATATTTCAGCTTAAAATATGCAAAAACTATATTAATAATTTATTTCACGTTTTATAAACAAAACTTTTGCTAATTTCCAGTTTTTCTTGTGAAAATTCAATTAATGCTTTCACAACAAGCGGGGAACCATCTTTTTTTTTGGTTTAGTATGTTCAGTAGAGATACAAGCCGATCGGCTCCAAGCCGGCTTCGTGCCGCCGCCGTTTTCATCGGCACAAAATCAGTCGCCGTCGCTTTGTTATTACAATTTTACTTACATATGATCAAATTATTAGAATTAAGGATAATATAATGTGTAAAAGCCAATTAGTAATTATCAAATGATGAAATTCTCACTTCTATTTCAGCTGCTTCAAGTTTTTTGTAAATGGAGAGTACCCGGGCGGCACAGTGTAATATTTTCTAATTTGTTTAATTTGCGTCGCCGCCGAAAATTTCAGTGCGCGAAAAACGAACACGGACAAAGCTACTACATCGTTATTTGCGGTCCACACTAGCCTTTTTCTTGTACGCACATTGAACAAAATGTTGTGCGCACAATTGTTCGAGCAACCATGTCTGCCATCAAACGTCATTTTGCATGCGGAAGAAAAGGAGCTCCATGTATTACAATAGCGCGTAGTCAGCAACAGTATCAGCAAAAATTATCAGCTGATCACTGTCAGAACAACATGTTGCTGCCGTTATAATTACAATTCAGCGTAGGCAGCCACAATTTACAACCACCATCTAGCTTTGTTCTACTTGTGTATTTTAGCCTCTCATTTATTTGCTCACTCTCTTTGTCTCGTTCTCAATCTGAATGCAGCGCAGTGAATTTAGAAACAGGGCTAAATGAAACAGCACTGCAAACTGCTGCTGACCAAATTTAATCAACACCATAACAAACAGTGCATTCTAAAGAATCAGCTGATTATTGCAGCACACACTGCTGCTGACTACGCGCTATTGTAATTTGGGCTTATCGACGCGACACTGACGGCAAACAAAAAATTATGATTTGTTCGACAAATGTTTTGCCCACTGAAAACAAAAATTTCCTTGTTTATTTAGTGGTTTTTCCTTTTTATTTTGTTAAATACTTGTTTATTTGTAAGAAAAAAGTGACATCATATCAC
Organism: Protophormia terraenovae; assembly: GCA_951394005.1. Taxonomy (NCBI): domain Eukaryota; kingdom Metazoa; phylum Arthropoda; class Insecta; order Diptera; family Calliphoridae; genus Protophormia; species Protophormia terraenovae. Next base: position 35,092,072 of record OX596074.1, read on the forward strand.
ATCAACGTCAAGTTTCAATAATTGTTCGCATTACGTCGAGTCTATATTAGAGAAATTTGTATCAAGACAAACGTAAAATTTTTATTTGAGTTGCAGATAATTTTTTATCTCTGTCAAATATAGGAGAAAACGTATGTCACAATAAACCATGTAAAAAGTACCAACAACAATCAAGATGGCGTCTTTTAACAAGCATTATCAAGACAACGTTGTCAGAGCTCGAGCGCTGACAATTTTCTTTTAACGCTGCAATAATACTGACAAATTCAGTCTACATTAGACAAATCTTTATCTTGATAAAATTTTGACGTTTGTCTTGATAAAAATTTGTCTAATGTAGACTCAAAGTTACAATACAAGCAATATAAACGATCAGCTGTTTCCTTCGCGGGAGGAAACGTCACATAAACAACCAACTAATTCACGCTTTATTCTTGTTCGCACAATTGAATGGACAACCATGTCTGCCATCAAACGCCATTTTGTATGCGTAACGTACCGTCTATACTAGCCTTTAGGCCGGGTTAGTTGGTTGTTTATGTGATGTTGATGTCCCGTTTATTTACGGGAAAAATTTTGTGCAATTATCCAAAATTAATAACGTGACATATGTGTTAGGCCTTTGTTAGTAAAAACACAGAGTTACCATAAATGATTTACTAGAAAAAACCTAAAAATGCAACTCTGATTAAAATTAAACATGCAAAATATTTATCTATTTAATTGTTTGTGTATTTAATCATTTATGTTCATTTATTTCTTTGTTTATTTACATAGTATAATAATAAAGTACTCGCACATCTACAAAAACAAAAATTGCTTGTATTTTGTTAGTGTAAAACTACTGCCCACAATGTCAAAATGCTTTGAACGGAAAAATGAGAGAATGAAGGAGAGCAAAAGTAAAAAAACTCGAAAAAAATTTTACATATGAATACAAAAACAATTTGACAGTACCGCGAGGTTTGCCAATGAAAAAATTGTAAAACAGCTGTTCTTACGAGTATACTTTATAATTATACTATGGTTTATTTAGTGGTTTTTCCTTTTTATTTCGTTAAGTATTTGTTTGTTTATAAGAAAAATGTGATTGTTTGGCAACACTGCTAACAACTGTCACGGAACAACGCATAGTATAATCAAGGCTTATTTACTATTAGGTTAGAGCAATTCTACAACAAATACAACAATAAAAAAAAGTTCTCTCATTTGTTTTCGTAAAATGTCAAATTTTGTACATTGAAACAATAACAAAAATGTTATAAAAAATGTAAACAAAACACACATAGAAACAAACACCATATAAAAAAAAGATTTGACAGTCATCACATATAAAGAAAAAAAAAGTCAGCTGTGTTTTTAACTCTACCTAATAGTTAATATACCTTGAGTATAATAATAAAGTATACTCGTAAGACCAGCTGTTTTACAATTTTTTCATTGGCAAACCTCGCGGTACTGTCAAATTGTTTTTGTATTCACATGTAAAATATTTTTTGAGTTTTTTTCTCTTGCTCTCTTTCGTTCTCTCATTTTTCCGTTCAAAGCATTCTGACATTGTGGGCAGTAGTTTTACACTAACAAAATACAAGCAATTTTTGTTTTTGTAGATGTGCGAGTACTTTATTATTTTACTATGGGAACAACGCAAGAAAATTCTGTTTTCAACAGAATCAGACATCACATCAACGTCAAGTTTCAATAATTGTTATCATTACAATACAAGCAATGTAAACGATCAGCTGTTTCCATCGCGGAAGGAAACATCACATAAACAACCAACTAATTCACGCTTTAGCCCAAATAACATTAGCGCGTAGGCAGCAGCAGTGTGTGCTGACACAATCAGCTGATAATTTAGAATGCACTGTTTGTTATGGTGTTGATTACATTTGGTCAACAGCAGTTTGCAGTACTGTTTCATTTAGACCTGTTTCTAAATTCACTGCGCTGCTTTCAGATTGAGAACGAGATAAAGAGAGTGAGCAAATAAATGAGAGGCTAAAATACACAAGTAGAACAAAGCTAGGTGGTGGTTGTAAATTGTGGCTGCCTACGCTGAATTGTAATTATAACGGCAGAAACATGTTTAAGCCCAACATTGTAATTTGGGCTTAACTTGCATAGGCAGTTCTTAATATGCTAACGTTCTGATGATATTATGTATGTTTGTAATACTTATGAATTGTTTTAAATTAAAAATCGTGTTTATTTTCTTTTTGGGGTTTTTTTGGGGAATTTTTCTAAAAAATTTGGGGTTGACGAAAAAAAGTATCTGGCAGCCCTGGTCAGTGTCGCTTCGATACTTTTATGTACCGTCTATACTAGCCTTTTTCTTGTTCGCACAAGAACAAAACGTCGGCAGAGCAACACACACAATTTTGTTCATTTTGTTTTCAGTGGGCAGAACATTTGTCGAAAGTGTCGCTTCGATACTTTTACATGCAGCGCCTCTTCTTCCGCATACAAAATGACGTTTGATGGCAGACATGATTGCTCGAACAATTGTGCGAACAAGAACAAAACATGAACAACTTGAGTCCACACTATCCAAATGCATGTGCGCACAACATTTTGTTCAATGTGCGAACAAGAAAAAGGCTAGTGTGGACCGCAAATTACATGCAGCGCCTCTTCTTCCGCATACAAAATGACGTTTGATGGCAGACATGGTTGCTCGAACAATTGTGCAAACAACGGTATACGAACAAGAACAAAACATGAACAACTTGAGTCCACATTATCCAAATGCATGTGCGTACAACATTTTGTTCAATGTGCGAACGAGAAAAAGGTTCGTGTGGACCGCAAATAAGAAGAGGCGCTGCACGTAAAAGTGTCGAAGCGACACTGACGGCAAAGAAAAAATGATATGATTTGTTCGATAAATATTCTGCGATGAAAACAAAATGAAAAAAATTGTGTGTTGCTCTGCCGCCGTTTTGTTCTTGTTCGTACAAGAAAAAAGGCTAGTCTGGACGTAACGTAAATACAGCCGGCAAAATGTCAACGGTTTTTAGGCGCTCTGCCCATCAACGTTGGTTAAAAAACTGTATTTTAAACAAGTATATTGTTAGAATCCAAAATTATTGCACAGTAAAAGCTGTGTCTTTAGATTCTAGTGAAACAATAGAAGACCTTAAATACTATGCTGACTTCAAAAAAATTATTAAATCTACAAATATTGAGTTTAATGATGGTAACACGTGCTTGCAAGTGTCATGTAAGCTGTGCAAAAACGCTGCAGATGATAAAAAGTGGGCTTATGTAAATAAACGTACTGGAAGTTTTAATTGCCCAAACTGTGATGTAAGAGTGCCTTTGTTGCAAGCCAAAAATGCCTATGAAAAATCTAAATTTATTATAGATTATAACAAAGAAACTGCCAAAGGATATACAACACAATGCCGCCAATTGATAGCAGTACCAATTAATATTTGTGAAAGTTTGCAAATTAAGGGTTTGAAATTGGTGGATTTTGAAATGTTAAACTCCTCGTATGATACAGAACTTAATGTTTTACAGTTTCCTCTGAAAAACGCTTCAAATAGAATAGTTGGTGAGAAATTTCTGTATTTGGAAGATGGCAGAGAGGAATGCTTTCAAAACGATAATTTATCTGGAGTTTTACTATATGGATCTGGAAATAAACAAAAGGCCATTGTGGTGGCTAATTTATTGGACTTTCTGGTTCTGATTGCTCAGCGTATCGACACGCGTATGTAATATGCATTTCATTTATTCTTATTACTTGTTTAAATGTATATTTTATTACAGATGCTGTGGTTTGTTTGCCTTATGGTCTAAAAAGTCTTCCACAAGAATGTTTACCTGCGTTGGAATGTTTTAAAGAACTTGTGCTTTGGTTTAAATGTGATTCCACTGGATGGGATGTTGCCAAAACATTTGCAACCAAATTCGATGAAAAACGTTGTCTTCTAATAAGGCCCACCGTTGCTGATCCTTGTCCCTTCGATGCACAAAGGAAACGACTTAACATACGTCACATTTTGCAAAGAGCAACACCGGTACGCCACAAGTCCATAACAACCTTTAGCTCTCTAAGAAATGACGTTCTTAGTGAATTACAAAACATAGAGAAAGTGAATGGTGTGAAATGGAAACGTTTCCCTTTGCTTAATAAACTACTCAAAGGTCATCGCAAGGGAGAGTTGACTATTATAACCGGTCCAACAGGCAGTGGTAAAACTACCTTTATGAGTGAATATTCTTTGGATTTGGCATTGCAAGGAGTGTCTACGCTATGGGGCTCTTTTGAAATAAGAAATGCCCGTCTGGCATCCACTTTGTTAAGACAGTTTGTGGGATATTCTTTGGAAAAGAAATTACATGAGTTTGACCATTGGGCCACAGAATTTGAAAAGTATCCCATGTACTTCATGACTTTTCATGGTCAACAGCCGCTGAAAATAGTAATGGAAGCTATAGAACATGCCCATTACGTGCACGATATATCTCATGTCATAATTGATAATTTGCAATTTATGATGGGCATTTCAAATACTTATAGAACTGATAAATTTTGGGAACAAGATAATATAATTGCTGCATTTCGTGCTCTTGCTACAAAACACAATGTTCATGTGACCTTAGTTATGCATCCAAGAAAAGAAAGAGAAGAAGATGACCTAACAACTAGTTCCATATTTGGTTCGGCCAAAGCTAGCCAAGAAGCTGATAATGTTTTAATTATCCAAGACAAACGTTTAACAAGTTTGAAAGGCAAAAAATATTTGCAAATCGTTAAGAATCGTTACAGTGGTGATTTAGGCATAATGCCATTGGAATTTAATAAAGAAGCTTTAAGTTATGCCTACTCCGGTCAAAAGAAAAAGAAGGAAAAAGACCCAGAAACACAGACACAAGCTTTAAAAGAGTCATAGTATTTATTTTTGTTATGTATACACAATATTGTTATGCTAATTTTTACTAAGATTAAAAATACGGAACAAAATTATTGTACTGCTATAAGTATAAAAAAATATTTAATATTAAATACAAACACTATTTTATGTTGAACTTTGTTTATAATTTTTGGTACTCATTAATTTTTTGCCACACATGGCGCAAATAGCTTTTTTGTAGGCGCATGCTTGACAATAGTGTGATCCAGCCTGGTGAACTTTTTGACGACAAATTCTGCAAAAATATTAAAATAATGCTCAATAAAAATTATTAAGATTTAAAAAAAAAAAAAAATAGTTATGAATAAAAATATGTACATAGCATTCTTGGTACAAGACCGTTATACCCTACAAAATTCTATATATCGATGGGAGGGGTTTTGTATTAAGTGTAATGTATATTTTAATAAAACATAAGTAAACATTATGCTATCTTCATACTAACATGACTTATTTAAACCTTAAATTTTTATTTCTTATACTATTTGACCGATTTCAACGGTTTGTTATGAAGTCGTTTTTCTTTTAAAAACATCCAGAATGTAAAAATTTTTAGAATCTACTCTACAAAATTGGCCCTGGAAAGCATGTCCGGTCACATGGGTTTTAATTTCAATTCTTATTTCTGTTCCAAAACGTATATGCCTCCAAATTACATTAATTGACAAAATATATATAAAAATATTAAAATTAAAGTTATCGTAGCCTCCTTTGAGCATAAACCAAAGGCCAATTTTATTAGATTATATCATGATATATACATGGATTTTATTTTATAAATTTTGACAATTTGGATGTTTTTAAAAGGTAAACGACATTTCGTAATAAATCGTAAACTATTTTGTGATTTATTCAGAGTCGGCTCAAATATGATATTGGAAATCATAAATCATCACATAGAAGTAAATATTTTTTAGTTTCCACATTATTTTGGTATATACCGAATATATATTAGTAAATACATACATATATGTATGTACTTAATACAAAAATTTTAGTAAAAATGTATGTATGTATGCCGTTTTATCTATTAGGTTGGACTTAAGTAACTGTAGTTTAAATCGTGGTTTCAAATATAATTTTCTGTTATGATAATTTTCACGAGAAAACGATTATTATATAAATTCGATAAAAAACTGTTCACCAATTTGGAAAAATAAAATATTTTAAGTTTTAATAAAATTCTTAATATCAAAACTTACCGGCATGGTGGAAGTGTTTTTCCAATAGGGTTAAATCTGTCCTTAGCGGAAGACAATGCTTTGTTTTCGTTAATTTTACGAGCCGGACCAGTTTTCCATGGATCTGGTGTAGCAATCTTAGCCAATTTGGCTTCACACTTTTCACAAACCATATATTTTATCAAAAAAAAGTTATTTTTTACGAAATTTCTACTGTATGTTTTGTTTACTTTTAGATGTTGCATTCAAAGTAATATGATAGCATCACTTTACGCTGTGTTCAGACAAGCAAATGTTTTATCAAGGCAAATGTCAAATTTTAGCTGTGTTCGCGTACTTTTCAGCAAGGATTTTATCATAATTAATTTTTAAAAACTAAATTGTGATTAAAACGTGCGAATTTCTTAAATAAAAAGCACATGTTTACTTGGCGACTGATTGAAAATAATTATATCTTATAGGATTTATTAGATTACGTGTTCTCCTTATTTAATATTTAACATAATATAGAAAAATTCGTTACTCTCTTCTGCCGGAGTTAGCTCTCATATTATATCAGCGTATAGATAACTTTGAGTCTATATTAGAGAAATTTGTATCAAGACAAACGTCAAATTTCTGTTTGAGTTGCAGATAATTTTTTATCACTGTCAATTATAGGGGAAAACGTATATCATAATAAACCATGCAAAAAGTACCAACAATAATCAAGATGGCGTCTTTTATCAAGCATTATCAAGACAAAGTTGTCACGTCGAGTCTATATTAGAGAAATTTCTATCAAAACAAACGTCAAATTTTTGTTTGAGTTATTATCTGTAACTCAAACAAAAATTTGACGTTTGTCTTGATACAAATTTCTCTAATGTAGACTCAAAGTCAGGGCTCGAGCGCTGACAATTTTCTTTAATGGGAAGAAACAATCAGTGTATCAAATAAGAGAGAAAAATAGTTCAAAACAAGCGAAAACTGCAAAGTCGTTACTTAAAATGGCAAAATGGGGCTCAGGAAGACATATACATTTTACGCAAAATGCATTATTTAAAAAATAAATGACATAAACTCATATTAGACCTCTTAAAGAACCCCAGAAACGGAAAGGAATATTACTGTATTGGCAAAAAAGGGACCCCTTCATTTTTTTGAAGGCTATTTTTGCTATAATTTTTAAAAACCAAATTTCCGGAAAAAAATTTTGGAAACCAAATTTCCGGAAAAAATTGCCAGAAAAGTTCCATCAATGCGTATACAAAATTTTAAGATACTGTTAAAACCTGTTAAAATAAATTTACTTTAGTCCGAATGTTCACGCGGAAAAATAATGGAGAGAGATAATATTTTTTGCCGAAATGAAAAATAATGGGAAAAAAATCCACGTTAAATTCACAAATATGACTGTTTCTGAGTGAAGTGAAAATATAAAGTTTTGGGAATGATTTTAATTAAATTCAAATGGTCCTATTTATCATATTGATGAATACAATAAATGCATATGGGTACTGGGATATATTGGGATATTGCACAAAACGAAGACGAACTCTTTGCGGACCTATTCCATCAAAAATTTCAGATTAAATAGCCTTTAGAGAATTGAAGGGGTACTTTTTGGCCTATAAAATAATCCTATCCGATTTTGGGGTAGTTTTATGAGATCTATTACAAGATTCAATCATTTGATTTTTATGTAAAGCATTTTGTAGAAAACGTAGATATTTTCCTAAACCACTACTTGCAATTTCAAGCAACGACTTTCCATTTTTCTCTTGGTTTGAACAAATTTTGTCTCCTATTTGGTACTATGGTTATTTTATCCAATTTCTATGTAAGAATGCTATTATACCCTTCACCACAGCTGTAAAGGGTATATATAAGTTTGTCATTCCGTTTGTAATTTCCACAATTTTCGTTGGAGAGCAAAAAAGTTTATATTTTCGGAATCCTTGTAAGAAGCGATGACGATTGGACCATGTCCGTCCGTCCGTGTGTCGGTTGAAATGGCGTTTATGAAGCCCACCGATAACTGACATATATAATATGTATGTCAAACGATCGGAAATGCTTTCGAGAATTTTGCTATTGGAATTCAGCAAGATAGGTTCATACAATGCGGAGATATGTTCAAAAAACCGGTTTTTTGAACCGGTTTTCCAGTTTCTGAAGCCTCTGTATACACTACGGACTTCGTTTTTACAAAGAATTCTTGGACATTTTTTTCTGAATTTTTGTTCTGAAAAAATGAAATAAATCGGTTCAATAATAACTGAGATATTGGACAAAACGCATTTTTTATTTTTTGAAGCCTTGGTTTAAACTATAGATTTTTATTTTTATACAAATCGGTCACAAATATTTTTATAAAATTTCAGTTTTTTGAGTCAGGAAGATCGGTTTATAAATGGTGGAGATATGCTTTAAAAACCGGTTTTTAGAACCGGTTTTTTAGTTTCTGAAGCCTCTGCATATACCAGGGACTTCGAATTTTTAAAGGGGGCTCGAAAATTATTTTCTGAATTTTTGTTCTGAAAAAATTAAATAAATCGGTTCAGTAATAACTGAGATATCGGGGAAAACGAATTTTTTATTTTTGAAGCCCTTGTTCAAGCTATAGATTTTTATTTTTATATAGATCAGTCATAAATATTTTTATAAAATTTCGGTTTTTTTAATAAACCAAATTCGTTCATAATCAACAGAGTTATGGCCCAAAAACAAATCTGTTAAGAATATAAATACACCAACAAACATGTATATTAAGCATTGTAATGACAGTGACGTTTTTTTTGTTTTTTGTATAGACAAGTAGTTTAGTTATCAACAGCAGTAATATGATGAATAACAGTGTTGTTGTTGTTGTTCTTTGTATATGCAGTCTGTACAAAAATAAATAGATATGGAATTGTAGTTGTTTATTTTTAAAAACTAAAACATATCTGTTAAGAATATACATAAATACATACACAAACATGTATATTAAGCACTGTAATGACTATTAGTGACGTTTTTTGTTTTTTGTATAGACAAGTAGTTTAGTTAGCAACAGCAGTAATATAATGAATAACAGTGTTGTTGTTGTTCTTTGTGTATTCAGTCAGTTTGTACATACAAAAATAAATATATATGGAATTGTTGTTGTTTCTTTTTTAAAAGCAAAGCCTGTTATGATTGTTTTTTTTTCATATTAAAATTTTCGTAGTTTGAAAAAAATTTAGATTTAGAAAATATGCAAGCATACGTTAAGGCGAAAATTTTATTAATTGTCGGTAATATGGTAATATGATGTCGATAAGATGGTAAGATGGTAATATGGTGAAGGGTATCAAAGATTCGGCACAGCCGAATCTTTTTTCAATTTCATTTTTTATAATATTTTCAACCTAAATGCATATTGTACTTTTTTATTATGTAAAAATAATCAAAAAAGTACAATAGAATTCGATTTAATATAAAAAATTAGAAATAAATTAACTGTATTTATTATTATGAGCAACAATTTTTGGTATTTAAATCGATAACGTAAGTGTAAATTAATTTTTATGCACATACTTGCCATATTTTTCATTAAAGTATAATTTCCAGATCAAATTGTTTGCTAAAAGAAAAAAAATCGATGTATTTCTGAAGAATTTTCCAAAGTTATCGTCATTTTAATGTTATCCCACTAGGTGTATCTATTTTTTTGTGCAGATGTGTATGTAAAAATGTAACATATACATGTATAATAATCATAGTATAATAATAAAGTACTCGCATATCTACAAAAACAAAAATTGCTTGTATTTTGTTAGTGTAAAACTACTGCCCCCAATGTCAAAATGCTTTGAACAAAAAATGAGAGAACGAAAGAGAGCAAGAGAAAAAAACTCAAAAAAAATTTTACATGTGAATACAAAAACAATTTGACAGTACCGCGAGGTTTGCCAATGAAAAAATTGTAAAACAGCTGGGTTTACGAGTATACTTTATTATTATACTATGTATAATTATAAAGTATACTCGTAAGAACAGCTGTTTTACAATTTTTTAATTGGCAAACCTCGCAGTACTGTCAAATTGTTTTTGTATTCATATGTAAATTTTTTTCGAGTTTTTTTTACTCTTGTTCTTCTTCATTCTCTCATTTTTCCGTTCAAAGCATTTTGACATTGTGGGCAGTAGTTTAACACTAACAAAATAAAAGCAATTGTTGTTTTTGTAGATGTGCGAGTACTTTATTATTATCAAGGTATATTAACTATTAGGTAGAGTTAAAAACACAGCTGACTTTTTTTTTCTTTATGTGTGATGACTGTCAAATCATTTTTTTATATGGTGTTTGTTTCTATGTGTGTTTTGTTTACATTTTTTATAACATTTTTGTTATTGTTTCAATGTACAAAATTTGACATTTTACGAAAACAAATGAGAGAACTTTTTTTTATTGTTGTATTTGTTGTAGAATTGCTCTAACCTAATAGTAAATAAGCCTTGATTATTATACTATGTATTATAAAAATATCAGTGATAATTATAGAAACAATACTCTGATAAAAATATTTAGATGTGTCTGACAAAATAGTTGACGATAGATTATCATTATATTACAAGAAAATAGTATTTAAGTAATTAAAAAGAAACCTATCTAGTGATTCTTCAAATTTGCAAATAATTTACGGTCCACACGAGCCTTTTTCATGCTCGCACATTGAAGAAAATGTTGTGCGCACATGCATTTGGATAGTGTGGACCCAAGTTGTTCATGTTTTGTTCTTGTTCGCACACCGTTGTTTACACAATTGTTCGAGCAACTATGTCTGCCATCAAACGTCATTTTGTACGCGGAAGAAGAGGCTCTGCATGTAAAAGTATCGAAGCCCACTGAAAACAAAATGAAAAAAATTGTGTGTGTTGCTCTGCCGACGTTTTGTTCTTGTGCGAACAAGAAAAAGGCTAGTCTGGATGTAGCGTAAAGAGTGCCATTCCATAAAACCTCAGAAATTGCAACAATACAAGGTGTATATGTGCCATCTGGCATCACTAATAAATAAAAATTATATAAGTATGCAATCAGCCGTACCAAATAGTGAATAATTATTGTTTGTAATAAGCTGGTGTAAAAACGTTACATTTGTGTAAAAAACAAATATCAATTATAATTAAATCTAATATTAGATTTGCAGTAAATATTGATATATCCCATATAACATTGTGCAGTTAGTGAGTTAAAAAAGTAATACCCAAGAAAATAAAAAATGGCGCGTAACCAACAAGTTAACCAAACAGTCAAAGCTTTCACCAAACGTTAATATAGTCATTATTTAACATAAAAAATAATTATAAAAAGATAAAAAATAATGACTAAAATGTAGTCTTGGGTTAATGGCCCCTTGATGACAGAAAAATCTCTCGTGTAGACTCTACGTTTGTTAGTTTTTTTTTGCCGGCTAACAGCAGGTTTTGAACCGCCGCCGATAATTTTTGCTAAAGCTGCCGCCGCCGTTAAAATTGTTCAACGGAGGTCTCTGATTCGCATTCGTTTTTTGCGTGTTGTTGCATTTTTGAAATTCGGCGAAGTTTAAAAATATATTTTTAATATCATTGATAGTTTACCCGTGGTCCTCACCTAACATAAAATATTTAACATTAACACTAACATCATGTTAATGATAAATTTTTATCGATCAATTTGATGTTAATATTAATTTTTTCGCTGTTTAAACATGGTTCTTTTAACATTTGCTTTAACAACCGTGTTTAAACATCGAAAAAATTAACATTAACATCAAACTGAACGATCTACATTTATCAGTAACGTGATGTTAGTGTTAATGCTAAATATTTTATGTTACGTGAAGACGACTAGTTAGCGGTCAAAATAATGATGTAAAAATTTCTGAGCGCAATTAAATATTTTGAAAGTTATAGTGCTTTGAAAATTGAATTTTCCTAAGAAATTCGTATAAAAAAATTTTTGTTATAAAAAAAAGGGCACTCATCAAGATCTTCGGCACACTTGAAATTATTATATTTTTTTCGTCTTAATAAAAGTTTTTCTGTGTAGCCGGCCTGCGGCCGGTCTTAAGGACTTTCTCCTCTGGGTATGTCGAACACCGGCTTCGCTAAAAAAAAGCTTTTTTCGAATATCAAACATTTTTTTAAGTTCCGCCATTTTTATACAAAATGTCAATTTTGTTCTCAAGTAATTAATTAATATGGTAATGATATATATCATTGAAAAGGTATTTATAAGTGCTTCTAAATGACATCAATATAATTAGGTTAGGTTGAAAAGGGTGGCGTATTCACGCCTCCACACAGAAACCAAAAAGGTTCATTGTGATCCCTTTGAGAAATAGAGAGAAATTGAAAACAGAACAAGAGAATAGAAAACTTAGATAAAGAAGAAGAAGAGAGGTGTGGAACCTTAACCTTAGCAATTAGTTTTGATTGCCCCTACACCATATTATCCCCATTACAAACCCTTTGAGATTAGTAAGCCCGTTGCTCGTAACCTCATCTAGTTAATGCACCGGTGCCTACATCCATCTTCGAGCCATCTGTAAAGACAGCACAATCTCCGTGGAGCTTTTCTACTCCAACCCAGAAGTCCCTTTCAGGTATTTCAATAGTGGGAGTAGCATCGAAGTCAATTATGGTTCCGACATGATCCGTAGGTTCAGTTACGGATAGTGTCCGACCATTAAATTGAACTATATCGAGTATGCTAGCATGCCCCGCTCTGAAGTTCCTCAATAATCCTAGCTCCTTCAATCTAAATAGACTACGAACAGCCATTCCCTTCACGAACTGCTCAATTGGAAGTAAGTGGAGAATGATGTCAAGTGCCGCCTGAGGTGTACTTCTCATAGCGCCAGAGATGCCAGTTGAAGCACACATTTGACCTTTAGATAAAAGGTTCCTGTAGGTTATTTTACTTAACACCTTCCACCATACTGAACAGCCATAAGTAAGAATCGGTCTTACAACCGAAGTGTATATCCAAGATACCACTAACGGTCTAAGTTCCCAATTCTTACCAATAGAGTTCCTGCAGGTGTAATACTCATTAAGTCCCCTTTTGACCTTCTCCTGAGTGTTCCTTCTCCAAGACAATTTGCTGTCTAGGTAAACACCCAGGTATTTGGCCTTACTTGACAATTCAAGCTCCAAACCATTCAATACTGGTAAGCTAAAAGGCTCAACCTTATATCTTCTGGTGAACAAGACTAACTCGATCTTCCCTGGGTTAACTCCTAATCCTTTACTATCAGCCCAAAGAGACAAATCCCGTAGACCTGATTGCATGACCTCACTGATCGTTGGTAGAAATTTACCAGAGACCAGTATAACTACGTCATCTGCGTAGGCTAAAATTTTCCGTCCCCTAGCATCGAACTGTCTCAGGATGACGTTCACGGCCAAGAGTCATAATAACGGAGAAAGGACCCCTCCTTGCGATGTGCCCCTTGTCACAAGCTTCCTCACACAAGTGTCTCCCATATTCGAGTTGATAACTCTAGTGCTCAGAATTATAGTTATCCACACAATTAGGAATTCACTTGCGTTGATTGAAACCTCCTTGATCGCCTCAATTCTAATATTATTAAAGGCCCCCTCAATGTCGAGGAAAGCTGCCATGGTATATTCCCTATGCAACAAACCTCGCTCTATGTAACTCACTACATCATGTAAAGCACTCTCTACAGACTTACCCTTCAGGTAGGTGTGTTGAGCGTCACTGATTAAGTGAGTCCCCAATCTATTCCTAAGATGCAGATCAATCAGTCTCTCCATTGTCTTCAGTAAGAAAGACGATAGGCTGATTGGCCTGTAATCCATGGGTTTCGAGTGAGTCGGTTTACCGCCTTGGGTATGAAGATGACTCTAACGTCTCTCCACCCTCTGGGAATATATCCTAACCTAAGGCACTCCCTAAATATACCCACAAGTAGTGAGATGACCCTGTCATTGACATTCTGCAACATAGCCGGAAAGATTATATCTGGGCCCGGTGATTTATATGGCTCAAATGTACTCACCGTCCATGTTACTTTGTCTCTAATAACCATCTCTCTAATTGTGTCGTTATCCCTCTCATCCGAGCCGGATAAATGTAAGTTTTCGCTGACACTACCAGATCGCGTCCCAGACTCAATATCAGTACAGCCTGGGAAATGTGTCTCCATAAGTAAACTGAGGGACTCTGAGCTAGACTCTGTCCAGGAATTGTCCGCGCGTTGTATATATCCAGGTGCCACAGGGTCCTTGGATAATACCCGTCTAAATCTAGACAACTCGTTCACAGAGTCCACGGACTCACAGAAACTTACCCATGATGTCCGTTTCGCTCTTCTTATGTCCTTCTTATACCTTGCAAAACTATCCCTATTGCTGCCCCAATCACTTTCGTTACCTGATAGCTTGGTCCTATTAAACAACCTTCTAACTGTAGACCGCTGGTCCCAAAGTTCCCTGGTCCACCATCTTGGCTGTTTACGTTTGCCCGGATATACTAACGGACAGCTGAGCTCAAAACTATTCCTGATCACATTCGTGAGATTATGCACTACTGCCTCGATACCCTCAGCCGAATTCTTCCAGCTATCAGTATCCCTTAAATCCCTACTCATTAACTCACTAAAAGACTTCCAATCTGTCTTCCTAGAGTTCCTATAGGGCTTTCCCTTCGATCCTACAAGATCTAAACTGAAGGATATCATGCTATGATCCGAAAAGGAGTAGTCTATGTTTACCCTCCAGTCCCTAACGAAATCGCCCCTCGGTTTGCTAGCGTTATATCTATAACTGTTTCCCTATCTTTCGTTCTGAACGTGGGTTGACTCCCCCTATTACAGATATGAAGATCATAATCAGTTATAAAATTAAAAACTAACTCACCCCTTTTATTGACGTCCCTGCTACCCCATTGATAATGGTGAGCGTTCGCATCACATCCTAGGATCATGTACAGTCCTCTCCTCCTGCAGTGGTCCGCCAACTGCTGCAGTGCGATGCCTGGTGGATCGGCCGCCTCATATGGCATGTACACTGATGCCAAAACCAGCTTCCTGTTTCCAGTAGCTTCCCATTGTACAACCGTTAGGTCCCCATTACTGAAAGAATGAAGAAGATTAACATTTAAATCTTTCCTAACCATTATACATGTTCGTACCTTTTCCAATGTGGATGGTATGAACAGATTGTAGCCTATAGCTCTTAATCCACATACCCTGGTGTTGTTAATCCAAGGTTCCTGGATAAGAGCTACATCCACATTGAACACAATAAGGAGTTTTGTCAATTCGGTTGAGGCTGCCTCACAATGGTGCAAATTAATTTGCACCATTGTTGTCCTCTTTGGTTTTATCAGACTTAGAGTATCTAAATCTGATAACCCCAAACCCGAAATTGACAACTTCCCTTAGTGACTCCAGCTTCTTTAGAGACTCCTGATCCACAGCGAATCTGAAGTCCCTACCTTGGTTCTCCTTACAGATCAAGGTGTTGACAAGCTTCCATTGACCTGTAAGAAGACCTTCGTTCTGGTTCTCCAATACTGTCAGAATGGTTCCAACCTCTAGAATGGGTGGTGGGAACCATGCTGTCACTATTGGACGAAGGGGCAACTCGGATGCCAGTATCACCTCGAGTTTCGCCTCTGTATAGAGTGTGTCGCACTGCGTTTCTAAGAAATTCAAAAGATTTCTTATTTCCGCAGTTGATAGTTTTGACACCCTTCATCCAGTCTGCGCCTCTGAATGCTACCTAATCCGGCCTTCCTTTCACGAGAGCGATTTCCTCAATGAGCCTGTGCTCAATCTGTCGCCATTGCTCAACGCTGATCCTCCCATCTGGATCAGCTTTGTCAATGACAGCAGCTTGAATACAATCTTGCATCACTGATTCCCTCGCCTTTTTTGATGTGGATGGCTGTTAAAGTTCGCTACATTTATTTGGTCCGCAATAGACTTATGAAGTCCTAGGACCGGATATAATACCCATGATACGAACCATCAAGCAATGGGCCAGAATGCACCATATGATAGAGTGTTCATATTATGTGCCTTATATCCAATCCTCCCGATCCGCCACCTGGGGACGCATCCGATAGGAGTAAATGTAGCAGAAAAACTCCCACGGAATCAATATAATTAAGATCCGACAATTATTAATAAAGATATTCAGGAAAATATATTGAAACTTTGAAGGCCTATAACTAGTAAACCGAGTAAGAGCGGACAAAATTTTTTATTGCACTATAATCACATGTAAAAGTACGTTATAATCACTATCAAAATTGTTTAAAAATCAACTGTGCCGAAGATCTTGATTTATGCCAAAAAAAAGTTTGGTTAAAAGGAAGAATTACATTAGCGAAGCCGCTTTTGGATATACCACAGAGTTAAAAACCCTTCCACCAGGCTGAAGGCCGTTTATTAAGAAAAATTATTTGCACAAAAAAAAAATTTTTTTTCTTTGCACAAGAAATTACAAACTATGAAACTTTTATATTACTTTTATTTTTGTAAATGCACCCTTAAGATTTTAAGATTTTAATGTATGCTTGATAACGAGTTACTAACTTTTTGTATGTAAATTTCCATAAGAAAAAGTTAATAACTCGTTATCAAACATACATTATATTTTTTTTAATATGGCTGTTAATCTTTGCAATCGGATAAATAGTATAGGAAATATTTACGATTTTAAGTGAGTTAGGGAGGTAAATTAGTAAATTTTTCTTTATCCGTGGGAGTATTTTACTACATTTACTCCTATCGGACGCGTCCCCAGGTGGCGTATCGGGGGGATTGGTTGTAAGGCACATGATATGTACACTCTATCGAATGGTGCATTCTGGCCCATTGCATGAGGGTATGTATCATGTGTATTATCTCTATAAATGCAGCGCACTTTAAGGTCAAGGTGGTAGGCAGCAGTGCTGAGGATCTGAATGGTTAGTTGGTGCATAAACAAACTAACAGCTGACAGCTCCCCTCGAACGCCTATGGCACGGGTTGGTTGTAATTTTAGCCTAGTCCGCGCACGCCGTCACTGCGCGAGATGGTCTTTAACTTTACTGGCATACTCGTGGGACGAAATAAACTATTTCCAAAATATTTTAAAACGGACAAGATAACGGACTACGATGATGTGATGATAGGGATCCAACGCGACATTATTATTCAGGAAAGTCAACTGTTGGACCAGCTATCAGAGACGGATGAAATTCTGGGTATCTCGAGGGATTCTTTTACTGGGACCAGCGCAACAGAGAAACTTGGGAATCTTACTCTCAGCTCTGATGATGAACACGAGATCACTGTGATCTCAGTTCGCGCTCAGAGTCTAGAGAAGAACACGAGTGTTGAGGCGCGGTCTAAGCGAGGGATTGCTCGACAAACTCAGAGAGTCATTAGTCTGGCAATAGTTTAGTTCGGCATGAGGCGGTAATGCTTGATGCGACAACCGACGATTTAAGCCGAACTAAAGAGGAGAAGGCTCGTAGCGGCGCAAGAGCCTCTCTTATCTATCTGCATAAGATAGCCAAGAGAGGCCCTTTACCACTTTCTGGTAAGGATATGTACCTTACCAGGAAACACAGGAGGAACGTTCCTGTCTGTGCCTCTCTGGGAATGTCCTATCCTGAAGGATTGCATGAGAATACTGGCAACACTCCAGAAGTATCTCGTGAGAGCGCAGGAGAAAAGTCAACCTCCCCATCAGTCCCTACCGGAGAGAAAGGTACTGGTAGTGGCAACCCGTTCAAACTTGCAGTCCTAGTGAAACAGCAGGTACCGGCTGGCAAGTCAACAACTACCACTGGAAAGATTGGTCATACACCATCCAGCAAACCTGGCAAACTTACAAAAGGTTGTCAGAGGTGCTAGGCCTGGAGATGATCAGCAATCGACGAGCAAGAGGACTGCATTTCTAAAACCTGTCAGCTCCAGTATTGGGGTTGTACGAGCTTTAAACATGCAGTCATCTACATCGAAGAGTGCTGGTCAAAATCCACCCGACTCTCTTAAAGGCCCCCATAAGGGGGTCGTTAAGAGGGCCAGGCCTGGGGATGACCAACAACCTTCGATGGCCAAGAAGGTTGTTCACATGCCAAATAGCTCTAGTAAGGGTCACCATAAGGAGGTCATTAAAAGAGCTGTGTCAGGAAGTAAACAGCCCTCAACATCGAAAAGAGCGAAGGAATCAGTGTTGCAGTGTTGCAGTGTTGCTGCTATCATTGACAGGGTTGATCCAGGTGTGAGGATCAGCGTTGAGCAATGGCGATAGATTGAACACAAGCTCATTGAGGAGATCGCCCTTGTGAAAGGAAGGCCGGATGAGGTATCCTTCAAAGGTGCAGACTGGATGAAGGGCGTCAAAACTCCAACGTGGACGTGTCCCTTATACTGACGGCTGTGTACATATCCTAAAGGCTCCATTACTCTACCGTAAATGTAAATGTAGCGAATCAGCTGACACGTTTTGCTTATGGGAGTTATGTGTGTATGTGTACTAAAAAACGTATATGTTACGTAGCAACCTAATCAAATTAGGTCGCTCTACGTTTTTACGTGACAGCTGTAACAACAGTATTGTCAGCTTTTTATTTCAATATACTGAATCTACGTAAAAAATCGCTGTAAAAGGTTTATCAATTGGACAATTAGTTTTGCTGTTTTCTTCACCAAAAAATTGTTTAAATAATTTAAATAAGACGTAGAATCGAATATTTAATTTAAAGTTCAAAATTTTGTCATAAAAGCACAAATTTCGTTTTGTATACAAATCGCTGAAATACAAACCAATAAATTTAGCGATTTTCAATTTGAATTTGATCCACTGGAAATATGTGTAATTGGCATCACCGATGTTCATGTGTACAAAACAAGAACAAAGTATTGGCTACATTTACGTTTTTATAGTAATCATCCACTTATGTTTCCTTTTACATTTACGTTTTTACATTTACATTTACGGTAGAGTAATGGAGCCTTAAGAGGCAGCCGATCCCCCGGGTATCGCTCCGCAGCTATTGGCGGAGCACGCTAGGTGGAGAGGCGCGTACATGATCTTAGGATGTGATGCGAATGCTCACCACTATCAATGGGGAAGCAGGGACATTAACAAAAGAGGTGAGTTGGTATTTGATTTTATAACTTGTAATGATCTTCACATCTGTAATAGGGGTAGTACTCCCACATTCAGAACGAAGGATAAGGAAACAGGTATAGATGTAACGCTAGCTAGTCGGGGGGCAATTATGTTAGGGACTGGAGAGTAGTTATGGATTATTCTTTTTCCGACCATAGCATGATATCTTTCTGTCTTGAGTTTGCGAAATCGAAGGACAAGCCCTATAGCAACTCTAGAAGGACAGATTGGAAGTCCTTCAGTGAGTCAGTTTGTAGGGATCTTAAGGATACTGAGGACTGGAGAAATTTAGTTGGTGGTATTGAGATAGTCGTAAATAATTTCACGAATGTCATTAGGAATAGTTTTGAGTTCAATTGTCCGGTGATCTATCCGGGCAAAAGGAAACAGCCGAAATGGTGGACCAGGGAACTTAGGTACCAGCGGTCTACTGTTAGGAAACTGTTTAATAGGGCCAAACCAAGGAGGAATAATGAGGATTGAGAAAGCTATAGGGATAGTTTCTCTAGGTATAAGAAGGACATTACAAGAGCGAAACGGACATCATGGGTAAATTTCTGCGATTCGGTGGACTCTGTAAACGAGTTTTAGGCGAGTAATAACCAAGGACCCAGTGGGACCTGGATTCATACAATGTGCGGATAACTCGTGGACAGAGTCTAGCTCTGAGTCCCTCAGCTTACTTATACAGGATCTGATGGAGTGATAGGTAGTGTCAGTTGGGGATACCGATACGATAACGGAGATGATCACTAGAGACAAGGTAACATGGGCGGTAAATTCATTCGAGCCATATGAATCCCCGAGCTCGGATGGAATATTCCCGGCCATGCTACAGAATGTCAATGAAAGGGCCATCTCTCTATTGGTGGAGGTATTCATGGAATGTCTTAGAATAAGATACATTCCCAGGGGGTGGAGAGAGGTTAAGGTCACTTTCATACCCAAAGCGGGTAAGACGACTCACTCGAAGCCCAAGGATTACAGACCGATCAGCCTATTGTCTCTTCTACTGAACACAATAGAAAGACTGATTGATCTACATCTAAGAAGTAGGAGGGGACTCAGGTCATTAGTGAGGCTCAACATACATATCTTAAAGGTAAGTCTGTTGAGAGTGCTCTGCATGACGTTGTGAGTTACATTGAGCGGGGTCTACTGCAAAGGGAATATGGCAGCTTTTCTCGATATAGAGGGGGCCTTTAATAACATTACGACAGAGGCTATTAAGGAGTCACTTGTTTCACTGAATATAAGCAGACTCCTTGTTGAGTGGATAACTCTAATGCTAAGCAGCAGGGTTATCAACTCGAGCATGGGAGACATTTGTATGCTCGTGACAAAAAAAAGCGTTTTGGAACCACTGTGCAGCATAGGTAAATCTTGCGTTAGTGCAATATTACACTGCATATTTGGTGGAAAATATCAATCGGGTCCTTAGGTTTTATTAGGCGAACTCATAAGTTGAAGTCGATCTGTAATCTTTAGTACTTTATAACATGTCCTTATTCAGTCTTCAGCATGCCTTATCTATTTATATATATTTATGTGTCGCTAAAATTATTTCAGGAAGTTACGTTGTACAATATTAAATGTGGAGACATTGTGACGTGTTGATATTTGATGAATATCGAAATATCGAAAAATAATATATTATATGGAAATACTGACCTCAAGCTCAACAATAGTCTTTTAATTTTTGAAATACGAAAAAGGTCGAAGTAATAATCATATTAATTTTGCCAAAAAAATATATTTCGCACCATAGGAACATATATTAATTGCACTTCATTACTATATTTCTAAATTACTATATCCCTAAAAGTTCAAAAAGTTACACTTAGTGCTTCGTTAGTCTATTCGACTAATAAGGTTGCATAAAAAATAATTTCCTGACCGCTCACAGCAACATATGTCTGGATATTTCAAGGTCTTATTTAGGGCAGGTGTTATAACAAAATTTCCAAAAAAATATGCAACGAATAAAGAAATATCACTTAAAATAGCATTGTTGTTAGTCGAAACGACTAACGAAGCCCTTCTAGGGTTAATAATTTAAATATACCGTTTTTTGAGATATACTGATTTGAATTTTATATGTTGAATTTTGACCTTTGAACTTTTGGTGTAATAAAACTTTGTATATGTCGTTATAAAGGTAATATCTTTGTTTTAAAAATTAAACTAGATATCTACTATTTATATTTTAGAAGTTGTTACCAATTAAAATACAGCTTTGTCAAGTTTTTACATTTTTTCGATTTTTAAACCGTCATATTTTTGAACCAAAAAGAGAAATGGGTCTAAAACCTTACGATTTAAAAAAAAACAATGGTCAATACTTTTAGTGAATTTTATTGAAATCAGATATGTCAAATCCGGTTGCTGTCTGTTTTGACATGGAATCACTCATTTCGAAAAGCTTTGAAAGTTCAATAAATACAAAAATTTATGCTATAAATCTTTTAGGAAAAAACTTATAAAAAAAGGTCTTCGTCTCCCTTTACTTCTAAGGGGACGTGGACGATGCGAAATAAAAAGTTGTTATGTTCACCTTTCAGCCGGCTGTAGCCGATTTTGTGCCGCCGCCAACAAACTTAACTTAATCCGCCGCCGCCGTTAAAATTGTTCGACGGAGGTCTCTGATTCGCATTCGTTTTTTTGCGCGTTGTGTTGCAGCAGAAGAAGAAAGGAAAAAAAGCAGGATAAAATTTTTCATTTTCCGATTTTTTCATTTGTGAGCATGTTTTAAGAATTTAATAATAAACTCAATAGAACAAAGTTAAAATAATTATTACATTTAAAACAATTAAACATATTAAATTTCAAAAATGGTAAGATAAAATGAATCAAAAATATATTTTCATCAAAAGTAATCGATTTTTTATCACTGTTTTTTTTTAACCCCTGTAAATTGCACAGGGGGTATTGGCAGCAGACAAAAGAATAGATAAAAAATTATGTTTACTCGTTTTGTTTTTACTTGTAAAATGAAAACCGTTTGCTCAATTTGCTTGCATTTTGTATTTTCTATATTTTAGTCGAAGAAAATGTCTCGTTATCCCAGTGATCGTAAAGTTTATATTGGCGATCTGGGGAATAGTGCTCGAAAAAATGAATTGGAATATGCATTTGGTGCGTATGGTCCTTTACGTAGCGTTTGGATTGCGCGTTCACCTCCCGGTTTTGCATTTGTTGAATTTGAAGATGCTCGGGATGCCGCTGATGCCGTAAAAGGTTTAGATGGCCGTACTATATGTGGACGAAGAGCTCGTGTAGAATTGTCAACCGGCAAGAGTACAAAAACCGGTGGTGGACGTAGTGGAGGAGGAGGTGATCGTAGAGGTGGTGGTGGTGACCGTTATGGTGGTAGTGGTGGCAGAGGAATTGGTGGAGGAAGAAATGGTGGTGGTGCTGGCGGCGGTGGCGATAGTAAATGTTATGATTGCGGTGACCGTGGACACTATGCTCGTGATTGTCATCGTCATGGTCGTAGCAGAAGGCGGTAAGTGAAAGTTCTTTTTATTCATACTTTTTAAATAATTAAACACTTGTTACTATTGAAAACTATTATTTATTTAAATATGATGCCGAAATGTTGATAAATGTGAACATCATAAAATATTTTAAATATATAATAGCTATATTTAACTTTTGAATTTTGGAATTCTAAAAAAACAGGAATTTTTACACAATATACTATAATAATTTTTAATTCGTTTAATTAATCCTTACCGTTGGGAAATTTCTATCATTTTATAAATTAAAATTATTTCCTGTCGGTTAGATGCGAAATTATGTGTAATGGTAACTTGATTCCTCTTAAAGTAAAAATGATTATAGAAAAAAGTGGACTTTAAAAGGATTAACATTTCCGTTTTTTTAGTTATTCTTAAAAAATATAAAGATAATGTTTGTCAAAAATTTTTAATTTATTGCCTGTTTTTCACGTAAGTTGTCGAAATTTTTTTTTTTAAATATATAAAAGAGCATTCCATTTAAAACCAACACGAAAAAATCCAATTTTTGACTTCTCCTCTCCGAATTTAATGATATTTGGTACAATTATTATTCTTGTCAAAACTAAGACTAATTCAAAATTTCAGATAATTTCATCAAGTGGTTCGCGAAATTTGAAAGTGCAAAATAGCTCAAAATATGTACAAAGTTGCATACACAAAATTGCAAATATCTTTCGAAGTATTTATTATATAAGATTTATTGAGATGTCATATTAAAGGTGTCAAAATTACCATATTAAAGGTAATTTTGATACCTGTCCCATCACGATACTTACAGGGAACATTCGAAATGGTTCCATCCTCTACATATATATTTTTCACGAATTTAAAAATACCACTTTTTGAAATACGCCTCCGCGAAATTTAATTCGCGAATTATCCACCAATAAAATTCAACATAAAAACATGTTTCAGGTATCATTTTAAAGGTAATTTCATTACCTTTAAATAATTGCCTTAATTGTTGTAACGTAAATATTTTGGAAGATATTTGTATTTTTAAAAATACAGTTTTCCTCATTTTTGATATATTATAATTCGCGAACTATCGCGGTAATCAAACTGAAACTCGGCATTTGCATTTCCAGCATCAATATTAATATACCAAGAATAATAATTGTACTAATGTTATCAAATTCGGAAGAGGTGAGAAAATCAGCTGGTTGGTTTTAAATGGAATGACTCAAAAGTAAAAATAAATCTCGATAAACCATATTGCTAATACTTTAAAAGTACTGTTCGAGCTTGATTTGAGCAACCGATATCAAACCGGAGTTATTGCAATTACCGAAAAAGTTCTAATAAAAGCTTTGTTCCAGTACTAATCAGATTAAAATATGTTAGTGTGAACGAGTTATAAATTGAGAGAAAACTAACACAATAAAAATAAATTCTGTGTACGGCAACGCTTTTCCGGGCATTTTGACAAAAATATTTAAAATGACTATAACAGGAGCAAATCCAGGAATGTAGTCTGTGCTAGGAATCATAAAAACACGTTTTTCAAATAAATAAAAAAATATAAAATAAATTATTTATGCTGTAGCTTCTTTCCAATGTCAGAAAAATTTTAAATTTTGCGATATTTTCCACAGAGATTTTCATTGAATAAACATCTCTTTTTTTTCTAATAATTCAATGAATGAATTTTCAACAAGTTAATTAGGAAATTTGAAAGAAAAGAGAAAGTAAATAGTCCAATATAATTGAATATCTATACTTTCGTTGTAACGAAATGAATCCGATAACCAGTGGATATCATTTTGTAACATGAATTCCAAATCTTATTTAATATGAGTTCAAGATTTTTTAATATATTTTGTTTCAATAAAAAATTTTTTTAAAAAAAGTAATAAGGTCTCAGCGTCACTTGGACATAGCTGAGACGAGTTGGCAAAATTAAATTTAATAATAAAAAAAAAAATAATAATAATTGATAGATTAAAAAAATATACATATATGTATGTATATGGAAATTTTATACTATTCATACATAAATAATTACGGAGGAAGCATTTCTACATTTCCAAGACAATTTTCTTTACAATTTTTTTTTTTTTAAATATTGCAATTCGTTGAGTATTGTTTATATTTTGTGGAAGATTTTTATATTCCAAACTACCCACGTGTTCTATTCTCTGTTTCGTTGTTTCCTATCGACATCCTGCAATTCTCAGATCCATAGTGTTTATTGTGTTATATAATGATTGATTTCTTGAAAATAAAATAGAATGATATCCAATATTGTTTAAAGATTAATAGACGATGTTTATATAGTCCATGTACAGGTAGTACTGTGACAGCTACAATTCTGTATCACAGTAAGGTCTACAATTCATCAGCATTTGACAGTATTTTTTTTCGTAACACATTTTTTAACGTCTCTCCACAGATTTTATATGCGATTGAGGTCAGGGAACCAAGAAAGCTACGACATAATCACAATCCCCGTTGGTACGAAACCAATACTTTGGCATTAAATGGATGTATTTAGGATCGTTATCCTGTGTTAAGTCCCAATTGAAGGTACTCAGCCTTAAATTATTCATTGTTTCCACAAGTAACCGTTGATCCATTATCCTTTTACATGGTGTATTGGATCTACGCCATTGTATTAAAAAACTCACTATATTATCACTTTAGCACTAACATGATTAACAGTGTTTTTTTTTATATTGTGATTGAAATACTATGTTGGAAAAGCATTGGACATATTGTCGGGGTCTAGTTCCACCAATTTTGCTTTTGTCTGACCACAGAATGTTCCTTCATTTTTCTTTTGACAAGTTAATATGCTCTTGTGAGAACTTTAAAGTGTAGGCTGAAATAGTAGTAATTCACCATCACTACTATTTTTATGATCAATGCACATTGAACGAAAAATTAAACAATTGTGAATTAAATCGTAAATGTAATTGTTTTTGGGATTATTTCTTTTGTGTTTAACTTTATATATATATATATAGTGGCAGATACGAAATGTTACTTTGTAAATGTATACCAAGAAGTTTTGTATTATATATTTCATTTACATTGTTTTATTTAAAAATATGTTAAAGTTTTGTTTATTTAACGAATATAGGGTAAGTGTACCGGTGGTCGGCAGTTTATTTTTTTCTTACTTTCAAGATTAATATTTCCGATCATGATCATGATATTTGGATAACGAGCAATTAAAGGGTACTCTTTCTCTTTTATTAAAGGGTACTCTTTCAGATTTTGTTAGATTTTTGTAAAGAAATAAATGTTTAATTGGCCATTATAATAATATAATTTTAAAAAGTAAAATACTTTTGAATAAAATACTCGATAGATTTTATAGTTTATCTTTTTTTGGAAAAATGGTCCAACAGATACAATTCTACATTTCAGCGACCTATAGTAAAATTTTACGGTTAAAAATTCGGTAGAACATTTTTATGTATAAATCTTAAGTTTTAATTCACTTTTAACACATTTTTTACAAACATCATCGAAATTACCTCTTATAATAACAGATAAATCATCACATGGTTCCGACGAAATATTTCTAATAATAGAGTCTAAGATACAGATACAATTTTACATTTCAGCGACCTATAGTAAAATTTTACGCTGAAAAATTCTGTAGATCATTTTTATGTATAAATTGTTAGATAAAAAAGTTTTGATATTTTATATTTTAATATAAAAACTTAATTTATTTCAGCTTGAATATTTTCTTCGAACTGACAATATTTTCTTTTCATATTGAAAACATATAAGAAAATTACTATGATAAAGAATTTACATTGAATGCAAAGTATAAACCATTTAAAGTATTTCTAACAAACACCCCCTCAATGTAAATTCCTCATTTACATAAAAAATTAAAAATACAAATTATTTAACATTACAAATTCAACAAATTACAACATCTAGTATGATTCGGATTAGGCAAAGTTTTCGTCAATATATCTGCAACGTTGGACTCGGTAGGAACATACTTCAAATCAATCTCATTGGCATTGTATTTTTCCTTTATATAATGATATCGTATGTCGATATGTTTACTCCTCTTCATCGTCATATGGCTTTTTGTCAAAAACTGAGCGCCTTGATTGTCACAACACAATACAGTTGGTTCCCTTAGCAAATTTTTGAATCCAAGTTCATTCAGCAGACTTCGGTAAAAAGTAATCTCTTTTACGGCTTGACACATGGCAATATATTCAGCCTCCATCGAACTCAAAGCAACTATATTTTGCTTTTTCGACTCCCATGAAATCGGCCCACCTGCGAAAAATAAAACATATCCACTGTAGGACTTACGATCTATTATATTTGATCCCCAATCAGCATCGGAATAACATATTAACTCATTTCCATCTGTCGTATAATTTAGTGAACATTGTTGATACTTTAAGTATCGTAAGACGTGTTTGGCAGCAACTAGATGTTCTTTGTGCGGATGAGAACTGAACTGTCCTAAGCTTGATATAGTGTGTGCGATATCGGGTCTTGAAATTGTTGATAAATACATAAGACTTCCAATTAATGATTGATACTTCTTAATCTCCACCAAATCATTGCAGTTTTCTTTCTCACATTTTAAAAGAACTGTTCCAGCAGCAAACGGCGTCTTAGCGGGCTTGCAATCATCCATATTCCATTGCTTCAAAAGTTCAAAATTCTTTTGATGAATTTCAATATTACCTCTTGGATCATTTCTAACAATTTCCATTCCTAGATAATAGTTTGCTTGTCCTCGATCAACGATTTCGACATGTTCCTTCAACATTTCCAAAATATTTTCCATTGATTTACTAGAAGTACAAGCTAGCAATATGTCATCAACATATAAAGCAATAATATTGATTTCATTTCTATTATGATTTATAAAAACACAACTATCAGTTTTGCACTGTACAAACCCAATTTTTAACAAAATTTCGTTTATTTTATGGTTCCATTCTCTTCCGGCTTGTTTAAGTCCATATAATGATTTCTTCAATTTGCAAACTAAATTTTCTTGACCTTTCTTGACAAACATTTCAGGCTGCTTCATGTATACTTCTTCTTTTAAATCTCCATTTAGATACGCTGCTACAACATCAACATGTTTAATTAACAATTTATATTTTACAGCCAATGACAAAATTAATCGAATCGTTGGATGGCGAATAACAGGTGCATATGTTTCACAAAAGTCTTCTTTATACTTTTAGAAACATCCTTGTGCTACCAATCGGGCTTTGTATTTTTCTACTGTACCATCTGCAAATCGTTTTTTCGTAAAAATCCATTTGCATCCAATGACATTTTTGTCAAAAGGTTTCTCCACCAACTCCCATGTTTTATTTTTAATTAATGAAGAATATTCTTTGTCCATTGCCTCTTGCCATTTTTCTGATTCACTACTGTTCAAAGCTTGCTTTACTGTTTCAGGGTCAAAACTAAAATTATTTACAAGATTTAATTCATTAGTATCCATTTTATAAATTTTTCGTGGTCTACCAGGGTTTCCATTTCTTATTATGCTGGGTCTACCTCTCTTTCGTTTTCCATTAAAATTAGTATTACCTTGATAAGTTTCACTAAGTTCCGAATCTTGAACTTCAAATCCAAAGAAATCTGATCCTTCACTTGAATACGAAGATTCACTTTCATTTACATCTCGGTAGTTGCCCATGTCATTTTCCAAATTTTCAGTTTCCATATCATCTACAGTATTATTACAACATTCACCATTGTTTTCTAGATTTCCATTTTGATGAACTACTATGCCTGTACAATCGAAATAATCACAAAAATCTTCTTCGTTTTCAGATTTATTAATTTCAAATTCATTTTCAAAAAATTTCACATCTCTAGCAATAATAATTTTATTTGTCTTTAGATTAAACAATCTGTAACCTTTTGTATTTGATTGATATCCAACAAATGTAAAAATATTACCTTTTGGCTCCAATTTGGACCGACCTGGTTTCTTTTCTAACGCAATAGCTTTACAACCAAAAGTTTTGAAGTATGAAACACTTGGTTTTCTTCCGGTCCACCGTTCGTATGGGGTTATATTTTCCAAAACTTTTGTAGGTGATCTATTTTTGATATACACGCTTGTATTAATAGCTTCAGCCCATAATGATTTAGGCAGCTTTGATTCTTCCAGCATACACCTGGTCATTTCTACTAACGTTCTGTTAGCCCTTTCTGAAATACCATTTTGTTGAGGTGTGTAGCTAACCGTTGTCTCATGAACTATACCACGTTCCTTTAAAAATTATGAAAATTTGTATTTATGTACTCTCGGCCATTGTCACTTCTTAATCGCTTTAATTTACAATCCGTTTGTTTCTCTGTCATATTAATATATTCTTTAAATACATTAAACGCATCGGATTTATTTTTTAAAACGTAAACAGTTATATATCGAGAGAAATCGTCAATAAAAGTAATAAAATATAAAGCACCACCATAAGATTTAACTCTCATAGGTCCACAAATGTCGGTATGGACTAGTTCAAGCAAATTACTAGTTGCGGTTGTACCGATTGATTTAAAAGGTTTCGATGACATTTTCACAACGAACATGTAATACAATTAAATTCATTTACATTACCTTTTAATCCACGAACCATATCCTTACTTGCCAGTTTCTTTAAATCATTATAGTTAAGATGACCAAACCGTCTGTGCCAAATATTATTTCCAGTATCTTCAGCATTATTTATTGTATGATGCTTCTCCAATGTTGATTTTATTTTGTAAATTCCATTATATACTTGTGACTTGAACTGAAATTCATTATTCTTGAATATTTCCACGTTATTCTTTTGAAATTTTACAGCATATCCCTTTTCAGCCATTTTACTAATAGACAAGAAATTTGATTTCATATTAGGAATATATAAATACATCTTTCAAATCATAGCATTTGTTGTTAAATTTGACTTTTACTTCGCCAATTCCTTTAACACTAAATTTATCACCAGAAGCTAGTACTACATCACTATCATAATCTTTCATACCTGAGAATAAATGTTTTTCTCGACATACGTGTGAAGATGCTCCACTGTCCAATAACCATTCATTTAAATTATCATCATTGATACAAGAATTGATTATAAACATTGCACTTTCTTGATTTCCGCCAGCCTTATTCTTAAATTTACATTGTGACCGCAAGTAACCTTTCTTACCACAAAAAGCACTTCAAATTTTTAAATTTATTTTCATTACCTGCATTTGTATTCTTATTGTTGAAATTCCTATTTCGATTTTTTATGGAGAAAACTTGATCTTTACATTCAGAGCTATTTTCACTTCTACGTTGTTCTTCTTCTAATATTTTATTCTTCAATTGTTCCAAATTCGGCAATGAATCACGACTCTCAATTGCAATTACAAAATTTTCCAATTCAGGAGGCAAACTACATAGTAAAAATATAGAAAGTAAATCATTTGGAATACTTATATCAGCATACTTCAAATCATCCGCAATTGAACAAAATTTATTGATTTGAACACTATACTTATCTTCAGGAACAAACTTAAATCGCACAAACTTTTTAAATAAATGAACTTTTCTTGCAGGATCTTTTGCTCTTTAAATGTTTTCCAATTTACACCAAGCCTCTTTTGAACTCTTGCAATCTTTCAGATGAATCAGTTCAGAAGTTCTCACCGCCAAAGTTATTGATGCCAACGCCTTATTATCCTTAACTTTCCAAGCAATTTTTTCTTGTGGGGTTGCCGATTCGCTTAATGGAATATCAATTACATCCCAATAATCTTGCGTTGTCAATAAACTTCGCATCTGTATTGACCAAGATGTATAATTATCACCATTCAATTTATCAATTTGAAAACTTGAGTTCGACATCTTTAATTAATTTCTTTATTAACAGGATACACAACTTTATATATTCTATTCTTTAGAATCCTTATAGCAATCCTGGGCCCATAACCAATGTTAGATAAAAAAGTCTTGATATTTTATATTTTAATATAAAAACTTAATTTATTTCAGCTTGAATATATTCTTCGAACTGACAATATTTTCTTTTCATATTGAAAACATACAAGAAAATTACTACACAGAAAAAAGTAACCAATTAACAAATATATATGAAAATAATTCATTCAATTATAAACTTGTTTAAATTTGCACCTCTCACCAAAATGATTATATCAATTACTAAAAACTATAAAAAATACAAAACAGTTATATATCGAGAGAAATCGTCAATAAAAGTAATAAAATATAAAGCACCACCATAAGATTTAACTCTCATAGGTCCACAAATGTCGGTATGGACTAGTTCAAGCAAATTACTAGTTGCGGTTGTACCGATTGATTTAAAAGGTTTCGATGACATTTTCACAACGAACATGTAATACAATTAAATTCATTTACATTACCTTTTAATCCACGAACCATATCCTTACTTGCCAGTTTCTTTAAATCATTATAGTTAAGATGACCAAACCGTCTGTGCCAAATATTATTTCCAGTATCTTCAGCATTATTTATTGTATGATGCTTCTCCAATGTTGATTTTATTTTGTAAATTCCATTATATACTTGTGACTTGAACTGAAATTCATTATTCTTGAATATTTCCACGTTATTCTTTTGAAATTTTACAGCATATCCCTTTTCAGCCATTTTACTAATAGACAAGAAATTTGATTTCATATTAGGAATATATAAATACATCTTTCAAATCATAGCATTTGTTGTTAAATTTGACTTTTACTTCGCCAATTCCTTTAACACTAAATTTATCACCAGAAGCTAGTACTACATCACTATCATAATCTTTCATACCTGAGAATAAATGTTTTTCTCGACATACGTGTGAAGATGCTCCACTGTCCAATAACCATTCATTTAAATTATCATCATTGATACAAGAATTGATTATAAACATTGCACTTTCTTGATTTCCGCCAGCCTTATTCTTAAATTTACATTGTGACCGCAAGTAACCTTTCTTACCACAAAAAGCACTTCAAATTTTTAAATTTATTTTCATTACCTGCATTTGTATTCTTATTGTTGAAATTCCTATTTCGATTTTTTATGGAGAAAACTTGATCTTTACATTCAGAGCTATTTTCACTTCTACGTTGTTCTTCTTCTAATATTTTATTCTTCAATTGTTCCAAATTCGGCAATGAATCACGACTCTCAATTGCAATTACAAAATTTTCCAATTCAGGAGGCAAACTACATAGTAAAAATATAGAAAGTAAATCATTTGGAATACTTATATCAGCATACTTCAAATCATCCGCAATTGAACAAAATTTATTGATTTGAACACTATACTTATCTTCAGGAACAAACTTAAATCGCACAAACTTTTTAAATAAATGAACTTTTCTTGCAGGATCTTTTGCTCTTTAAATGTTTTCCAATTTACACCAAGCCTCTTTTGAACTCTTGCAATCTTTCAGATGAATCAGTTCAGAAGTTCTCACCGCCAAAGTTATTGATGCCAACGCCTTATTATCCTTAACTTTCCAAGCAATTTTTTCTTGTGGGGTTGCCGATTCGCTTAATGGAATATCAATTACATCCCAATAATCTTGCGTTGTCAATAAACTTCGCATCTGTATTGACCAAGATGTATAATTATCACCATTCAATTTATCAATTTGAAAACTTGAGTTCGACATCTTTAATTAATTTCTTTATTAACAGGATACACAACTTTATATATTCTATTCTTTAGAATCCTTATAGCAATCCTGGGCCCATAACCAATGTTAGATAAAAAAGTCTTGATATTTTATATTTTAATATAAAAACTTAATTTATTTCAGCTTGAATATATTCTTCGAACTGACAATATTTTCTTTTCATATTGAAAACATACAAGAAAATTACTACACAGAAAAAAGTAACCAATTAACAAATATATATGAAAATAATTCATTCAATTATAAACTTGTTTAAATTTGCACCTCTCACCAAAATGATTATATCAATTACTAAAAACTATAAAAAATACAAAACAGAAAAAAATTCCCAATTAATAAATTAATTAAATCAATCAAGTAGATGATTGAATGAATTAAAAATGTGTATAGGAAAAAAATCATACTAAAATTTATTTTTTATTTTTTCTTGAACATATTTATTAAATTTTGATGTAAAATTAAACAACTGAGTTAATTGTAAAAAATACGGTAATAATTTTTTCTGTGTATGATAAAGAATTTACATTGAATGCAAAGTATAATTCATTTAAAGTATTTCTAACATAAGTCTTAAGTTTTAATTCACTTTTAACACATTTTTTACAAACATTATAGAAATTACCTCTTATAATAACAGATAAATCATCACATGGTTCTATATATGGTTAAATATTTCTAATAATAGGGTCTAAATGTATTTGCAAGAAACATTTAGGTCCGAAGTAATAATTACATTATTATCTACCAATTAACATGATATGCCGACTATAGAATACTATACAATTTTTTTTTCCTAAGGTCGGCAGCCACCAAACCATGAAATAGAATTCTTTACGCAAAATTTTACACATTTAACATAAGGTTTCAATTGTTGTCTATCTTCTGAATAATTTTTTATTAAAATACAACTTGAATTATTATAATTAATATCATCTTTGAAAGTAGCCTTTCTTTATTTTTTTTTCTAAAAACTGATATCAAAAATGTGTTGTTTAAGAACAGAGCAAATTGACAAAAAACTGCTACTGTTAGTATATTTTGAACATTTGCACTAAAAATATAAATATATTTTCATGGCAAAATTGATCTTACATCAATAATTAGTATTCGCTGTTGTTAATTATTTCAGTTTAAATTTAAAAATGCCGACTACTTTTACATGCCGACATTAGGTGCACTTACCCTATAAGTTTAGTTTATAAGTTTAGTATTTTTAGCATTAAAGCTGCGTTTGTTAAATCTCATATATACCGTAATTAATGTTGCATCATATTCCATATGGGTTTTCAAAACAATTTCATACGAATAAAACACACTGATGTCATCAGCAACGATAAAAAGCTTTCCAAATGGTTGAAGATTTTGTTTGTTATTGAGTAAAATTGCAAATAATAGAGGACCTAAAACACTTCCTTGTGGAACTCCATATTCAACGCGCTTTGATTAAGACCATATTATAATAGTTTTTCAATCATTATTTCATGATCAATAAGATTAAAAACTTTTTACAAATCATAAAAAATGACAGCAACAGCAACATTGTGCAAACCTTGGCAAATGCTGTTAATAATATAAACCACAGTTTCTTCTGTACCACCTCCTTTTTTAAACCCATTTTTTGTATTCAAATAACAATTTATTTTCATCAAAATATGATAATAATTGTTTATGAAGAATTTTTTCAAATATTTTATCATTTATTGGTAATAAAGCTATTGGGCTATATTTTCCATTAGTGTAGCATTGTTTTCCTTGGGTATATGTATAATTTTAGTAATTTTTAATATACTGAAATATCAATTATGTTATTGAAAATTCCTAAGAGGTAAGGCATCGCATTTATTTTTTATTTATTTATTTCAATTAAACCAAGCTCATAGGGCCAAATATGGCTTATATTCTAAATTTGAATAGCATTTACGGTAAAATTTCATCATGTCCATAACTTTTGGTAAGATCTAGATTCTTGATACGTCTACATCAAATTATTGCAGTCCTATCAAGAATCCGGTAAATTTGCTAACTCATAATTACAAACTTTAACATATTCGCAATTACTGAAAATTTGTGTTTGAATCTTACATGAAATTATATGATCATCTGTTAATTCATGTTATGTCGCTGTAAACGTGATCAATACATGTACCAGATACTGTTATAATGTATAAAAATTGACGTACCTCCGATCTACAACAATGAAAAGCATTGTAACCAAAAATATTATATAGTTTGAAGAAAACCATGTTTTTTGTACAGCAATGATGCTAAGTAGATTTGGAAATGTTGAAATTAACATTTCAAATTTATCAATAGCAGAAATGCTTCTTATAATATGTAGTATGGGAAAATTTAAAGATTTACAATAATTTTT
This sequence comes from Protophormia terraenovae, assembly GCA_951394005.1. Taxonomy (NCBI): domain Eukaryota; kingdom Metazoa; phylum Arthropoda; class Insecta; order Diptera; family Calliphoridae; genus Protophormia; species Protophormia terraenovae. The sequence continues at coordinate 35,126,870 of OX596074.1, forward strand.
ATAGCATGTTTCTCTATGTCGAACGAAAATCAAAGCGAACGAAAGCAAGTCGAACGAATTCGAATCATTTTGGGTTTCTGCATTACTTACGCTTTCGTTCGCATGGAGTTACGTCTTTTCCTATTGTTTTTGTTTTATTTTTCTTTCATAGTAACTTTTTTTTCGTAAAAATATTAAAAATACTACTAAATTGTTTGAACGTATATACAACAAAGTTAACAAACAAACAAAAATAAAAATAATTTAAAAAAATGAAAAACAAAAAAAAAAATTTTTTTTGTTTAGATTTCTTTGTTTTCTAGGTGCAAAATCGTCATTTATCGACACATAATATATAATAAAATGAAAAAGAAACATGAATGAGGAACATTTGCAATGATTAAAAATTCAACCAGTCGAAAGCAAAATAGCAAGTGATTTTGACATTTTTGTTCTTATCGTTCGAAATACAGAAACCCAATTTTATATGAAAACACTTACGTTTTCTTTCGACTTGTCGTTCGACTCATTGTTCGCATAGAAGTGAGTTAGAGAAACCCAAATCAGTTTTCGTTCGTTTAGAAGTCGAAAGAAAGCTTTCGTTCGACATAGAGAAACAGGCTATTAAACTTTTTGAAAATTTTAAAGTGTTTATTCATAAAAAAATGAAATTGTCGTAAATGAATCTAAGACATTTATTTTACAATATAAGTCTAAATGACAAAAAAACTTTAAAACTTTAACGAAAACATTAGAGATTTTTGCGATACGATGAAACGGAATACAATGCATAGAATTTGGATAAAACAACATCAATAACAACAATTTTCAATTATTCAATTGCAATAAAAAAAATTACTTCAATATTTTCAGCATTAAAACTAATACTATTATGTCTAAAAAAATCGGATATACATCAGAATACCCAATTTATACGAAAAATCGGTTTTTGGCGAAATTATATTTAATATTAGGATAAAATATGTAACGTATTTAGAAAATAACTTCTTAATTACTTACATTTTTTAGAATAGAACATAAAAGGGGATTTGTCGCCGATAATTTTGTGGCAAAATCAAGATCACCAGCACACCTCATTTTTATATAATTTATATAAAATCATTTTTTATAATAATGACTCAGTAGTACTTTTACTTGTGATTAAAGTATTGTAAACAATTTTCCATCTCGCTCTTGCTTTACGAGTTATGGGTCTCCTAAATGCTTGCATATTTTTATAGCACAAATACACAATCCAACATTTTTATAATGATTCACTAGCACTTTAATTGTGTTTAAAGTAATATAAATAATTTTGCCCGCTCTCTTTTAGTTTATGAGTTATAAGTGTCTAACGATTTGAGATATTTTTCTGAATATCTTTATTAATACATTTGCTATTTAAAGTATACTAATACTGCTAAAAAAAATCGTACAAATACATACACAGATGGACAAAAGACACCGTCATTTGCCTTTATGTAAGTTTGAAGGGCCTCTGCGCCCATAAAACAAATGATATATAAAAATAGTTTAATTCTGCATAAAATAAGGTTTATTTAAAATGTTTTTTAGTGAAAATAATTTTTCTTTCATTAACCTTTAACAAAAATAAGTATTTATTATTTGAAGTTCATATTTCTTGTGGACAAAAGTCACCGTCACTGCATCTAAATATTAAAGAAACTTTAAGAAATTTCGCTCTTACCAACACTTCTGTCTAAATTCGTGTAATATGGTAACTTTAAGACTGATCTGTCAAAATTTAATAACTGTACTTAATCTATAAAATAAAATGAGTGAAAAAAGAAAAGAAACTACAATTGAAGAAAGACAAATTATTTTAAGTGCGTACAAACAAAATAAAACGATCCGAGAAATATGCACATTGGTTAACCGTACCACCATTACTGGAATTATAAAACGTTTTAAAGACGACCCAACATGTGAGTATCAGACAAGAAGTGGACGACCGCCAGCACTATCTGTTCGGGAAAAGAGGGAAATAGTAAAAATAATTAAAAAAGAGCATAAAACTTCATCGTCCGAAATTGCTGCAATGTTAAAGGAAAACACTGGTACAGGTGTTCACCCCCATACTGTACGTCGAGTGCTAAATTCTGCCGGGTATAATGCTAGAGTTTGCAGGAAAAAACCGCAGATTAGCAAGGTTGACCAAATGAAATGCTTTTCTATCGCAAAAGAGCACATAAATAAAGGAATAGACTTTTGGGATAAGGTAATATTCTCTGATGAAAGCAAATTTTCCATATATAAATCAGACGGACGTGTTTTGACATGGAGAAAGAAGGAGGAGGCTTTGCAGGAAAAACACATTCAGTCGACTGTTAAACATGGTGGTGTTGGTGTCATGGTATGGGGTTGTATGTCGGTGGCTGGGGTTGGGGAGCTAGTATTTATTGATGAAGTAATGGATAAAAATATTTATTTGAATATCCTTAAGGATAACTTGCATAAAAGTGCTCAAAAACTTGTCATTGAATCCGACTATTTCTTCCAGCAGGACAATGAGCCTAAGCACACGGCGAAAATTGTTCTTTCAAACAAGAATGTCAAGAGCAATAAAATGGTCAACAAAAAGGCTGCTATACATTGTACTATAGCAGTAAAATCAAAACGAAAATAAATAATACTGCGCAATATGGGTTCAACAAAATTGTGCGTGCGCAACTCTATAGAAATATATTTTACTTTGTGTGCAATGGTTTGCTTTTGCTGCTGCAAACTGCAGAGACGAGTCACAAATTTAGTAGTATAACGATGTTATGTGTGGATATATCTAGTTGTATTGTATAAATGAAACATTTGTATATTTATTGCACAGTCGTAAGTGAAATTTTTTTTAGCTAGAACTGTATATTTAAACCTTGAATAAAATAGAATTTTAAAAAGATACAAACATGGACAAAAGTCACCGTCATCTATCATGCACAATGTTTAAAGGCTCCCATGCTCAGAAAACAATTGAAATATAAAAATGGTTAACTTAAACAAAAAGTATATTTTATTAAAATATTATTTCAGTTAAAATAACTCCTTTTTCTTATACTTATTAAAAAACAAATTAAAAATATACAAAACAGTTCATATAACTACTGGACAAAATTCACCTTAAGGTAAAGTTAATTAAAAACTTTTATTATTTTAATATGAGGTATGTTTGCCATTATTTTTAATAATTTCTTGCAAACGTTTCTGCATAGAATGTACAAACTTTTTCGTCACTTCCGGATCAATTTTCTCCTATTCCTCCATTAATTTCTCTTTAAGCATATTTTTGGAAGTAATGTGATGTTCTCGAATCCGTCTATCCAAGTGGTCCCATAAATGCTCTATCGGGTTGATGTCGGGTGACTGAGGAGGAATTTTAAGAGTGTGAGGGGTGTTATATAAGATCCATAATCGAACAATTTTCGCCGTGTGCTTAGGGTCATTGTCCTGCTGGAAGAAATAGTCGGATTCAATGACAAGTTTTTGAGCACTTTTATGCAAGTTATCCTTAAGGATATTCAAATAAAACATAAACAAACTTATGAACATACACCCAACATATATACAAACGTACATACCAACATACAATATGTACATTAGGTAACATTTCAACTTTATGTGTTTTTTTTTTACACATAAAGCATCGAAAGTGCAAAAACAAGACTGCTAAACTACCTACTATAGTAGAAAAATCAAAGCGCAAATTTTCAAATAGAGAAAAATATCCAGCATAACAAAGAAAACCACTGACTGGTGTGAAATATATTTTCGGCAAAATTCTACGAGCACACTGCAGCACGAGGTTGTAGTTTATATATTTGACAAACAAGTTGAATACTTTTTAAGTATGTTGCTTTAAATTGTAAACAAACGCTGCAATTTTTAGTAAACCACATGAAAATAATGCCGCAGTTTGTAGTAGTATGGAACACAAAATGTTAAACAGTGAATATATTTTTTAGTATGACGTTTGTTAGTAGTTGATATTCATAATAAATGAGAGCTACTATAGTAGAAAAATTAAACCTTGATTTTATTATTATGAATCACTTAGAACATATTTGCCAAATTTAAACTTCTTGCGATGATCATTAAAACTTCTTCGATGATCATAGAACAATGATAAAATCGGTTGAAAAAAATTTTGCCCCACTGTTTAATGTTTGATAAAGCTGTCTGCACTTTTGTATGAAATCTACTGGAGTTTTTTTCGAAAAGAAATTGATTTCTCAAATCGGACTATATATGCGCACGACTTTTTTTTCATAACATTAAAGTGGACAATATGTACTATTTTTCAGAAAATTTTCAGAACAAATATCCTGTAACATTTAAGTTGCATTCCATGAAAATTGAAATTTGAAAATTATGTATTTTAGGAAAATTAAATAAATAAATAAATAAGTGCAAAATTTAATTTGCAAATATTTCAAGAAATTGATGGTTCCATTTTAATTTTTTTACTTTAAATAACTTTTTGTTTTAAATAAATACGCTGAAAGTTGATGAAAATTGAATTATTTACTCTTTTTCAAAAATGCTCCTTATAAGAAAACACAATCTAGTTTAAAGATTTTAATTGATATTGATACATAATTTTGTTCATTTTTATTCGGTACCCAACTTTATTTCAAAAATTTAAATTTCAATATGCAATTAATCGTCACTTTTGAAAATTTGGCAAATATGTACGTTTAAATGTACTATAATGTTTGGTTTTCTTCATACTATAATGTACATACTCCTAATGTACAAGCTTGGCGGATTAAATTTTTTTTCAATAAAAAAAAAAATAGCAATCTTCTGATATATTAATAAAAAAATTAATGTTTACTTTACGTCGGGTTAATCTGAACGCTCTTATTCAGCTCCGATTTTTCATCATCATTTTCATCATTTAAAAAACTGGTTAACCGGTTTTCAGCCAATTAAATTTTTTAACAAGAAAATAATATTTGAATCAAATTTTGTTTTAAACAAAAGCCTAAATTTACACTTGCATACAAGTTTAACTCTGCAAAAATAATAAATTTTTGGTGAAAATAATTTAAAAATTAAATTTATTCACATTATAACTTAAGAGAAATTATTATTATAATTTTTGTAATTCGAAATTGTTTTTATATTTTTGATTTAGCTTATTTAATACATTTTCTTTAATATTTTATTCCTAATCCTGGTATTTATGGTTTATATGGTTTATCTCATTTATATGCTTTGCATTTATTTTCAATGAAAATTTAAACATTTTGTCGGCTTATTTTGAGCCGGTGTGAACCGACACATTCGGCGGCGGCTTGACAGTAGGGTTAAAAATTAATTCTAAGAAATTACTTCTGGCAACTTTGAAAGTTATGTAGTACAACAAGCATGTGATTGAAGAAAAACTGGGAAGTTTTCTTAAATAGTGATGCCAGATGGAAAATCCAGCTATTTGAAAATTCCGAAAATCGTGTAATTTTACAAACTTAAGTCTATTTATATTTTTGATAAGTTTGGGAAATACATATATACGTTTTCAAAGATATTATAACGATATCGAAACGATACCATCTAGGTGAAAAAATTATAACTAGTGATAATCGTTTTCGAATCTAAAACGACAGTTTTTACGGACTAAAGTGTACCTTTCCTTATAATATCGTTTTTCCATAAAATTATGATATCGTTTTCGGTATCGTAATTTCCAAAAATAAAGATAGTAAAATCGTCATGTACCAAATTTTGAAAAATTATATTTTTTCAATTAAATACTTATATTAAAGATAATTATAAGGAAACATAATCTGCTGAAATAAGAAAAAATCCTAAATAATTAAGAAACACAAAAAATCATCATACATGATATGCATACATATTTTAAAATATTATCATTTATAATACAGTAGTTTTCCGGTTTAACGAACATTCGTTTTTATAAACATCGCATTTAAAGAACGAACACTATTTTTCTATTGAGTATTTTAACGAACAAATAAATGTAAAATTAGCAAGTTAATTTCTTTTAAGAAATATTGTAAATTCTTGGGAGTAAAAAAAATATACCGTTATTCTTTTTATCTGTCATTTCGCATTATTTTAGGTAATCATAAAAAATCTGTACAAGAATTTTTAAAAGATAAACTATAAATTGTTGAAAATCACCAAAAAGACTTAAGCGTGACAGATTTATGCCACTGTTTATAAGATTTTAAAACCAAAAATAATATACATTTTTGGATACCCATAACGTAGTTACAAAGTGAGGGCGAATACTTAAGGATTGCATATAATAAACTCTTCTTGATTTCAAACTTGCCACAACAGTATAAGAATAGATTAAGTTGTTCATGGTTTTTTTTTTGTTATATTTTTAAGATATTTTATTTAAAATAACTATTTTTATTAAAATACATTTTAAGAAGGCAACATGTTCAATAAATTTTATGCATAAAATGTATTATAAGTTAGTGCTGTATATTACGAACTTTTCGGTTTAACGAACAGGCCTGACAACAATTAGGTTCGTTAAATCGGAAAACTACTGTATTTGCAAGCATAGTTACTCCTTAAGGTACTTTCAGACGATAATATTTAGTATTAAGATTTTTCGACTGCAAAATGTTACGTATTTCATCGGAATGTCAAAAAATCCAATAGAAAATCCTAAAGTAGTTTACAACGTAATACATATATTGTACATAATCTTACCTTTATGAAATTCATGATGAATTTAATGCGAAATCTTGATTTAAATATTTCTTTTATAAATATTTTATTGCTTTTCATTTTTTGCAAGCATAGTTTCAGACGATCATATTTAGTACTAAAATTTTTCGGAATGTCAAAAAATCCAATAGAAAATCCTAAAGTAGTTTACACGGTAATACATATATTGTGCATAATCTTTGCAAATTCTTACCTTTATGAAATTCATGATGAATTTAATGCGAAATCTTGATCTAAAAATTTCTTTTATAAATATTTTATTGCTTATAATTTTTTGTTTATGATAAATATAACATGAAAATCAAGTTCTTAATATTGAATATTATCGTCTGAAAATACCTTTAGGAACATATTTCCACGATTGCGTTTGGTTGGACCATTCAAAATGATTTAATGATTTATTTTCATTTATTCTCAGCTTATTTTTTTATTGAAATTTTTTAAATTTTAATATTTTTTATTTTGAAGTTTTTTCAAATGTTTATGTTTTTTTATATTTTATTGGAAACAAATATTACGAAATTTAGATATCGTAATAATATAGTTTCCTGCAATACAATATGATATTATAATCGATACCTAAGATGATATCGCAAAGCAGCTCTGGGTAGATAAACATCTACCTCGTCAACGTCATTATCGCTTAAGGGCGATAAGCTGTACATTGTTTCGCGAGGTAAGCGAGAGTTTTGCGTCTCACTCTTGCATTGGCTAATGTTTAAGGCGTCGTATAACTGTTCGCCTTGCGGCTTATCGGTGTTTTTTGCATTGGCCACATGCAATGGATTTTAACCTTAAATTGTTGTAACATGGTGGAGACCATTAATACTCAACATTGATACAAGATTCAAGGAGTTCCCTTCCTATACAAAGGTATAGATCGTTTTTGGAAACTACCGGAATCATCGTGTGATTTGTATGCTGTTTGTATCGCCATTAAACTTAAATCTCAAAAAAAAATTTATTGGGTAGCATAATTTTAATTGGTATAATAAAACTATCAAATGATTTTATTAAAATTTATTTGTTCAACTTTATAAAACTTTTTACAAAACAAGTTAAACACGACAAAAATTATATTGACGACATTTAAATAAATAATAAAAATAACCTCAAAAATATATTAAATCACATAAAGTGTGGCCACTCTGAATGCTTATAATGTGACAAGCAAATGATTGAACAAGTCATGTCTGCGAAAATGACAACCAGATGGCGTGTATATGATTAGTAAAAATTCATCTACACACGTGTTTTCTTTATATCTGCCTTCATTTTGGATTTTCAACGAAAGCGCGTGGACTTATTTTTTCCACGACTGCATGTTGAAGTAAAAAATATATATATATATTTTTTTTTCAAAGTGTTAAATTAAAATTTATTTTAAAAAAGTGTAAAATTATATAAATTACAAAAATGTTTGTGCTTTATGAGACGCCGGCGGGCTACGCGATTTTTAAATTAATGGATGAAAAGAAAATGCAAGAAGTGGATAACCTATATTTGGAATTTCAAACGCCAGATAAAGCCAATAAATTGTTAAAATTGAAACATTTTGAGAAATTTAATGATACTACAGAAGCTTTGGCCGCCGCCACAGCAGCCGTAGAGGGCAAAGTCTCGAAACCTTTAAAGAAGACTTTAAAGAAAATACTCGGTGACGAAGTACAGGAATCATTGTTGGTTGCCGATGCCAAGTTAGGTAATGCCATTAAAGATAAATTTTCGGTACAATGTGTCTACAATACTGGTGTCCAAGAGTTGATGAGATGCATCAGACAACAAGCCGACAGTCTTTTGGGTGGATTACCCAAAAAAGAAATGACAGCCATGGCCTTAGGTTTGGCTCATTCACTTTCCAGATATAAGTTGAAGTTCTCACCAGATAAGATTGATACAATGATTGTGCAGGCACAATGTTTGTTGGATGATTTAGATAAAGAACTGAACAACTACATGATGAGAGCACGTGAGTGGTATGGTTGGCATTTTCCTGAATTGGGCAAAATCATAACGGATAATATTGCCTTTGTGAAGACAATTAAACTCGTCGGCACCAGAGAAAATATGGCATCGTCAGATTTATCCGATATCTTACCTGAAGATGTAGAGGAAAAAGTAAAGGAGGCGGCCGAAATTTCCATGGGTACTGAGATTTCCGAAGAAGACATTATGAATATTCAGTGTCTGTGTGATGAAATTTTATCCATTAATGATTACCGGACACATTTATATGACTACCTTAAGACACGTATGATGGCCATGGCACCAAATCTAACAGTTTTGGTTGGTGAAACAGTGGGAGCACGTTTAATAGCTCATGCTGGCTCCTTGATAAATCTCGCCAAACATCCCTCATCCACTGTACAAATTCTCGGTGCTGAAAAGGCATTGTTCCGTGCCCTAAAGACAAAGAAAGACACACCTAAGTATGGTTTAATCTTCAACGCTCAATTGGTGGGTCAAGCTAGTTTAAAGAACAAAGGCAAAATGTCACGTTCTCTTGCTGCCAAAGCTTCGCTGGCGACACGTGTTGATGCTTTCGGTGAAGAAGCCACCTTCGAATTGGGAGCCGCCCACAAAGTCAAATTGGAATCCAGACTGCGGTTACTTGAAGAAGGAAACTTGCGTAAATTGTCAGGAACTGGCAAAGCCAAAGCTAAATTTGAAAAATACCAAGCTAAAAGGTTAGTATTGAAAAAATTTAAGATAATTTATCAAATTGTTATTTTTCAAAGTGATGATACCAAAAAGGTTTCGCATTTGTCTGAAGATAGAAATTGCAATGATGATAAACCTTGGCTGTCTGAGAAAATAAAAATAACAATTGATAAATCTTAAACTGTATAGTTGGTTTTTATTGTTGAATATAAACAAAAATTAATATACTTATGTCTTTTTCATTCCATAGTGAGGTATTTACTTACCAACCTGAGGCTGACAGTACTCTTTCGGTAAAGAAACGTAAACACTCAGAATCCGCTGCTGATGTTTCCACCCCTGTTAAAAAAGAAAAAGTTGAAGCCGAAGCGGAGGATGTAGAAGAAACACCATCCACTTCAGAAGTTAAGTCCGAAAAGAAAAAGAAGAAGAAAAAGAATAAAAATAAGGATCAAGAAGCCCCCGAAGCACCTGTGGAAGAAACACCCTCAAAGAAAAAATCAAAAAAAGTTAAAGAGGAAACAGTTGATTCAGATTAAAGATAATTAACTAGTCTTGTTTAACTTTATAAAATTTTTTTAGCCATTAGAGTTTTTATTTTAATATGCAACTGTAGTTTTAAGTTATTGAGTCTTTTTATTAATACTATTATACATTAAGTTAATGTATTATTTTTTCTAATACATAAAATTTGTAATATAAACAAATGTAAAAAAGAAAATATAAAATGTAACTAAAGAAATATGTTTGACTAAGAGCTTTGAAAAAGAGCTTCAAAAGTACCCAAAAATACAAAATACGTGAGACGTTCTATTAAAATTCTACCATTGGCCAACTGTTTCTGACCGTTGGCTAAAAATTCTGAAAACTAAATAACGCACTACCAACATATGTGCATATATATTTTTTGCAGCATTTTCTCAGATCTATAAACTCCCTCAGTGTTTTCTTAAGTTTCCAATAACAAAAATTTTTACCCTTATTAAGAGTGTCGTAGTCGTGACGAAAACCTATCGTTTTCTCTAATTTCGTATTAGGATTGTCCTAAAAACCAAGTTCAATTAACATTGATTTTGTCGTTTTAAACGACTGCGATTTCGGCTACGACAACGACACTCGTAATAAGGGTGATTACAAATTAAATAGTAATAATCAGGTAGGTGATTTAAATCGATTAATTTCGATCGACTTAATGTTGTCTTTGCAAGATTCAGTATATCCATATTAATATTCTAAAATAAAGTGTGTGTGTTTGTGACACAATTATGTCTAAACCGTTTAATCGATTTAAATGAAATCTTAAATATACCCCCGTATTCTGAACTTTATGATGATGACAAAGATATAACAAAACAATTAAAAAAAAAACAATTCTTATGAAAAAATGACAAAAATATTACTTTTGTTATAGTTTATAGCAGGGACTGTAACCGTTATGACTTATCATAAAAATCAAACAATAGTTATTTTTTGATTTTTATTTGTTCGAGCAGAAATATTTTTATTTTTCTATTTTTATTTTTTTGAGCAATAATAACTTTTATTTTTGATTTTTATTTTTTCGAGCAAAAATAACAGTTATTTTGTGATTTTTATTTTTTTGAGCAGAAATACCGGTTATATTTTGGTTTTTATTTTTTTATTTTTTTTGATTCAACTAAATTTAACAAGATTATCTAATGTGAACCCCTGATTCAATTCTATCTTTGACCTGTAAATCTTTGCTGGAAATCTTTGTAAATTCAATGCAATTATATTTATTTAAGACAGTATTTGCAATAAAATATCAGATTTTTTTTTATTATCCACTGCCATCCAATGAAAAGGTATTATCATAAGCTCTATTCCACTATTTGTCCCGTACTCTCAGTTTCTATACATTTTGTTTTTCTTTTCTGACAATTGTAATACTGACTTAACCTTTAACTTTGACAAGTACTGAAACAGCTATTGTTAAAGAAGTTAAATGAACATAAATACGGTAGATTTTAAATGTTTTCTTACTAAATTTCAAAATAAAATAATTTCTATTACAATTTAACACTGATAACTTTGAACATACAGTGTCTCACATAAATGCAATTAAACTGTAACTTCTTTAAATATTTTCAATGGACTTTGAGCGGAGTATATATTAAATCTTAGAAACTATATAATCTAACTAAGTGGACAAATCCATTTTTATATCGTGTGACCTTTTTATTTTTAATAATAACTGAACGAAGCTTTTGGCGGAAGTCCTTTTTGCAATCAAAAGTTGCAATTTTTTAAATAGTGTATATCTTAATTATGCAGTATTATATAATTTGTATTATAAAATAAAGCTACTTTCCATTTTTTATTCCAAATTAACTTAAAATTTATTGTATTGGGATATATTATCACAAATCATAATTTTTATTAAAACGTAAAAAAAAATAAAAATAAAAAATAAAAAAATGTATAAGTAATGCTCTATTCAGATATTTTTACTATAAAACTGCCATTTATAAAAAAAAAAAATCGCCATAATTTTTAAAATTTGTGGCAATTTTTATAATCGGATATTTTGTTGCTTTTGATATGCACACTTTCATATGGAGAACATAAAATATTTTTCTTGTTTTTGCGAAAAGAAACTAATTCACATTTTCTAAAGTACAAATATTTGTTTGTACCCAAATGTGTTAACAATGTTATGAAATTAGTTTTGTTGTAAGTTTAATACTTTAAAAAATAATTCAATATTTAGGATAACCTTATTTTTGTTGCTTATGTTCTGCACAGTACTGTATATAAACGGCCATACCCTGTGCAAATTTCCTGTAGGTTACCTATATTCAAATATTTAAAATAATATATTAATTTTTCTTTTGTTTATCTTGTGTAATTTAAATTTGTTTTTCTTTTATTTATCATACAGCCATACACGCAGTCGTTCACGTAGTGCATCACGAGGTCGTAATAGGTCTCACTCAAGATCAGCATCAAGATCACACAGTCGTTCTGTTTCTGCTACTAGAGAAACATCACGCAAAGCAAGAGAAACTTATGGTCGGACTAGAGAAAACGGTCGTGGTGAAAATGGAGATTCTTACCGATATAGTGATGATGAACGTAACGGAGGTGCAGGAGCCGCTGCAGTAGATTCTCCATCACCCAAGCGACGTTACGAAGACGATTCGCCATCACCGAAACGAAGCACTCATTCGAAACGTAGTCGCACAGAATCTCGTAGACACGGGGGTGGCGGTGGTTCTTCAATTTCACGTTCGCGCTCAAACTCACACAGAGATTAGCAATTACTGAGCAAAAATCAATTAGCAGCTTATATAAAGTAAAAAGAATATTAAATCCCCAAAAAATACATTTCGATTTTCAAATTTTTACTTATTTAAGGATATAAATAAATATTATATAAAAAAAAACAGCTGCTAAAGAAAAATAGAAACTAGAATAGATGTTACACTACTAAAAAAAAAAATTAAAAAAAAAAAAACTGAAGAAAAGAATAAAATTTTTTTGAAATACACTGTGTAGAAGTATTGAAACTTTTATGCCAGTATTTAGTAAAAAGACTTTAAATTTGCAAAATAACATTTTTTTTAATTTTATTTTAATGAGTTATCTTTTATAAGTTTATTCCTTATTTATATATTTTTTAAATTATGTATTTTCGGACAAAGCTGCTTTTACGAGTTTTATTTATTTAAAGCAAAAACACCAACTAGAACAGCAGCAGCCAAAACTAAGTCATACATTAAAGTCATTAATAAACAAACAAAATAAACTTCGAAATTTAGGTTTTTCTAAAAAAAAATACACATTTTACTTGAATCATTTTACTCCTGTCATTCAGTCATCAAGTTTTGGAATTTAGTTTAAAATTTAGAAGACTAGTAAAAGTCCTAAATCTTCCTATTCTTAGCACTTCCATGTAAACAAAAAAATAAAAATAAAACAATATTTAAATTATTCATTATTTGAATCTTATTGTATTATAAAATATATAAAAATATTTAATGATTTTGTATTTTTCTCATATATTCTTCAAATTCTTTTTCACCTACAACATTCGTCAATGATATATGTACACTTTCATTAACACATATACATACAAATATTGATTGAACAAAACAAATAATTTGTAATTAAATCATATAAATTATATTTCATATATATATTTTTTGTTTTATTTAAAATTAAGTCCTTTTTTACATAGAAATGAAAAAAGAATCATCTTAAGAATAAATAGAAATACAGTAAAACCAACCCATACACTTCCTAAGAAAAATGTCATTTTGATTTATATTCATTAAGCATAATTTTTGATCAATAAATGATAAAGAGTAAAAAATCCATAAAAATTTAGTGTTTTAATTATCGGGTATTTGAAGGAAATAATCGATTTATTTAAAAAGAAAAGCTAAGTTTTTATTTAAAGCAGATAATCCATTTATATATGAAAATATAAAGTCGGGTGTAGAATGCCACAAACTTGTACGAATATTATAGATCGACTACCATGATTTAGTCCAAATTTTATGTCAATTCTTTTATGAAATATAAAAGTTTTTATAAATTTTCAACGCGAACGATAGTTTTCAATTATTTTTCTTATTGCATCAATTAATAAACTAATCAAATATACCCAGCAAAAAAAGGGCACACCAATCATTAGTAAAATCATTGATGTTACTGAACCTGAAGTAGTCCCATTTCTGGTGAAACACGTGGTTGTCATAGGACGGAAGTGATCCAAAAAGCTGTATAGTATGCGCTTTTGAGGAACACTGAGGTGTTATGTTAAAGTATACCTTTTATATTTCTTTTTTCGTTAGTGAGACAATTTAATACAATTTAGCATACATAACAATATACAATGCTTACATACAAATATTATATAAATGATATAATTTTTTAACATATTGGGATGTTGCTAAAAAGAACAATTTTAGAATATGAAATTCTTAACATAAAGCTACTTGGTATGTAATGAAAATGCTGTGATTTTAGAACAACATAATAATTTTAATAATTGAATATAAATTGTTTAATAGGTTGAATTTCAATTATGTTTTTATGTTTATGAAATTCTCTGAACTGGATTGGAAAACGCTACTAAGTAATTGAATTAGTTAAAGGATTGATATTTCCGCTATAAATTATATTATGTTCTTAAATAAATAACAAACTATTTTAAGCGTTGTTTTAAAATTCTTATTTTTCAAATTCAATTAATAGATTTCAAAAACTGAAATCAAATACAGTGGTGGCCACGAATTTAAGACACGACATGTAACGAACTAAGTTGTGATAATTATTACAACCCTGCAATATAAAATTAGATTTTGTTAATTTTTCAGTGTACCCTGTAATGTTAAGATCAATTACCGTTATTTGGTTTTGTTTGTGTATACATTTTGTTGCTGTTTTTATTATATTTTCGTAAAAACGTGCTTTTGAAGCTGGTCACGAATTTAAAACATATAAGAAATATTTGGTTTTTAAGTGATTTTTTGGTGTTTTTTGAAGCTAAAAGGTAAGTAATGAATGTTTTATTCCATTTAATGTTAGAATACATCAAAATATTTAGTTAGAAATGACCAGAGGTACTTGGAGTTCGGATGCCGAGCGAAAATTGATCCAACAAATGAATACTGATGGAAAAACAGTAATGGAAATTTCCAAGCTACTAAAATGTTCCAGATCCAAGATTTACAATGCACTGGAACACATCAAGCAACATGGCACTACCAAAAATGTCAAACAGCACCCTAGAGCCCGAAAAACTACACCCAGGGAGGATAGCTTAATTTATAAATCAGCTGCTAAAGATCCTTTCAAGAGCTCAAGTAAAATTAAAAATGAGATTTCATCGGATTTTGGTATTAATATATCGTCCAGGACAATAAGAAGACGTCTGAATGAGAAGAACTTACGTGGGTGTATTGCACAACGTAAACCACTTGTGTCAAAAAAAAATATTAAATCCCGACTAGCGTTTTCAAGAGAAAATCTCAATAAGCCGATGACATTTTGGAAAAATATACTTTGGAGCGACGAGTCGAAGTTTTGTCGCTTTGGTTCTGATGGAAAACAGTACGTATGGCGTCCTCCAAACCTGGAGCATCACCCAAAGTACACCCTTAAAACGGTTAAGCATGGTGGTGGAAATGTCATGGTGTGGGCAGCATTTTCCTGGCATGGTGTAGGTCCCATTCAGAAGATTATCAATAAAATGGACCAGCATATTTACAAAAACATACTGACAAGCATCATGATACCATTCGCTGAAGACAACATGCCTCTAATGTGGAAATTTATGCATGATAATGACCCTAAGCACATTTCACGCCTAGTGAAGAGTTGCTTAGAGGAAAATAATATCACAGTTCTGAAATGGCCAGCTCAATCCCCGGATCTCAATCCAATTGAGAACTTGTGGAATGATGTTGAGGAGCATGTACGAGCAGTAAAGCCAAAAAATTTGACTGATTTATGGGAAGAAATTCAAAAGGCTTGGTATGCCATTCCAAAGGAGCGCTGTATGGCCTTAGTTGAAAGTTTACCCAGGAGATGCGCTGCTGTGATTCAAAATAAAGGATTTCCCACCAAATACTAATATTGTTTTATGAAGCTGAGCTTTACTTTTGTGAATTAACTTTTATTTTGCCTATGTCCTAAATTCATGACCAGGCTTAAACTTGTATTAATCTGTATAATATGTAAATAAAAATTGGAAACTAAATATAGGTAACAAACTATTGTTGATTTTTTTTCATAACATTACTAGGATCTTTAAAAAATAACATGGATCTAAAATTTGTTCGATAAGATGTAAAAATTATCAGAAATATATAAGTGAAATGTCGTGTCTTAAATTCGTGGCCACCACTGTATGTATGTAAATCCAATTTATTGGTTTTGTTGAGAAAATGTTGTAATAATTGAAAATGTATTCTTCGTAACTGAAATTGGATTTTAGATTTTTCTATGTAAAATTTAAATTTTAATTAGTTTGTAATTTTTGTTTTAGAATTTTGTAAATTTATTCGTGCGCAAGTTCATAGAATAATTTAGTATAATACATTATAAAAGTTTATTGGACACTCGTTAGAATTGAATGGATTTTCTGTTCTCTGTAAACATCATCTATTTAACTCACAACTTTTCGGGAAATGGAATCTGTGACTTTGTTTCCCTATATATTATTAAGTTAGTGGAATGGTTTACGATAAAGCTTTTTACAATTATTTTGAATTTTCCTTTTTAATTATTATATTATTATTATAAATAAAGCAATGTATAATTGTTATTGTTTAGGCACTTATTAAGTAGCAATGAAAATAAAATAATATATTTTTATTATAATAGAAATTGACAGAAATACAATTTCCAATCCAAAAAATATATGTATATAGTTTCGGCCAAAAAACGTGTTCTGTCGGACCTACGTATATTCACTGGTAGAGGACATACAAAGTATATTTAACGAAGATCAGTCAGTAGAGAGGATGGCTATAGTTACAAAAAGTTTAAAATGTTTTAGTGTCAAAAACGATATCAAATTTATTCATGCGTAGAGTTTCCAGTGGAAACAAATTACAAACTACATAACTGTATTTTTATTTACGCTGAAATATTGGTAAGAATGTTATAGAAAACGTAAATAAGGAAATCGAATAAGTAATTAGTTAAAAAAGTTAGATTTCTTTACAAAAAACGGGAAAAATACTTTAGGCGGGATCGAAATTTAAAAAGCGGAACGTCTGCTCACGTTACTTAGTATCACCAAGAAAGTAGCAAAATTTATTTTTACTGAAAGTGGCCTAAAAACTGGAAGTGGCATCCAACTTATATTTTGGCTTATAGTTTTCTTCATATCAAATACTTGATATGTGTGCGAAATTTAATTCGAACTTTCAAAATAAGAATTTTTAACAAAAAGTGGGCATGGAAGCGGGCGTAAAAAGGGAGGAGAATTAAAAAAAATCTTTACATAATATCTAAGAGAAGCTTTGTTATAAGCTTCTAAATATAAGTGCGGTGGTGTCAAGACTTTTTAATAGGCATGTTAAGTGCGCAATTAGCAACTCGCGCGAAATAACAATCTTATGCAGAGTGGTTATAGTTAGATACATCAGAAAAACGTGGGTTCGATTCGGGGTGCCGGCATCTACATTAACGAAAAATTATAAAATAAAAATAAATTAAAAAAAAAATAAAACAGTTTAAAAAGTAAACATTTTTCTTAAAATTTTTATATTAATCGATTTTGAACATGTTCTCTTGGACCAGTCCAATGACAACCCCATGTAAAAGTGACAGTTTCCTCCAATATAAAGTTCTAGAACTGGAACCTGTCGCTAGACCTGAGAACCTGTCAGGTGAATAGTTTTGAACCGGTTCTCTTTCCTCTAAGGATGTTTTGAGTCCAAGAAAATCCGCATCGATTTCTGTAAACATTACAACAACCACATAAAATAAATTTTGCACAACTTACTTTGCAAAGGTCTAGCAAAGTTGCAATTTCTGAGGTGAATACCTTTATTAACATTATTTCTAAAAAATTTACTTAAAATATAAATTGTAAGTCGTTGAAGTCATACTTTGAAGAGATTTGACCGAATTTAATTTGTTTTTATTAATTCTCCATGTTTTTTGGAAACATGAAAAAAATTTATGAACCGTAGAAAAAAATTAATATTAAAGTGAAAAAATATATATTTGAAAAAAGCCAAAAAATGGATTTTTTTTTTAAAGTTTCAATTTCAAAATATTGTACCTTTTTATCAGTCTATAATATAATATATTATATCAATATTATGTATATTGTCATCGAAGATCAAGATTTTCAAATTTGGGTTTTTGGTAAAATAACAAAATATTATATAATATTTAAAAAATATTTTTTCAAAATACGTGTGTGTAATTACACATTTTCATGCTTGCATATCAAAAAAAAAAAAAAAACAAACAACGATTTTATTAACTTTAGAAATTTTTTTGTGACTCCAGTAAAGTTATGAAAAATGATGTAATGATGATGTTTTGCATTTTCGGTGACGATTTAGAATTTTGTAAAAAATAAAATCGACTCAGAAAGTGATTCTGAGTCGATTGGTATACTTCAAGGTATGGGTCCGATAATTTTTTATGTGCGTTACGAACATTTACGGTAGAGTAATGGAGCCTTAATATAACTATCATATGAAAGAGATTTTATTGTCATTAATTGCTCTTTTGCTATCACTGTCAAGTATTTCAGATTTTTAGAATAAAACAACGAAAAATTAGTTTCATTGTGAATTAAACATTTTTTATTTAAATTAATATTAAATATACTTAACGCAGGCAACAAATATCTATTAGTTTTTTTTTTTTTAATCTTATTTAAAATACATTAAAAAAATGTTTATTTAAATTTAACAAAAAATGTTTTGTTTTCAGCATTTGTTCGTTATTTGTTAAAGCTGAATTTTAAATTAACTAATATTATTTGCGACTTGTGGTTTTTTTACATGACCTTTTTTAAAATTTTTAGGAAAACAAATTTTTAATTACATGTTATTATTTATTATACATTATTTTAATAATGCAGAGTTTTGTTATAAACAAAAAAATATTGTAATTTTTTAAGTAGCTTTTGTTTTTTCTTTTTTTAAATTCGTTATAAATTTAGATTATATTTTAACAAAATAAGCGATAATAATAAAAATAAAATTATAATAAAAAAATATAAGATTTATAATCTTACAGCAACAATAATATTTAGCAAACACAAGACACAAGTTTAAAGGCATATAGACTTAAAATTAAAGTAAAGAAAAATCAAAATACAATGGTATAAATGTAACAGAAATAACTTTAAGCAAATGGTAAAAATAGAAGCATTAATATATTTGATACTAAAATTTCATAAAACAAAGCTGCTTTAAAAAGTCTTGGTTAAGATATTTAAAGATCCATTTGGTTGCTATCCCGAAAAGGAAACGAGACATTTACAAAATAATATTTTCTTTAAACTCGAATAAAAATTGTTTTAATTGAAGAAGTTACATGGGTTAATTATAGTAGATGGTGTTTTCCATAGATTATAATCTATGGTGTTTTCTTTAAAATATTTATAATTAAGCATTGAGCCATTAGCTCAATGTAACCGTTCATAAAAAGCAATATCGATTTGCCGTTGACACTTCATCAACTATATGAGGAAGTCCTTTTAGCAAATATATTCAATTGAGTTTATTTTCATCAAATATATCAATGTGTTTTTACCAATTGTTAAAGATATATTAAAAAGTAAAAAAGTTTGTTTTGTGAATAAAAGTAGACACAAAAAACATAAAATTCATAGTAGAAATAAATGTTTATGTACTTGATAAATGATAGAAAAACTTAAATAAAGCGCGATTAGCGTGCAAGAAATTTACACTCTCTATTGTCTTCAGGCTCAAAAGTTATAATAGGTAATGAAAGACCAATTGACCAGCAAAAATCTCCAAAGGTTTTAGTAAAATTTATGCGAATTAAATTTTTGTGCTCTCTTGAAATTGAAGTTTTTTTTAGACAGAGTTTAAAAGGTCACAAACTTTTAATTCGTATCACTTTTTTAAAACCTTTGAAAAGTAAGACATGCGGTTTATTATAATTTATTTCTTCCGGCACTAAGCTATTAAAATATTATTATTTTTTTAAATTTATTTGTGTACCAGGCTTTGTAAACTTTTTTGCATGTAAAAGTTTTCCTAAAATTTTTTTAAAAAAATTTGCAATTTTATCAAGTACGGAAACACAAGAAATTTAAAGATATTAGAAAAGATATTAATTATTTTATAAATAACTAACACTTCAACAAAAATAAAGTAAATATTTAAAGACTTAATATTTGATAACAGATAAAATAAAAGAAATGAACGAATTAAATTTGTTTTAAAACATGAATAAATAATTATATATATACGTATTTATATAATTATAATAAGAGTAATAATAATAATAGTTGTGTATATGCTTAAGTACATAAATAAGTATTTTTGTTTTGCAAACACGTACAAATTTTATATACTTTTCCTTTCGTGTTTTTTTAATTTTTTTATTTTTCATATATTATGGTGTGTGTGTTGTATATATATTATAAAAAAAGAAACGTTGTTGTACGCAATGAGGTATTAAATTTGAAATAAGATATTAATTATAGTATTTAGTATATATTTTAATTTATAATTAAATGTCATAATCATTATCATAACCTTTATGTTTTATCATTATTTTTTGATTTTCAAATTTCGTTTAGTTTTAATTTTTGTGTTGCTCTAAAAAGTATATATATATATATTTTTAAACAAAAATAAATCACATATTTTTTTCTAACTTAAAAAACAGGAAGTTCTAGTTTTAAACGATTGCTTTATACATTTTACTTGTAAAAGAGAAATAGGAATAAAGGAGGAGTAGGAGGCGGGGACTTTGGTTACGAATAAATATTTTAAATGATTAAAGACAAATACGAGAAGACAATTGTTTCATTAAATTTAACACACTACTTTAAAATTTCAAATTAATTTAATTTATAGTTAATTAGTAGTTTTAGTAATAAGAATTCATTTTAGAAACTATAGTTTTAATAATGGGATGATAGTAGGTAGGAGGATAAAAGTTTCCTTAAGTTTGAAGTGCATAACTGGTTGTTGTTCTTGTTGTTCGGCTTGAGTTTGTTTTCTTTTTAAGCTAAAGTAATTATATTAAATATTTAATACAAATTATTAACAGCAACGGGGGCTGCTGTTAAATTGGCTCCTGTTATTTTGAATTGGTATTATTGTGCTTAAGATCTGTTTTGGGCAACAGTGGTGTAGTTACGACATCATTATTATTTACTTTTTCCGCAATCTGTCTATCAAGATTATGCTCAATGGTATTATAGTCAGTAGCTGCTGCTTCTGACGTCATAAGACTACTAAGTGATACAACATCATTATTACTGCCCTGTGAATTGTGTTGGGCAGTTGCGGCAGCTATACTACGACTTTGCTGTGAGAAGTCCTATTTAGAATAGATTTAGTTAAACATACATACGTAATCAGATTAAATTTTAACTTACATTAAATGAAGGAGATGCAGTATTGCTACCAATTGCATTTGAAGCTTTGCGCATACTTTGGCTACCGCGTATATGATTCGGTCTATCGTCTTCGTGTAATGAGTGTAGTAACTATAATTATAAATAATATTTATATTAAAAAATTGTTTTTCAAAAATTAATAAAAATATTAAAATAAAAAGTACAATGTTTACTCTAGTATTAAAAAATTAAAATAAAAGTATTGAGTAAATAAAAATATAATATTAAGATAACTTGAAGGTCACTATTGAAGTTCATGCAGATTCTCATCTATTTTTAAGGAGAATTTCTTTGTTAATCAGTGATATAAAAGTAATTTTATTCAGGACTGTAAGGTGTGGTGATTTTTAATTGCTTTTGGCGATATGGCGAATTTTTTGTAGATTTACAAACAATTAGACATGTCGTTTTCGAGATATGCTTCAATATATAGTGCAACTTCTTTAATTTTACGAATTAAAAAAAGTGAAAAAACCCCGTGCCGTTAATTAAAAAAACTAATTCATCAAAATATTTAATTTTGAAATAAATAAATTTCAAGTGATTATTTTCTACAACTTAAGATGTGAATTAATTGGAAAACAATATATAGGTTAACCTAAATTAACTTTTACGTGGGCAGCTAATATTACTGGTATGCGGAATTCAATCGTGGTTGCGGATACCTCCAGAACGAATTTTAAAATGCCTTTTAAAAATGTTTGTTTTGGTAAAAAAACACCGATGCAGTGCGTATCCTGATTAAGAAACGCCGACATATTTCCCAAATATTTGAACGCCCAGAGCAGTTTTTCTTATTTAACCTTATATAATTTAACAATCATTAAAAATAATTCGCGCTGAATTTTGCAAGAAAACCATGTACAAATTCGGTTTGTGTTATGAGATTGTAACGGATGACCAAATTTGGATCTATGGTTATGAGACTGAAACAAGGACTAGTCAACAGTATTACTCCTTCAAAGTTTGCCTAACCCCACATAAAATTCACCGCCTTGAAGATTTTAAAATCAAAATCTTGCGTATTACCACGGAGATCCGGACACTTTTCTTGTTGTAAATGTTCGCAATTCCTTGTTAGTCAAATGTCTTCCAAAAAGTATGAAAAATTAACATTCAAATGTGGATCATATTCTGATGCAACACATTATTTAACATCCAATAACTTCATTTCATTACTCTTTATCAAAATAAATTGCTTGGCCAACTTGTTTCGACACCTGAAACATCGGATATTCTAATAAAAATACGTGTTTTTGAGGTGGTTCAAAGAGAAAAACCTGCCTTAATATTTATTTCAAACGCATCGGGTAAGGTATTTTAATACTACCGTCTTTAGAAAAAATATAAAAGGCATTCAATTTTTTTATTTTTTTTTTCAATAAACTATTAAAGAAGTCCAAAAAAAAAAGTTATAAACCTAATGACATGTATATTTTACAGAAATACCATCAAATCTTATATGAACAATCAGACAATTGGCCATAGGTCCCATGAAAAACCATCTCCGAAAATATTAATAATGCATTGTGTAGAGTATCAAATGATCGGATTTCACCAACCACATGTTTTTTTTTTTTTTTTTTTTTTTGAACAAAATTGCTGAAATTATTAACAAAATCACATCAAACGATCAATAATCTTATTATATTATTAAAATAATGGATATACGCCGTTTTATTTGTCTTGAAAAAGTAAACAATAAGTCCTTTTACTATGAAAATTTATTTAGAATGAAAAATATTTTCTTCAACAAATTACATTTAAAATTTAGAAAACTTGATTATTAAAACAAAATATAAAGTGTTATTGAATACAATTAAAAAACAAATTATTAAATTAACACCCCTTCTCAATAACATAATTTTGTTAATTAATTTAATCCTAAACCATAATGGAAGGTAGAATCATTAGAGAGAGTTTTCAATTTTAATGCTTGTTATGTCAAATAACAGAAAAATAAAAAACAAAGAATAAAAATATAAAAACATTTTTGTTTACATTTTAATTTTTTTGTATTGAAACTTTTTTTGTGAAATGATGTCATGATGTCATCTATATCCTGCCATGGAGTTGTCGCAAAAAACGTTTACTGGAGCTGCAAATAGATGTTCCGGCTGGTCCAGTAGTTACCAATGATAAGGAATATACTTGGCTTCAAAGTTATTGGTAGTTAACATAGAATTGGTCCATGAAGATAATTTATTCATTGAAAAAATCTTTAAAACAATTTTTTATTTATTTTTTTCAGTATCAATATTTTATTTTTTTATTTTTCAGTTTTTGGATATTTTATTTAAATTTTTTTACATTTTGTTTTCATTTCTTATTGTTTGACAATTCAGGGTAAAATAAATTGAGAGTACTCTCTATAATGATTCTACCTTCTGTTATTATATCATGATCCTAAACAATTTCTAAATTTTGAAAACTTAATTCTTGATAATGGTTTAGTAAGTACATATGCAATCATTTCATCAGTAGGAAGATATTCATATATAATAATTCCGTTTTGTAAAAGATCTCTTGCATAAAAATATTTAACATCTATATGTTTAGATCTTGAATTAATTCTTTCGGAATCAAGAATTATCAACAAATATTTTAGGTGTAGTTTCAATTCCAAAATCGTTCAATAATTGAATAATCCATACAGCTTGCTGGCTTGCTTCAGTTAAAGCTACTAGTTCTGTT
Source organism: Protophormia terraenovae (assembly GCA_951394005.1). Classification (NCBI taxonomy): domain Eukaryota; kingdom Metazoa; phylum Arthropoda; class Insecta; order Diptera; family Calliphoridae; genus Protophormia; species Protophormia terraenovae. Next base: position 35,151,030 of record OX596074.1, read on the forward strand.
TCCGTAGGTGATAGGGTTACAATATTTTGTTTTCTAGTTCCATAATGTATTGTGGATTTTCCCAATTTGAATAGATAACCGCTTGAAGATTTTCTTCCATTAATATCACCGGCCCAGTCAGAATCAGTAAAACCTTCTAAAATTAATTCTTGATTCGTTCCAACACATAATTTATAGTTTTTAGTTCCCTTCAAATACCGCATTACTCTTTTTATTTCATTCCAATCTGTTAAAGTTGGTTGGCTGACTTCCCTAGATAAAATAGAAACTGCCAAAGCGATATCTGGTCTAGTATTTCCTGCTAAATATAATAAAGAACCAATTACTTTTCTATATTGATTATTATTGTATAAAAATTTATCATCATCAATTTTGAAATATCCTGGGACCAATGGTATTTGTGAATCTTTTGCGTTATTCATATTATTTTCACTTAATATTTTATTTATGTATTCCGACAGATCCATGAAAAATATTCCATCTCTATTTCTGGTTATTTTAATTCCTAAATACAATTTTAATGATCCCAAATCTGTGATTTCAAAATGTGATTCTATATCTTTTATTAAGTCTTTAACAACCTTTTCATTTTTACTGGAAATGATGATGTCATCAACGTATATAAGCACATATATATAATCATTTTGATATTCTTTAATATATAATCAATTATCAGCTTTTCCCCTTCTGAATCCGAATTTAATGAAAACATCATTAATTCGCTGATTCTAATATCTAGCTGATTGTTTGAGGCCATATATGCTACGATTTAATTTACATACCAGTTTTTCTTTTCCAGGTTCTACAAACCTTGCTTAATGTAAATTTCGGTATCAATTTCGCCATTTAAAAATGCAGTCTTCACATCTATGTGGTGTACAAACATATTTTTCTTGCTTGCTACGGCCAATAAAGTTCTTAAAGTTGTTATTTTTACCACAGGAGCGAATATTTCATCGTAATCTTGACCATATTTTTGAGAGTAACCTTTTGCAACTAAAACGGTAATAAATACCGTTTATTACATTCAATTCTTGACTTTACTTTGTAAACCCATTTGCATCCTTCCAATGTTTTATCTTTCGGCATTTCGACAATATCCCATGTATTATTTATTAACATGGAATTGATTTCATCTTGCATTGCCAAAAACCATTCATTGCTATTCGAACTTTTAATAGCTTCTTTATAACTTTTAGGTTCTTCAGATGTTGAAGTCATATTTGCATACCTTTTGTAGATCTTGACGATACTCTTTGATTTACTTGAATTTCTTCTTCAGAAGAATTATTGTCCGCTGTTTCAAATCCAGCAAAATCATCACCGTCAGTTGTAGTAATATCATCGCTACTAATATTTATTATACTACTATTTACTTCTGTAGTGTTATCAGTAATAATAAGTTCATCAATGGGTTTTTCTTCTTCCATATTTGATAAATCAAATGATATTAGTTCTACAGGTTTTGATTTTGTTACATCATCTTTATTACATGCCTATTCATAGAAAAAGTCTTAAAAAAGTCACAATTTTATTATGACTAAAAGTTACGACTATACTTGTGACTCGGTCATAACTTCATATTCTGTTAATATAGTCACAAAACATACTTAACATTAAAAAATGTTACCTTTCCTTGTCAATTGAAAATAAAAATTAAGAATTAAATTTTTTGTAAAAAATTTGAAATTTTTATAGAGAATGGATAATTTGCAAAGAATACTGCAAAATCCGATGAAAATCTGCAGGAATTGTGAGTAAGAGTGTGTTGCATATATACTTTATCACTCTTTGGCCCTCAAATGTTTTAAATATGTATGTATGCATTTTTTTATATTTTCATATTTTTTATTTTCAATTAAAATGTCTTTATGATAGTCACAATTCTTATGACTGTCTACATATCAGGTCTTAATTTGAAAACGAAATATTAATACATTCTTGTTTGTGAATAGAAAATTAAAGACTATAGTCACAATTTGTGTTTTATGACTATTTTTCAGTCACAATTTTTCTGTGAATTAGCATGTTAGTTTCTTCTTTTAATGAATTTGGGATGTAAATGTAAATTTTTGAACTCATCATTAATAAAAGTAACATCTCTGCTAATGACAATATGACCATTTTCTGGGTCTAATAAACGATAAGCTTTAGACCCTTCACTATAACCCATTACAATATGCTTCTTTGCAACTGGGTCAAGCTTACGTCGTTTTTGTTTATTTAAATGTACGAACGCATGCGAGCCAAATTTTCGAATGTAATTCATATTTGGTTTATTTTTAAACCACTCTTCATATGGAGTTACATTCACAGCACTTGGTGGAAGACGATTCAATAAATAATTAGCTGTATTTACTGCTTCAGACCAATACTTATTATTTACATTTGAATCAAATAACATACACCTTGCCATTTCTATAAGGTTCCTATTTTTCCTTTCCGCCACCCCATTTCGTTGGGGATTATAAGGTGCTGTTAATTTATGTAAAATGCCTTTATTTTTCAGAAATACATCCAATTCTTTATTACAATATTCACCACCTCTATCTGTTCGAATTATTTTTATCCGCTTACCAAATTTATTTTCAGTGCATGCAACAAATTCTTTGATTTTATCTATGGCTTCATTTTTATTCTTCAGAAAATATAATGTGCAGCAACGGCTTTTATCGTCAATTAATGTGAAAAAATATCGACTTCCGGTTGAAGAGGAAGTTTGTATCGGTCCACACAATTCACTATGAATTAAATCTAATGTCTCTTCAGATCGATGTTCAGAAATTTTCGAAAATGACTTTCTAGGCATTTTGGCTTTTAAACATGTTTCACAAACATCATTACAATTACAATTAGATACTATTACGCCATTAAATAGCGATTTGTTAAAACCAGACTTAATTGCATTGATCAAAAATGATGTGCCATTTGTGAATGCAATTACTTACAAAATTAGAAGCTTTTCTTGCTAAGTTATCGTCATCTAATTCAAACAAATTATTTCTCAATGTTGCTGTAGCATATTCAATTTCATTTATCGAGATAATACACTTATTTTGATTAAATGTTACCGTAAATCCTTGTAATACCAGTTAACGTACAGATAATAAACTCCCATCCAATGTAGGTACATATATAACATTTTTTATTAAAATTTTATTATTTTTAATATATAGAAAACCTTCACCTTTGCCTTCTGCTTTAATCATAGTTCCATCAGCTAAGTATATGGTTTCACTTGGTTATGTATCCAACTTACAAAAGAAATCTTTATCGCAACACATGTGACATGTTGCAGCCGAATCCATAAACCAACCGCGTTTTAAACTATCAGATAAAATTCCAAAGCAAATGTTATTTGAATCGCAGTTTCTTTATTTGAACCTTTTGATTTTCTTCCAAAGATAATCCAATCACGGCCCGAGCTTTTCCATCTCGTACCAGCCATTTATCATCCGGCTGCGCTGGAATATCAGACGTTATAACATCCCATAATTCACGCTCCAACAATAACATTTCCACATTAAACTTCCATGTGTGATAATTGTTGCTATTTAATTTTGGGAACATTGTCTTGATATCCATTTCAATTGTTAAATTATTATATTCTTCACGTATTTATTTTATTTAGTGAAATTGCGGAGGCCCATAACCTCTTGAAAAAGAAAACAATAAGTCTTTTTACTATGAAAATTTATTTAGAATGAAAAATATTTTCTTCAACAAATTACATTTAAAATTTAGAAAACTTGATTATTAAAACAAAATATGAAGTGTTATTGAATACAATAAAAAAAAAAAAACAAATTATTAAATTAACAACTTGTTCTTAGTTTGATGCATTAAAAATCATATAATACATTCTTTGGCAATATAAGTATATATTACATAAATTTGATGTATTTTCTTTCTATTCTGAAGATTATGACTCATTCGAATAATGGATTGTATTCTTTTTATTTAAAAACACCTAAAAATCTAAGAAAAAAAAGTAGCAAATAATACAAATTACATAAAATCCTCCCTTCAAAGTCATTTTTCAGTGAAATTGGCTAATATTTAAAATTATTATTGTGTATAGATTGCCAATATTTATTTTATTTTTATTATTTCAATTCACAGTAATATAAAAAGACTTCTTAGGTCAATAAATATATATTACAAAGATTTACTCTTGAATAACGATATATTAAATAAAAAACATAAAAATAAATTTCACTCATATTCAATACTCTAACTCAAACGGCTCCCCAGCCAGAATATATAATAATTATATATATATTTATATTTAATTGGCCTTGAAAGGTTTTTTATATTAAAATGAATCAAAATAAAATAAAATAATATACCAAAAAAGCATAAAGTTTCATAAGTAGTATAAACATCAAAAAGAAAGTCACACAATTGCAAACCATTCAGCTTAAAAATAAGCTATATAGTAGCCAAATATCTCATAAGTTTCAAACGAAATGCATTATTCGATTAAGAAAATAAACGAAGCTCAACTGACAAAAAAATTCAACAACGGGCAATCCTAACAACAAATGATCGCTCAAAGACAGAGGCTCTCCACTACGAGATCTCCAGCTCTATCTCATCGGCTAAGAAAACCGCCAATATTATCAACGCAAACATCGAATTGTCGGTATATCAACTATACGACCCTACTTTGTTATGCATAAAATTTTTGGAAAATTTGGAAAACAAAATTCGTAAAATTTTATAATCGAAATTGTTGGAATTGTATATTGCTTAACAAATTCACAAGTCATACATTTCTTAGAATTAAGTTAACGACTTACTTTTTAACTCCATACTTTTTGAATTTCGTTGCAAAACAATGAAACAAATGAAATACATATGTATGTATGTTTGTACATATTTGTTTTTGGGAATACATAAAAAATCTTGAATTTCTTGAATAAAAGCTTTTCACATTAAGAAAGTTCTTTTAACGACCTTTAAATTATTTCTGAATCAATTTTAATGAGCTAAAATAAATAATAATAAAATCTTAAAGAAGACTAGTTTATACTTAACAAAAAGCATTATAAAATAAATATTAAATAATAAAAACAAACCTTTTCAACTTCATCGTCAATATCAACACTATTAGGTTCAGTGCCAGCTTTACGAGTTTTCTCAAGTAAAGTAGCCTTTTTGGCAGTCAGATATAAACTACGTTTAATGGCTATATAAACAAGATCACAAACAGCTCGTACTGAATAATCAGGAATAAACGTTTGACGAGTTTTTGAGTCCAAATTCAGGGACTGTAAGGAACCCATTTGTGAGGGAGAATCTAGAAAATAATAATAATAATAATAATAATAATAATAATAATAAAAATAAATTAAATAAGAAAAAAATTGTTTTTAGACTTTGGTTATCACTTACCCACAACCACATTGGGAATTAAAGCTTGAGTACCAAAATAAGTGAATGGACCACTTTCGAAGATTAGACTTTCTTTGCCTACTGTTACCTCAACGCGACCCTCCAAGATAAGTACAAAGAAATCAACAGGCTTACCCTGTTGAAATATGAAAAGACTAGGATCATCTTTCTCTTTACCCTTACATTTTATACTGTGAACAATATCTTGATTAAGTAAACGACGCAATATTTGTTCCGATATAACTTCTTTTTTAAAAGCATCAATAGCTAAAAAAATACATATAATTATAGATAATGTTCTATATATTTATAAAATAATCATAATCATCATACTTACAAGTACTTAAGTACTGATAAGTAGCTAAAGTTAATTGTGGTGATATATGTATAGTTTGATTTTCTCGACGTTCAGCGAATACAGTAAAATCTTGTTTCTTATTGCGATTACGTTTAACTTTAGTACGATTATCCACAAATACATCAGTTTCATCGACAATTTCAGCTTGAATCAATTCTTCAATTACATCTTCTAGCGTAACTAAACCAATCGTTTCATAGAACGGATCACCATCGCCCTCATTGTTAACACGATGTACAAAAGCTAAATGACCAATTGTACCATCTTTAAATTGATTAAACATTACATCTAACGTATAATCTTCGAACACAAAATGTACGGGATTTTGATAGAATTCACATAATGTTCTTAATGGTGTATTATCGTCTGGATCAACGAATGCTAAATCTTTAATATACAACAGTGTTACAATATTTTTACGATCACCTTCGTAAACAGGTATACGAGAGAACCCGGATTTCATAATTTCCGAAACAGTTTCAAAATCTAATGTAGCATCTAGAGGTAACATAAAAGCATCATCAATATGTGTCATAACATCGGCAACAGTCTTTTTACGCAGTTCCAAAGCACCTGATATAATGTTGACTTCATTTTTATCCAAGTCATTAATACCAGTAGTAACCTATGATGGGAAATTTATATAAAATTATTATTTTTTTTATGTATTCCTATAGATGATTAAGTAAATTAGTATATGTAAGCATATTTGGTAGATTTGTTATTACATATTTTGGAAAATAAAATGTAATATTTTCTACAATACTAGATGTAAAATACTGAAGATATATTTTTGATATAATAAATTAACTCTGAATTGGCTTAACATTTTGTAGGAAAAAAAACAACCTGCTTATTAATTTGATAAAAAAATTTCGTAGGCAGTTTCTACTAGAAACGTTTAACGATTTCATCTAATCCAATATTGAACCAATTGTAATCTGTTAAATACATAAATATCTCTCAAAAATTCTTTTTTAAATATATTTTTTTACAAATTTAAATTAATTAGCTATTTTACACTATGCGACATAATATTGCGCGTGTTAGAATTTGTAAGCGTGAGGAGTAGAGATGTCTGCGGGGTAAACAAAGTATCATGAAATGGAAAATGAAAATTCCATTTCATGATACTTTCTCAAAATTATGATTCTCTTTCTCAAAATTCGTATAAATCAGTGTTGTGCACCGGTTTTTTATATTTTTTATTTAATATGTTTTAATATTGGCTGACTTTTTCCAATATGCCCAGGAATTCTATATTGCAGATACTAGAGGGAATGTGGCAGAAAAATATCGTGTATCTAAGAAATCAAAATTCCTAAGAAAGTTTTTGGTTTGGGAAGCCATATGCAATTGAGGGAAAGAAGCACTTCATTCATTAAAAATGATTCAGAAATATACGTGAATGGGTGCCTTTGGACAAGACTTCTCCCTTTCCTAACAAAATACAGTGTATTCACTTTTTCTAGCCTTTTTCCTCGCTTCTTCTCATTACAACAAAAAATAATGGAGTGGTAAAAAATAAATTGTTAGATTTTTACCGAAAGTGGCTAATCCATCAAATTGTCCGGAACTGTGTTTGGAACTTAAACATAACAGTCATTAATAAAAATATATTTAAACAAAATTCAACCATTGGTTTTATTTCCATAAGCAGATTTGTATGCACGGATTTTTTCGTCACAGTCCTTAATAAAATTTTGTATTAAAAATAAGTTATTTTAAGAAACGAAAATTGGAGGGAAAACATTTTGCAAATAAGGAAAAAAGGGAATTTTTTTACAAAACGGAGGGATTTTTCGAAAATTGTATCTGGCATCACTGGGTATCATTACAACTTGTTTAGAATATTTTTGTAAAGAAATAACAATAGAGCTGCTTCAAATTGAGAGTTGTATGATATGCATGAGAAATAATATAGAGGAGAATTTAATCATTTGTGTAGCTCTTTTGTTTGAGGCTTATAAAAATATAAATTGGATATATACTGTAAGAGCAAAAGAGATTACAGGAAGTGTTAGTCTATTAATTATATTGATATAAACTATATAGCGCCATCTGTGAGTACATATTTTTAAACTATTATTTGAAAAGGATAAACATAATTGAACAAATTTTTATATTTTATAAATTATTCTTTTATTTTAGTAAAAAATTCACCCTCGAATTTGAAAAAAAAAAAAAAAAAACGAATTTAACTAATATTTTATAATTAAGCTATTAAAAAAAGTTATTTAAGAGTTATAAACATAGATTATAATCTATGGTTATAAACTTTAAAACTTACCTTAACTAATTCCTTCAGACGTTCACGATTATAAACATTACCAATTTCTTCGCCCAACAGAACGTCCAAAATTTTCGATGTGGGATAAGATAATGGAAACGTGATAATCATAATCATTTTCGTAATTAAAATTGTTTTTGCGCCTACAGCTAAACCATGACGTGAACATATAGCCTAAATTTGTAGAAAGTACAAACAAATGAAAAATTAATAATTAATTTTCCAACAGAATGTGTAAATAAATAAAAAAATGTCAAATAACCTGTGGTGTAATTTCACCAAAAATAACGATAGCGATTGTAGAGAACACCACAGCAATTAGACCAGAAGTTAAGCCATCCAAGAGAATGGTAAAAGTTGAGTTAACCAACACATTACCCAACAGTATACTGCACAACAGGTAATTACCTTGATCTCTAACGGGTTGAATTTTCTTAGCATATTCACGTTCCTTATCGGAGCCGGTATTACGTAAAATCTATAGGTTGAAATAAAATAAAAAAAGTACAAAACTATATTTAAGGCAATAATGCATAATACTGTTTACCTTTAATTCTGTACGATCTAAGGCCATAAGACCTAAATTCAAGCCCGAAAATAAAGCCGAAAAGCACAAACACACCAATATTATAACAATGGAAACCCATAGTGGTAAAAAACTCTCATGACTACGTATAACACACCAGGAATCTTTACATTGATGTTGCAGTGGTACTGGTTCTTCATCTGCATCATCTCTAAATGCATTCGGATCAATTTTAGCACACAAATAAAACTCTTTATTCGATTTTGGCAATGATGCCTCATAGAGGCCGGTATTATCATTTGCTGTACCAGGTACGATTTTATGTAGCAGTGTAGCTGGAAATTGACAATATGTACCCGCTTCCTTCACTTCGGTTGTAAAGGCTATTACGGTATCGTTATTGATGCCTTTACCAAAAATTCGTATCGTAAATGGTGATTCACTCATAACACTGGGTATACCATCTTCATATTCTACCTCATGGGTACTGGATTCTAATCTAAAGCCGGTAATAATCAAAGGATTAACCTGGCGTGAAGTAATACTGAAATGAAACAAAACAAACGAATATAAATTTTAATAAAATATTTAACATTTTAGGAAACAACTTAGTTTAAATTTTTTAGTATTTATTTTTGCAATTACGAGTAAATATATGAGTTCACTTAAATTCATTCCTAAAAAATAAAATACAAAGATTTCAAAAAAGTTTATGACCTCTATTGCAATGCTATTTGACAGCTTTTGATAAACTATAACACTTGTTTGGATTAAATAAGAAAATAATAATACTTGTTGAGCAATGAACATATTTAGTTCATTTGAAAAATATACAAAAATTATACAAGCACGAAAATTGTTCAAAGGGGACATATTTAGCAATATTTAGTTAAATATTCTTTGTGTTATGTAGTTCTTAAGAATCTTTGAGTCATACAATTAATCAATGCCTTACATGTTTGTGATGAAATCGAGTACCAAGTATCTCATAATTTATCTACACTAGAAGAACACTGGAGGTACGATTAGTGTCATTATCTCTCTGATATCGCGACTTTGGAGGTATTTTACATTTGGCTTGTGGTAGCATTACATTGTAAAAAATATGTGGAAAGAGATGTCGATCCATTTTTTTAATATACTGTGAGCGTCAAAAAAAAAAAAAAAAAGAAGAGAAAACAGCTCATTGCCTTTTAAACGAAGCCTTGTGAAAATAAAGTAAACAGTGGCACCTTCCTTTTATAAAAAGGTCGGTGAATTGTAAAAGTGGGAAAAGATGTTATATTTTTTTTAGTTTAGGTTTAAGGGAAGGACCAAATTATATTCTTAAATGTGTTTCTTGTTATAAAACGAAGTAAAAAAAGTCATTGTTTAACAATAGAAAAACAAACTTCAATTCAAACTCGAAAATAATATCAGATTTATAAAAAAGGAAAAATCCTTGCGTGAAATTGCAAAAATCGTTTCAAGGAATTATTGCAGAGTAATATATACATCATACTATAGATAATTTTCCTCGGACAAGATGGTCAAATCATTTACAGACACAAAGAAAAAGCTATAGTTTGCGAAGTCAAAGAAAGTCCTGCTTCTAGTATCTTAAAAAAATCTGAAAAACTAACGTTAAGTTCCACTTATTATTTCAGGGGTAGTACCATTTTAGGAACACTACCCAAAAAAAGGCTTCCATAGTCAGTCAGCCAAACTAAATATTTGAATTTCGCCCAAAAGTATAAAAATTAGTGTTAAACCTTCCAGGAAGCCGTTTTACTCAATAACGAAAGTAAATTTAAATTAAATTAAAAAATTAAAAAAAACGATAAATATTGCAAAGATGGAATGAAGGCGTCAATGTCACAAGTGAGGTTGAGATAGTTGAACATGATCGAGACTCGGTAATGACGTCTGGAGGCTTCAGGAATCAGTAATTTCATATTTATAGAATCGACAACTAAATAAAAGATCATATAAATAGTTTTAAATATAATATCTTAGTTAGCTTATTGCACAACTGCTTATTCCAAAATGACAAAGATCCCAAGCATTTTTCCAAAATTGTGAGGGAATGGTAGCTTTATCGTACTCCCAAACCGATTTATAATGCTCTGAAGTCCCCAGACTTTAATCCAATAGGGCATCTGTTGGAACATATTGGCAAAAAATTAGAAAATGTACTATTATTTGCAGTGATAATCTCTAGCTGACATTACAGAAAGAGTAACCAAAAATATTACCGAATTTTACGAAAAAACTTGACGACTCGTTGCCTAGGATATTAAAGGATGCAATAAAGTCAAATGGAAAACATACAAGGTATTGAATACAATTTTTTTCCATTTAATTATAAAACTGTTTCCTTTTTTTTTGACACGTAAAAAAAGATATAAATTCACAAAAAGTGCATTATTTTTTAATGTGCTGCTATTTTTAATTTTTTTCTTATGAAATCCATATTTAGTTAGTTACCAAAAAATGGTGCATTAATCTTTTCCATATAGCATTTTTAATCTAAATATAAAATAACTTTATTTTGAAGATTACTTGCTGTTTACTTTTTTTGACGCTCACAGTAGTTATCGAGATAAAAAAGGGGAAAGTTTCAAAAAAATTAGAACCTTTTTTTCTGTAATTGTATGCAGTATTAAATAAAATTTAATTGACGTTAAAGAAGGTATAAAAAAAGGCTGCAGGTCTCAACCCTATAGTCTCAATGTTTGGAAATTTTGATAAAATTGGTGAAAAATGTGCCAAAAATCTGAGATTTAGAATTCTATTTTCTTTTTACCGAAGAAGTCCCAACAGCAAATTATTCTGTTTGCTATTCCTCATATTCATGAGGATGCTATTTTCCGCTGACTTTTAATTAACCACAAGGACATACATACATATTTTTATTTAAATATGTCATATTGCTTTAATTAAAAATGTGATTTATGAAAACGATTATATCTACAATACTGTATATTAACTAACTTACTTTTTAATTTACTAACACTTAACGCCCCTTATCAACTACTACCACAACCTTTTAAAACTTTAATCTATTGCCATTATTTTTCGGTTGCTATAGTTACGTGTTTATTACAGTTTTTTACTCAAACTTAGCGATAGAATATTTACTAGTTTATTTATTTACGATTTCATTTGTTTGAAAATTAAAAAAATATCATACTTTTTTATTAGCCTGTTTTGTACGTCATAAAAGCGTCATTGAAATTTAGCACGTTCTGATAGAATATTGATGCGAGATTTATTTTATATTTTTCCTTTGCTCGGATTATTTATTGCATGATTGAGTACTTACTTACAGTGTATCAATAAAATATTTTGCCTGTATTTTTTATGAAATTTGTTTTATATTAAAAAAAAAAAAAAATAACCCTCATCCCAGTGGTGTAAACATGGACTTACAAAGAAATGATTTTAATTTTCAACAAGATAATGATTCGAAACTTATGGATTTAGACGTCAAATTATGTATCTTATATAGTATCAAAATTTTCCAATGCTACTTTGAAGTCCTGACTTAAATCCCATAAAAGATCTTTGGGCTTACTTGCACGAAAATGTTCGAGAACATCAAATTTTATATGCTACTAGATGAATGGGACAAAAAATCGGTCGAGAAATGTCAGAATTTCCAATCAATGCGAAGACGCTTGGTAACTGTTCTGGCAAACAATGTTTATCACACTAAAAAGAAAGTTATACTTAATATTTAACAAAAATATAATAAAATAAATAAAAAATATATGAACAAAGTACTTTTTTCATATATTTTTTATTTCAAGTGGTATACTTTTCTTAAGAAAAATTTATTTTTGTTCTTTTGGTTTACATTTTTAACCCAACAGTATTTTTGGTGATTCAATACATTCTGTCAAAATATTGCAATTAAAATATAAAGATTATATATTTTACACTATTTTTATTTTTTCAACAAAACATAATTTCTTACATTTAAAAGTCCTTTGATCTTATACATTTTTAAGATTTTTGTGCTGAGTTGATGTCGTTCGACGTATTTTTTGGGAAGGAGAACGCTTCTTTGTAAGGACAAGAACAAATTAATTATCAATTTCCCAGCAAATTCAAATAATCAAAAAAGTACATTCTGTTCTGCGACTCCTCATTTATGTTTTCTATTTTTATATTTTATTGAAATCTGTATTTAAACGAGCGTCTTTTTCTTAATTCTGAGTAATTTTTCTTAGGCAAAATACTTTATTGATACACTGTATCAGGTTGAATATGATTTCAAATATAACTCACTTATTTTTATTTTTCTTATAAATTATATTTATTTAAAAATTAGGTTGTTTAAATAGAAACACAAACTGTCCTCGTCTTTTACTATATTGATAAATAATCGGTATTTAATCTTATTGCAATCATTGGCGCATATATGTATATTATAACAGAAAGTGATGAATGCAACTAAGTAAATAATAAACAAACTGATTGAAAAAGATCAAAAGTTATTTGGTACAAATTATTGTGAGGGCTAATATTTTATAATTTGTACTTGTTTCTTTTAGAATGAATTACAATGTAGTGGGGAAGTAATGTTTTATATATTTATGTAAATTGTTATATTAAAAATTAAACTTTAATTAACTAGAAAGAAAGGTATAATCGGTCAAGCGCGACAATATATGTATATATGGCTACACCATTGTGTGTCTTCATCTAAATTCGTGGAGGGTCTTTATAAGATTTATTCGCTAAAGTGATTTTCGGAGGAGGAGTTTAAATGGGAACATACATAGCTCAATTATGAACCGATCTTTATTTGGCATAATGATTCATAATAAAATTACAACTCCATCTTTTCTGCATTACATGACTTAATATGTATATTAATCAAAAAATGTCGTAAAATCTGAATTTTAAATAGTTAAAAAAACGTTACAAATTGACTTCGATCGATAAAAATTTTTTCTTCGAAAAACTTTTTGCCTTAATTTTTATACTTTTTATCAATAGATTTATATCGGAAAAATAAGTTCCTTGATACTTATTGCCACCTGAGTTGAAATATAAATCATTTTATATGTGAGGTAAATATGAAATTATTAAATTTTTTTGTATAAGGTAGTTCTTTTCTTATTAATATTTTGAAGAAACTAGAACTCCGATTCTCATGCAAATTTTACGCATTATATAAAAAAAAATGTGGCTACCAAAAAAAAAAAAAAAAAATTATAAAATGTCTTTATTATAACAGAGTTATAAACAAATCATATTCAAATTAGATTTTAGAATTGGTGCAAAAAATTATTCGCCAAAAACTTTTGGCCATAATTTTTATATTATTTTAATCAATGTATTTTTATCTACCGAAAAAAAATTACAAATATTAAAATTGTCATAAGTTCACTGCTTCGAGACAGCGCCGAAAGTTCAGACTAGTCAAATATTTGACCAAAATCACTATATAAAATACTAATTTCTCCATTTTAATGGGAAAATGTTTTTTACTTATCACTTATCATAGCTGACATTTTATCGAATCTTATTTGACGCTGTTTTTTCTCACAAAACAGTTGCAAAATCAAACAACAATTTTTTTGTAGAACCAGTGGTCACGCAAATTTGGTCAAATATTTGACAAATGGGAACATAGCTTTACTTATATACAATTTATTTGTGTCGAATATAATATTGCTATAATTAAGACATTTTTGATCATTAAAGAACTGTTCTGGAAGGTAATTTATAGGGGGCTATGTGAAATAATCGACCGATCACACTAATTTCAATAGGATTCGTCCAAAATAATTATTAGTGCAACATTTCATTAAGATACCTTTAAAATTGTGACAGCAATTTACGTACAAGGTTTACATAGACAGTCAGCCAGATGGAAGGTAATCGTTAATTCGACTCAGAAAGTGATACTTTATTTTCCATACTTTGATTATGGCAAAAGAACATGTAAAATGTTAAAAATTGGATTTATTATTGCAGACAAAAACTTTAGAACATTTGGCAAATCGATTTATTAGTTTTCTCGTTTTCATCTTTTAGAAGGTAGTGCTAAGGTCTTCAGTTAGTCATTTTTTTTAGATATAAAACAAGACCAAAGTAACCCTTACCGCAAAGTTAAGGCCTTTTATCTTTTTACTCCAGGTTAATATGCACATATTCCATCCACAGAATTTTTTATTTTATTGTAATTTGTAAACAATTTTATAAAGAAATAAATTTTAATGATCTTGCATGGTGCTGTGTTGTTGAACATAATAAGAAAATTAATAAAATAATAAAGAGAAAACAAGCAAATTGTTTTATGATTTATTGGTAAATTGTGTAATAGTTTTGTTTCGTTACAATTGGAATTAATTGGCTTTAATATTTTTGTGGACAATTTTCAATTTATTTTGTAATGAACTTTTAAGTTGTGAGTATATACAATAATTTTGTTAGAATAATAATAAAAAAATATATCGAAAGTATTTATATCAACTTATTCATATACACTATATATAAACAATTGAACATCTTAAACAAATTTAATTATAATTTTTAGAAATTAATAAATATATGAAATAATGTACAATTTTTAAATGCCGAATGAAGTAAAACAATTAAAAAATAATTTAGATCTTTTTGTAGTTATGGTAAAATTAAAATAAAAAAAAATAAATATGTATGTATGTTACTACTTATGTTTTGAGATATACATCAAATTTGTTCAAAGCTATTTTTGCAGTGATTTAAAAATTGTATCTCGACAAATCCACTAATTTATGAAAAATAACTGACTAACATAATAGTTTTTAGGAGACAATATTGTTGTTATCATAATATATTGTAGACTTTTTTGACGTACATACTTGTATGTAGGGCATAATTATAATTAATCAGCCAGTTTATTATACTTAATATAAATTTTAAAATGAATAATTTACATTTGTATTTGCTAGAATAATTAAGATTATTTTGTTTTTTAAAAAACTTAAAAAGGCAGTAAGATGAATCATTACAGACTCAAATTAAAACGAGAAACATATAGTCGGTCAAGCCCGACAATTTGATACTCTATGATTTCTGCTTATAATTAATTTATGTCAAATATTACCATAATACTGTCATTTATGTGCGATTTTTGCGAGTTACGTTTATATTCAAAATTATGGCTTATATGTGAGCTATGCCTAATTGTGGACCCATATTATTCGTACCGAATTTTATTGAAATAGTGACATAAATAAGGCATTTGTTAGCGTGTATACTTTAAGATGGGTGTTGGGATATTTGTTCTGTGCAAAACACAACACACTTCAGCACAAATGTATAATACCCCAACCACCTTTGGTATTGTAGGATATAAAAATAATTTTTTAAATAAAATAAAAAAATAAAAAAAAAAAAACATTAAGAAAAAACCAATACCGTAAATTATTAATGTGACCACGACCATGGTGAGTTTTGAGTTGATTTTTTCCACAGTGTAATAAAATTTATTAAATTATGTACGACTAATGTATGTACATTAAGGCAATTCACTCGAAAAAGTTTTTTTGTTACCCCTTAAAAATTAACCTTGTTATTTTTAGGACGTTTCTGAAAATATTTCTAGTCAAATGATGTCCGTTCGTAAGCTGGACCTTTTTTTAAAAAATGTATTTTTTTAGTTTTGGTATCCAAATTCTTCTTTTGATATGAACTATTTGAATTTAAACTTTTACAATTAAAATTGCGTGATAAAGATTTACACAAAAATAAAATTTTATTATATTTATTTACTTTTATTCATATTTGCATGATATATCTGCTAACAGATGGTACTTGACGAGAGTTAAATTTATTTTGTAATTAGCTTCGAGGGAAGCAAAAAACTCACTCACTAACTTATTTAATTACCCTCGTAAAATATATGAAAAAATGTGTCTTAAGATTTTAATAAAGTGGTTGGTTGTATTTTTATTGAAATTTATGTGAATTCTTTACACTGTTCATGTTTGAGCAATTTAAGACGTACATGCATATTGTACATTTGTTCAGGACAGGTATTTCTGATAAATTAATAGTGAAGAGGTAGCTTTAATACAAACATTTTTATTTCTGAGTTATTAATTTTAACTAGGGATCGCAATTTCCTGGACTTTTAGATTTCCCGAGATAGCGGGAAAAAATGTTTGACTTAGCGGGATTCCCGGAATAAAATTTATAAGATTTACTACTCTCATTAGTTGAATAACTTAGACCCAAAAGGGATATGCATTTTTTCATTAGCAGATTTAAAATACAATTGTAAATATACTAAAAAAAATAAATTTTTTCAATTGCTTAATTAACTCGAGTGAATGCTGTCGTGAAAGAGTTTTATGGATATCGACACAGTATTTGTAATCTTATTTAAAAGATATGTAACATAAAACAATGTCGTATTTGCGACAAGAATTAAACATATCAGAAATAAAATTTAATAATGATTGTCTTTTCCGAAAACTTAGAGGCAATTCAAATGTGAGTTAAAACAATATTTAATTGTTTGTAGCTTCAATGGGTGATCCAACATTGTATGAAAATATCAAAAATGTATCGTAAAATTTAACGTACCTTCATAAAATTTTGAAAGCGTATGTGTAATATATAGACCTATAGACCTATTCTACACGGCTGGGTTTTAGTACTGACATTCTAATAAGATGTTAAATTGAATTCATGCTATAATAAATTATATATAAAACTTTATTATGACCATAGATGTTCACTGTGAATATTTGTTAAAAATAAATTATTTTTATATTTTTAGAAATAAAACAGTTTCAAATCATTTTTACTCTTTGTAATACGATTTTCAGTTACTTGAAATTAATTAAAATCAAATTATTTGAATATTATTCCATTTGTTTACAAGTCAGATAAAAAAAATGAAATTAAAAAAAGATTCGGCTGTGCCGAATCTTTGATACCCTTCACCATCTTACCAACAAATAATTAAATTTTCGCCTTAACGTATGCTTTCATTATTTCACATTTATAAATTTAAATTTTTTTCAAACTACGAAAATTTTAATACAAAAAAAAAAAAAAAAAGCAAGCTTTGCCCAGCAAACACAAAGGTGTGATATCAAATTGAGAATGATTTGAAATCAAACCCGTTCTCAAACGTCAAACGTCCGAGAACGCTTTGAAAATAACTTGAAAATAATAGCTTTCTCAACAAAAAGGGGAATTAATTCTCAAATTGAGAAATGCTATTATTATCAAATGAAATTCTCAAACATTTTTCAAATGTGGATTGTGACTAAATGTGGAACATAAATAAAAATTATTTGATTTTTAATTTTATTTATTATTTTATTTGTTAATTCATTTATTAATTTGTAGCTTTGAGTATTTGTTTGTAAAAATAATATTTTAATATGTAATTCGTAAATAAAAATTTTTGTTTAAAAGAATTAAATAAGAATATATAAGTATATATATATACTTATTTACAAAAACCGCAAATTTTAGATCCTTTTTGAAGGAAAATTATCTCAAAAATTATTTCCAAATATCCGCTACCTAAAGTTCATGTAAATATTTATTTACTTTCTAAATATTTTTTTTAATTATCATAATCTTAACTTGTTTTTTCCTCTTTAAAATGATTAGATAATTTAAATTCGATTATTCTTAATTTCTTTTTTTTTAATTTTGTTTACAAGTATTTATAAGATTTATAAATAATTTGATATCAAATTGAGAAAACACATTATTTTAAATTTTTGTAAACTTGTCTTAAGATTTATGAATCATTTGATACCAAGTTAATAGTGTACAATTTTTCAAATATTTTTAAAGTTATCTTTAGGTTTCATAATGATTAGATAATAACATTTGATATCAATTTGAGAAAATATAATTTTTCAAAGTTTTTTCTTAAATGATTCTCAATTTATATTCAAACTCGAAACATGTTTTATATCAAATGATAAAGTCAACATATTTCTGGGGATTGTCATTACAATGCTTAATATAAATGTTTGTGTGTGTATTTATATTCTTAACAGATTTGTTTTTGGCCCATAACTCTGTTGATTATGAACGTATTTGGTTTATTAAAAAAAACCGAAATTTTATAAAAATATTTATGACCGATCTATATAAAAAATCTGTAGCTTGAACAAGGGCTTAAAAAATAAAAAATGCGTTTTGCCCGATATCTCAGTTATTACTGAACCGATATTTTTTCAGCAAAAAATTCAGAAAAAAATTTCCGAGCCTTCTTTAAAAAAACGAAGTCCCTGGTATATGCAGAGGCTTCAGAAATTGGATCATATCACCGCCATTTATAAATCGATCTTGCTGATGAAAAAACCGAAATTGTATAAAAATAAAAATTTGTAGCTCAAACAAGGGCTTCAAAAAAGTCAAAAATGCGTTTTGCCTGATATCTCAGTTATTATTGAACCGATTTATTTCATTTTGTCAGAACAAAAATTCAGAAAAAAATGTCCGAGCCTTTTTTGCAAAAATAAAATCATTAGTATATACAGAGGCTTCAGAAACTGAAAAACTGGTTCTAAAAAACGGTTTTTTAAGCATATCTCTTGCTGAATTTCAATAGCAAAAGGATTTCCGATCGTTTGATATATATATTATATATGCCAGATATCGGTGGGTTTCATAAACGCCATTTCAACCGACACACGGACGGACGGACGGACATGGTCCTATCGTCATCATTTCTTACAAGGATCCCGAAAATGTCATCTTTTATGCTCTCCGACGAAAATTGTGGGAATTACAAACGGAATGACAAACTTATATATACCCTTTACACCTGTGGTGAAGGGTATAAAAAAAATCCACAGAAGTGTTCGAATATGAATTTATAAAATTTAAATCAAATTCCAAAGTTTTCAACTAATTTGAAAATATATACAATTGCTCTTTGTTTTATTTTCTATTTCTATTATATTTTTTTTATACTTGAATATTTGAAAAAATTTTATAACTTTTTTCATTCAAACCTTTTGGCTGAATAATTTTATTTCTTTTAAGTTTTTGTTGAATTAACTTATCAAAATATTTATTTTAAATTTTTCTATTTGAATAGGTATATTGTTTTCAAATAAAAGTCATACAAATTTGTTGATCTTTTTTTTATTTAAATAAAATACATATAAATATTACTTAAGGTTAGAATCAGGAAATACTAAGAATGGAAAATGTGTCAATTTCGTACAATCTTAACATTTCTCCCACCTCACATACAAGTTCTGTGTGAATTCAACACACTTGTGAGAGAGAAAAACTTTTCCTTAAAATTTAAGGAAAATTACACACGCGACACATTTTTTCACTAGCACACGATATTTTTTCACGCACATTTATTGTATTTTGATTTCCGTTACACGAATATTTTCCAGAAACTGAAAAAATATTTTTTTTATTTTATTTTTGACATTCCTTTTTTGTATGTATGTTGAAATTTAAATTGAACGAACAAAGTTGGTATATTTTTTGTTGGTATTAAAAATAAAACAGAATTTAAAATATTTTTAAATTATTTTCATATTCATCGTTGATGAAAATCTGCGAATATAATTGTGACGAATTATATTTAATAATTTTTGAATACTCTTTTGTGCAACTGTGTGTGCTTATTGTGTGGTGAAGGTGGTTTCAGCACTAATACATATAAATAAAATTTGACTAACACAATCTTAAAGTTAGTTTTTTTTTACAAACCTTCAATTCTTAGTATTCTTTGGTTAGAATAATCAAATAATAAACATTTGATTAACTTCTTAAAAAAAATATTTGTTTTACTTTTGATTAAATTAAATATTTTCTTTTTTAATTTATTTTGTTCAATCAGATACAAAATTATAATAAATCCAATTAATTTATTATAAATAGAAATCCTTAATATTAACTAATATTAACCTATATATATTTATTTTAAGATCTCCGGAATCTTATGGATAGAAAAGATATTTAAGCTAATATACGATATATGTATGATAAATATTTCATTGAACCTATTTTGTCAAATTAGTTATTTCATTTGTTTTTAATATTTATTTCATAATTGATTATATTTAGACTATGATTATTTTACACATAAATATATACGAAAAAACATATTCGCATATATGTATGATGGACATTTATTACGTTAATAAATAAAAATAAAAAAATAACTATCGTATCTTCATATGAACATATAAATAATAGAATAAAACACTAATAATACAATATATTATTAATTGAGGACTCAATTGATAAAACGATTAGCACATACGATAGATACATTTAATGTACGTATGTATATAAACATTTATTCATACATAAATACACGTGATTGATATACAATACTCTTCTAACTTCTCGTATAAAATGTAGATTTGGGCAAAAATTGAATTAGAAAAATAAAATAGAGAGGGAGAGAGGAGAAAAAACTTACTTGTATATTGTATATTAAAAGATTAACTTTGCCGTGATTTAATCAAATGATAAACTTTTGAAAGCAACAAACGTACAAAATATGCACATACATAGTATTTGTATACTATAAACGAGAATGTACTCGCCTTTTTTTTTTTAAATATGTAATATAATTTATAATAAAAAATATTTAAAAATGTCTTATGATAGAGATCGCATGCAGAACGCATATTTAATTTGGAGGAAAGAGTTTTATTAGTCATTAAAACATTGAACTTATACTTGAGATCGTATTACACTGAAATAGCAAATTTCTGAGTTGTGGTTATAAAATATGTAGGTATTATAAAATTTTTTGGAGAAAATACTAATATATAGTGCAAGTCGCGATTTAAATTAAAATATTTTAATTATGAATATCAAAATTTACTATATAAATATACATATAATTAATTACTCAAAATATTATATTTACAAAAAAGATATTTATAAAAAATTATATATGGGTATTATAATTTTTATCTTAATATAAACCTTTTTTGAGTAAGTATTAGTACTTGTACATAGTATTTTATCAGCAGCAAATATATTTAATATAGAGTTGTGCTAAAAATATGTATAAATATATATAAAATAATACTCGTAAGTGTATTCCTGACTATTGTATTTATTTTAGACAAAATAAACATAAATTATTTATATATTTCTTGTTAACAATCTTATCGATAAGAAAGTCTCAGGTAATCAGGGTGGTCTTGTCTACAAAGTTTTTATAATTACAATAAAGAATGATAATACATTCAGTGACTACTATATTAAATCGTATTTGGTATTTTTAGATTTTGTTTAAATAAAACAAAATTCTTAGATTTTGTTTAAAATTATGTTTTTTACGAGCATGGAGCTTAGGTTCAAAAAATTTATCCACCTTCATTGGCCTGTGCAAAGAAGTGTTGGTTGAAGTGTTTGTTGGAGCAGTGTATGTAAATAATTGATAGATTTATTTAAATGTTTTGGTAAATACTAATGTGTTTCATTATTTATAGTTATTAAAGTTATATTTTCTTTCTTTTTTTTAATATTTTTACAAAAATAAATACAGAAAAAATATCGTAAATTATTTATCGAAGATAAAAATTATTCCAAATACTTTTTTAATTGTAAATCCTCCCCCAAAGACGTAGTCGAACTTGATGGTTTTTGGTGTGCTAAACATATCAAGTCTGGATTTTTTATTGGCGTATCTAATATTTTGGCCATAATAAGGCCCTTACTCTAGTATGTTTCACCATAACTTAAAACGGTATGTACGATTGACATACAGTAGCGAGCATAAAAAATGCAATGCTAGGCTATATGATTTTTGATCGTATTGATTAGGGCTAGAACGTCATTAAATTAGCCAATTCTATTGTGATTTTATTCTTTGCGGCCTTAGCCAAATTGTTCCAAATTGTTACGCATACGAACAGTTAATAATATTTTTTTTAAAAAGTTGTAAATTTAAGGGAGCAAAGAAAATGCAACTCCTAAAAAATCATCGGACTTTTTTAAATTTTGATAAAAATAATTATTGAAAAATTATGAAAACTATAATTTGGTAGTATTACCACCAAGCACCCTAAAACGTTTTATTTTTATTTTTCAATCAAAATAAATATCTTTAATGTTCAAAATGTTTTTTCATTTGTTGAAAAAAATATGTGAGGGATTTTTATTTTTAAAATAAATATCCATCAATAATGAAAAAAATAAATATCTTTAACGATAAATATCTTTAACGATAAATATCAGTTCGAAAAAACATTCCAAATGATTGTTTTTTTATTCATACTTTTGTTTTGTTTTCAAAATATTTTTTTTTTATTCAAATGAAATTGTTGTTGTTTAGAATTTTTTCCATCCGATGAAAAAAGTTCAAAATAATTTTCAACTTTTGAAATAAATATCACAAAAGATATTTATATTTTTATTTCCATCATGATGAAAAAAATTAAAATATTGATGAAAATAAAAAAATCATGATGGATTTTTATAATTTTTTGAACATTAAAGATTGTTTTTCGATTGAAATAAATATAAAAAGATTGTTTTTTTAGTATTAAAATCCGGTCTCTGATTACCACTAATTACTACCAATACATATAAATTTAATTAATTTTAACTACAAAGGATATTAATAATATTAAGAAAACACTCTTTCCTCTATACTTTTTAAGAATTTTCGAATATTTTTGAATAACATTCTGATAATTGCAGTGAAATAATATTAATATGTAGTTCTAATATGAAGATTCTTAAAAATTATCTTAAAGAAACAATATTGAAACGATCATGCCTGTAACAATTGATACAAGTATTTAACAGTGGATATTTTATATTATCTGAATGACCACATTTGGCCATTCAAGCTACTATTTAATAATGTAAATATGGTAACTGGATATCCTTCTAACAAAACACATATTATTTACTTATATAAAACTACCACCTTTACTTTTAGAGGCAGGTCCTTTATTATTTTTACGAGTACTGCATAATGGAAATAAGAGCCTATTACGATAACTTGAATTAATTTGACTCTAAACCCATATATTTGAATTTTAGACGATCTAGGTAGACATACTTACTTAAATATTAATTTCCAATAGTAAACAAGTCCAATAGTTCAATCATCACGAAGGATGCACTTTCAATTTTTCAACATATGAAGAGTTCAAAATAGGTATAATTCTTAACTGTTTTTCCTTGTGTTAGAATTTGTTCCAGGACCAAAATCAAGGGATATTTGAACATTATAGCGATACAGGGCATTCGATAATGTCATATCATTGCGAAAAAAAATATTTTAAGCTGTTGATTCCATCTCAATAACGATCGAAAGTGGTTGCGTTATTTCGGTCGAAAAGTCATACTCAATTATAAATTATGAAGTTAAGCTAAACTATCATAAATATTTGATCGCTTATTTAAAGAAAATGTTTGTTGGTTTTAAAACAACTAACAAAATAAATAATAATTCCAAAAATATCAATCTCTATTAAAAAAAGTCCAAAATAGTTCAGAAAAATATCAAAACTTGGAATTTATTGCTAATATTTATATTATTTGTAGATTTCATGTATCTTAAGCTAGGTATACACGGTTGTCAGATCTATGTTGGCAGATCTGACAATGTTGGCAGATCTGACAATGTGATGGCAATGTACTGACAATGAAAAATTGTTAGCAACAGGTAAATTGCCAGTTTAGACGATCGTAAGAAAATCTTACAATTTCATTGCCAGTCAATTGTCAGACAATAAATTTATCTGCCAACAAAAATTGTCAGTTTACACTGTTGGCAGGTTGTTGTATGGCAAAAGTTACCAGATCCGTCGTCAGACGAATAAACTTTGCTGTTTAATGTGCAGCGTTGCCATTACAAATGATTTATCTGACAATGGCGCCATTGTCAGATGCATAAAATTCGCACAGCTGACAATAAAAATTGTCAGACAATTATCTGGCAATGGCAACGTTATGTGTTTACACGATTGTCAGATGTCTAACAATATTATTGGGTTACAATTTACTGACAATGCTTTTTCTAACAACGTTGTAAGACATAAATTGTAAGTTTACACGGTTGTTAGAAATTTTCTGAACATTTTTCTGCCAACGTTGTTAGATCTGACAAGCGTGTATACATACCTTTAGACAATATGCAACGATAGAAAATCATGTTTTTTAACAACACTATAGTTTCCAACCATTTCCAATCAAAATTTTTATCAAAATTTTAAAAATCATGTTTATTTGTTTAGAGTTGCATTTTTTTTTTGCTCGCTCACATTTTCAACTGCTTTTACTAAACATTCAATAATTTTCGTTACGCACAAAAATATTCAACAAAATTATATGCAACAGGTATCTATTACCATAAGTAATAAAATTACATAATACTGTTACATTATGACTTGCTATAAGCAAAATATATTAAAACAAGGATCATATCACATAGCGTTGCATTTTTAATGCTCGCTACTGTATGTGATACACCAAAAGACAAGGACTAAAAATATCTTTATCTAAAAATAACCTTTTTAATTGCTCAATAGTTTCAGAGTTATTTAAAAATTAGTATCCAAAACAATTTTTATGCAAAATTTAAGATTTTTTACTAAATTTTTTTTGATAAATGAAAAAATCAAAATTCACTAGATTTTCAGTTTTTTCCTATCGGCTCGAGTTTTTTTCAAGGTTTAAATATGCAGTTTTAGCTAAAAAATTTTCACTTACGACTACGCAATAAATATACAAATGTTTCATTTATACAATACACAACAACTAGAAATATCCATGACATCGTTATACTACTAAATTTGTGACTCGTTTCTGCAATTTGCAGCAGCAAAAGTAAACCATTGCACACGAAGTAAAATATATGTATTTCTGTAGAGTTGCGCACGCACAATTTTGTTGAACCCATATTGCGCAGTATTATTTATTTTCGTTTTGATTTTACTGCTATAGTATAATGTATAGCAGCCTTTTTGATGACAATTTCATTGCTGCTAGACATTCTTGTGTGAAAGATAAAAAACAAACATTCTTACGAACATACGCACTACATATATACAAACGTAGATACCAATATACATACAATATGTACAATGTACATTGTACATTAGGTTACATTTCAACCCTTATGTGTTTTATTTTACACACAAAGCAACGAAAGTGCAAAAACAAGACTGCTAAACTACCTACTATAGCAGTAAAATCAAAGCGCAAATTTTCAAATAGATAAAAATATCCAGCATAACAAAGAAAACTCTGACTGGTGTGTAATATGTTTTCGGCAAAATTCTACGAGCACACTGCAGCACGAGGTTGTAGTTTATATATTTGACAAACAAGTTGAATACTGTTTAAGTATGTGGCTTTAAATTGTAAACAAACGCTGCAATTTTTAGTATACCATATGAAAATAATGCTGCAGTTTGTAGTAGTATGGAACACAAAATGTTAAAGAGTGAATATATTTTTTTGTATGGCGTTTGTTAGTAGTTGATATTTATAATAAATGAGAGCTACTGTAGTAGAAAAATTAAACCTTTTATTTTATTTCTATATAACTCGATAACGGTATGAACCAAAATATGCGGAAAAAAGTTTAAGTCGTTTTAATATTAAATTTTTACACGTTCAATACTTTTGGAATTATAAAATTTTTCCCCACATATTTTTTGAAAGGGAGACGAACATATTTTTTGCCGACCAGTGTTATTTGAGTCTTTAATATTTTTTACTAAAAATAAACTAAACAAGCGCGAATGTTATAACATCATATATCACCACCATCAACTTTTTCAAATTTTACGTTATATGGAAGGTGGGCAGTAAAGTGGGCGGACCACGCCCATTTTTATTTCCGAGTTTACATTGGTCCTTGAAATATTTAAACACAATTTGTTGGAGTTGAACCTTACATGTGAGGTGGGCGGTAAAGTGGGCGGACCACTCCCATTTGTGGTTTTCAAGTTTATATCGATCCTCAAACTATTTATACAAAATTTCGTTGTCGTACATGCTTTTGTTTAAGAGATATCAGCAGAAATGTATGAAGCGGACGCCCTGTGTTTATAGTTTTTAACCGATAACTTTTTTATTTATGAACCGATTTTGCCCATTTTCAATACCAAACAAACCTTATATAAAATAATTATATCCTATCCTGCTTTCAACAGACAGATAGACGGACGAACATAGCTAGATCGACTCAGAATCTAACCAGGACCCAGAAAATATATACTTCCTTCCACATGTTACACACGGAATGACAAAATCAATAAACCCCCCATCTTTTTAATGGTGGGTATAAAAATCGGCTTTCAATTTTGTTGTTCTTATTGTATAAATAAATGATATTTGTGCGTAGCTTCAGTGGTAAAATGTATCGAAGCGACTCTGACTGCAATAAAAATATGATTTGTCTGAACATGAACTGCCCCAACTAAAACAAAATAAAAAATGTGTGCGTTTTTCTATCGACGTTTGGTTGAAAAAAAAAAAAACTAGTGAGGGCCAAACGTAACAAGAGTCTTCCAGAAAAGTAATTCACTTCATAATTAAAAAGTAACTAAATTTATAAATCGTGTCTATTAAACGAATTTGTATAAATTTATAAAAATGACATAAGATAGGACATGCAATTGTTTATTTAAAAAATATATGAATTTTAGTTTTAATAAGTTTCTATAGTTGTGAGAATAACACTGGTCGGCAAAAAAAGTCCTCCCCTAAGGACGGATAGTTGGACTTAATGGATTTTAATGTACTAAACACGAATCTATGTACTTTCAGTTTTTTTTCCATCAGGTCTGGATTTTTTTATGGGCGTGTCAAAGATTTGGTCCATAATAAGGCCATTACAAGAGTATATTTCACCACAACTGAAGAACGGTGCCTACGATTGATATACATACATATATGGTAAACCAAAAGATTTGGACTAAAAATTTCCTACATTTAACTAATGGTGATACAATGGTGGGCAAAAAAAAATTTTCTTAAAAAAATAAGTGAATTTGATGTAATTTAACGTACTAAACAAGCATATTTTCTCTCATGTACTTATTTATTTTATGGGCATATTTATTTTATTCAGTGATCACACTAGTAAAACTCGTGAACGAATTGTCCAGTTTAGACTACAGCTTAAGAACCACTTGCACGTTTTAGATAAACGATACAACAAAAGATGCCGATAAAAATTTTCTTTAAGTCAATTCAAAATTTGTCCAATTTTCATAATTTTTTACGCCACTAATTTCCGAATAACTGCGAAAATAATGAGGGGATAACAACTTGTGTTAAGATTACTCAAAGATAATCTATTGGAGTTTAATTTATCTAAATTGCATAAACCGTTCTCGAGTTATTCGAGTGTGAAAAATTGTTTTTCTGACACTAATTTCTGAATAACTCCGAAACTGTTGAGCAGAGAAAAAAAATATAATATTAAGGTGATTTAAATATAATTTTCGTCTCCATCTTTTGGTGTTTAAATTGTACCTGTTCTCGAGTTATTGGAAAATATACTAATGTATTTGCCTTATTAATGGGGAGATATTAGGTAAGTCCATAAAAAATTACGATCTAATGAAAAAAAAAAAAAAAACGGAAAGCAAATTCGCATTTAGAAGATCAAATTCCATCTAACCCACATAAATTATTATTTATTTATTTATTTTATTATTTTTTTTTTTTGAAAGATGACGAACAATTTTTGTTGCTGACCAGTGTAATTAACTGTCACTGTATATACAATCTTCAACGTCTGGATTATAATAAAAAATAAGAAATTTTAATTTTAAAACAAATATAAAAATCATTGTATTTTACACAAATCACAGTGATATCTATAGTGATAGTAAATTTCTAAAAAAAATTCTTATCTACAAAAAACAACAAACGTCATAATAATTTTTAAGTAAAATATATAGTACCTAATAGTTACTAAATTCAGCAAAATAAAAAGGCCAAAAATTAACCAACCATGTTATTTGAATTCATGCTAAATTTATTAGAAATTTGTAGCTATAGTACTCTACAAAGTGATGTATTTTTTACACTCGTGTGCATTCTGTGTAGAAAAAAAAAATCCCCTCAAATGAAGTTGGGAAATTTTTGGTTATTATTAGTTTTTGTTTTGTTCATACATAGTATAAGAATATACAAAAACGTTTAGACGTTTTATGACATCATTTAAAGAAGAAATGTAAAATGGCAAAACAAAACAATATATTGTTTATGTATAAGATGTCTGAACGTATTCATATATGTGAACAATAATAATAATAATATTTTGCAAGGTTACCCAAATCTTTTGTATGAATGAAATTGGTGGTGAATAAAATACAAAAAGAATAAGAACTTGAATTTTTTCTAACAAGTGAAAAAACTTTAAAAATTTTGCATACATTTGATTTTAATCGTACATGACAAACAAATGTGTTGAAGAAATGTATATGTGAATATGAATACGAGGGGTGTTACAAAATTGTCTAGCTAAGGTTATAAAAGGAAACTTGTTTTTAAATGTATGTAATTCAAAATTATGCACAGTGGTTACAAAACGTTTTTTTTTTGGAAATAATTATCTTAGCTGCATGTAAATTGATCGCAGAATTTCTCAAAGGACTTAAAATTTAGTATTTTTGTGTTTTTTTTTTTAATAAAGTTAATATTTAAACTTTAATAAAATTTAAACGAATAGTGAAATTTATTGAAATTTCAATAAAATATGTATAAAATCGTCTTAAAATCCGAGAATTAAAAAAAACTTTTTTTTCATGAAAATACCCAAAATCCGTATAAAACATGTAAGGTGTTTACCTTACATATGGAGATATATAATTAAAATAAAAAAAAATCAAAATTGACAAAGTTTGGATAGGGCTTGTGGGCAGACCTTTGCCTCAAACTCCTCCGTATTTACTTTACACGCATTTGCATTAAGATTTCTTTTGAAAACATTAAAAAATGATAAAGCCCAGAACAAAAACAAAATTTTATCAGTGAATAAATATTGCCACCTTTTTGGAAAAAAAAAAAAAAAAACCAAAAAATGTGAAATTTTTTTAAAGTTCCCAATTTCCAAATATAACTTAACGGATTTTGAATTTTTTAAGAAATGTGACGAATATTTAAAAATTTAGGGGCAATATTAATCCCGTCAATAATTTTGTTTTTTAAATGTCCCATGATTATTAAAAATATTTTCCGACCGCTCATTGTTATATCACAGTCATTCTTTCAATAAATTAAAATAAAAAACGAGAGAAAAATATAGTCGGTCAAGCCCGACCATATGATACCCTATACCATTGTGTACATTATAATTTGGGGAGGATTCTTTTATTAGACTTGGAGCCAAATGTGGACCGATATTCATATTAAGTGTAAAATAAACATACGAATACAGAATACAGTTGATGCTAACATTTATATGAAATTATTCACTTTTGGGTGATTCTCGATAGATGGTCTTATATGGGAGCTATGGTAAATTATGGACCGATGATTGTAAAATTTGGCACTGTCATTTATGTTTATATAAATCTTATTTGTGTCGAATATTAACTTGATATTAACATTTTAATGGGATTTATGCCCGTTAAAGTGATTTTCTGAAAAGGGGTTTATATGGGAGCTATAGTCAATTATGACTTATATGACTTATTAAGACTTATATGAAACTTATATGTACCAAATTTCATTAAAATACTGCTATATTTAAGGGATTTATGATTGTTAAACCTTTTTCCGGGAGGACATTTGTATGGGGGCTAGGGGAAATAATGGACCGATCATAACCAATTTCAATAGGCTTCGTCCCTGGACTGGCACCTGTGTGCCAAATTTCATTAATTTTTGTTCAAAATTGCGACCTGTAGTTTGATTACAAGGTTTACATGGACGGATAGACGGACGGACGGACATTGTTAAATCGACTCAGAAAGTGATTCTAAGCCGATTGGTATAAATTAAGGTGGGTCTTAGACCAATATTTTTGGGTGTTACAAACATCAGCACAAACGCATAATACCCTCTCCACCTATGGTGGTGTAGGGTATAAATAATAATAATAAATAAATTAAATGTTTGGGAAATGTACTCATAAATACGCTCACCTTAAAGATATGTCATTTTTACAATTAAATAAAAGAGGCATTGGACTTTAATAATTACGTATTACATACTTAACTAATTAAAAAGTTTGATATAAAATTGCAAACAAAAATTTGTTTGTTTGCTAGACCAATAAAAGTGTGAGTGAAATGCTTAGACCTTGAGTTTATGTCTAGAAGAAAACAATTACATACATATGTATACTTAAACGAATACAAGCAAAAATGGTGTAAGTTGATAATTAATCGTATTAGAAAAGCTTTATTTTCCATATACTCAATAATAATGTCTATAAATAGTAGTAATATAATAGAAAAGTAAATACCTAATATTATTATAATACTGAGCCTACCTCAAAGTCCAGGGTTTTACGAGCATATCCCTGCAAACATTTTCTATTGCGGAAGTGGCTAAGAAGAGTCTTCCAGAAGTTGAAACTCATCGCCACGACTATTGCCAAAGTATCATTAAAATCATCTTCCGTCGGGAAGAACTGTTCCTCGTGGAAGTGTCTTCCAGACGACTCGAAGAAGACACTTCTGAAAGTGTCGAAGAAGACTCTTCTTGACGCCACCCGGAAGATGATCAGAGAAGTGTCGTCTTATTCTCTTCTAGAAGATGATTTTTAGTTTTTTTATTTCTGTATTTATAATTAAAATTATTTTTTTATATATCATTATTATCTTTATTTCACAATTATTATACATATAAAACTACAAAATAAATAATTTACATATAAATTAATTTAACATTTAAAATAAAATCTCCATGGGAAACTTCTGGTCAAATCCGGTACCTTTAAAAGAAGAAAAGAAGATTAGTAATAATTTTAATTGTTAAATTTTATTTAGATTACCTTTTGTATGAAGAATTCGGCAAGGCACTATTACAGGCAAAGTTTTGGACGTCTTTAAAAATGCAAATACTTGTTCGTTCCATGAAATTTTTCCTAAAATTAAAATAAATTGTGAGTAAAATCTGATATTACTAAATAAAAGTTTTAGAAGATTTACTTACCTTTTAAAAATGTCCTTTATTAATAATTTCTAAATTATTAACAATAAAAAAACACTTATGTAATTATCAGGAACACTTTTTTTATATTTATTATTGCTGCCGAACTGTACCAAAGATAAATTGTTACTGAAAACATGATTCTATCTGCTTCTTTATTGTGTTATTTTCTTTTCATAAATTATCCAACAATCTTACCAACACACGTCCAGAAGATTATTGCGCAATAGTAATGTATTTTGTTTTTGTTAAATTCGAATTATCATCTTATTATCTTCCAGAAGTGACTTCAAAGTATACTTCTGGAAGATCAAAGGACGATAGTAATGTATTTTGTTTTTGTGAATTTCGTACACACTTCTCACAATCATCTGGAAGACACTAAGAAGTGACGTCTGGACGATTAATGCGCAATAGCAATGTATTTTGTTTTTGTATTTTTTGAAAAATCTTCCGACAATCTTCTAGAAGACACTAAGAAGTGGCGTCTGGAAGATTAGCAACAAATTTATCTTCCAAATGTTTGAAGGGTATTAGTATTAAGAAAACAATCCCTGCAAACATTTTCTATTGCGGAAGTGGCTAAGAAGAGTCTTCCAGAAGTTGAAACTCATCGCCACGACTATTGCCAAAGTATCATTAAAATCATCTTCCGTCGGGAAGAACTGTTCCTCGTGGAAGTGTCTTCCAGACGACTCGAAGAAGACACTTCTGAAAGTGTCGAAGAAGACTCTTCTTGACGCCACCCGGAAGATGATCAGAGAAGTGTCGTCTTATTCTCTTCTAGAAGATGATTTTTAGTTTTTTTATTTCTGTATTTATAATTAAAATTATTTTTTTATATATCATTATTATCTTTATTTCACAATTATTATACATATAAAACTACAAAATAAATAATTTACATATAAATTAATTTAACATTTAAAATAAAATCTCCATGGGAAACTTCTGGTCAAATCCGGTACCTTTAAAAGAAGAAAAGAAGATTAGTAATAATTTTAATTGTTAAATTTTATTTAGATTACCTTTTGTATGAAGAATTCGGCAAGGCACTATTACAGGCAAAGTTTTGGACGTCTTTAAAAATGCAAATACTTGTTCGTTCCATGAAATTTTTCCTAAAATTAAAATAAATTGTGAGTAAAATCTGATATTACTAAATAAAAGTTTTAGAAGATTTACTTACCTTTTAAAAATGTCCTTTATTAATAATTTCTAAATTATTAACAATAAAAAAACACTTATGTAATTATCAGGAACACTTTTTTTATATTTATTATTGCTGCCGAACTGTACCAAAGATAAATTGTTACTGAAAACATGATTCTATCTGCTTCTTTATTGTGTTATTTTCTTTTCATAAATTATCCAACAATCTTACCAACACACGTCCAGAAGATTATTGCGCAATAGTAATGTATTTTGTTTTTGTTAAATTCGAATTATCATCTTATTATCTTCCAGAAGTGACTTCAAAGTATACTTCTGGAAGATCAAAGGACGATAGTAATGTATTTTGTTTTTGTGAATTTCGTACACACTTCTCACAATCATCTGGAAGACACTAAGAAGTGACGTCTGGACGATTAATGCGCAATAGCAATGTATTTTGTTTTTGTATTTTTTGAAAAATCTTCCGACAATCTTCTAGAAGACACTAAGAAGTGGCGTCTGGAAGATTAGCAACAAATTTATCTTCCAAATGTTTGAAGGGATGATATATGTGTGTTTGTGTTGGTATATTAATGTAAATATATGTATTTATATGTAGTTTTACTAGTAATAAAGTATAAGTATATGTAAGGAATTATTCTACATATATATTGATTGTATATTTTCTGATATGAATAAAGAAAATGTAGGTCTCATACTAAATAAAACAAACATTTCAAGTAATCTGCAAAAACAATAAGAGTTGCCAAATTAATTGTTAAAATAAATAAAAATAAAATGTGAAAATCATCAATACTTTTCTACTTTTTCTACAGACAAAATTGTATACTATGTGTAAAAGTTTACAATTACTTTTTATTAACAACTGTGCTCTGGTCTTACAAGCATTTGATTCTTTTAAATAATTTCAAAAGGCTATAACTTTGACTCGATTTTTGTCCTAGGTACCAGTCCTGAATCTCTTCTGCGGAAACGATGAAAAAATGCCTGTTTTTTGTGTCCGATTTTCTTGAAAATAAGAAAACATTTTCGCTATAGAATAAAATAGGCACATTTATTTTTATTTTCTCTAAATTTCGAAAAACTCAGGATTTTATTCGCGATTTGTGTTTGCATAAAATGTTTAAAAATATTCGAAGTATCAAGATTTAAATATTTATATAAATTTATTTTTTATTAAATTTATATAAATAAATATAAGTTGCAATACGATTTTACTGAAATAAACAGCGAAAGAGAACAAATTATATCCTCTTTAAATCCCATAATTGCAAAAAAAAAAATTATAATAATATTGTTTAAAAAGTGTACATTACTGCGCGAACTGCAATTGCATTATTGGACCAGTTCCTCAGAACCAGTTGAGTACCAATTGACATCTAACTCGTCACCAAGTTTCCAATTAAGAACCAGTTGTCACAAACACAGTCACTATTTATCAGTTGAGAGTCAATTTGTAACATGCTTGTTAAGTATGCAATTAGCAACTCGCACGCAATAACAATCAGTGGCTGAGTGGTTAGCGTTGTAAAATTCGGGGTGCCGCCATCGTCATTAACGAAAAATTATAAAATAAGAACCTGTCACGTGACTAGTTTTTAACCGATTCGCTTTACTTAGGGTTATATTGCAACTTCATTTTTCAAATGCATTTTTGAAAACGTTCTACCACTTCGATTTTTTCCTCCCGGATTAGGGCTTTAACGGTCATAAATGCCTTAAATACATCTATAATTTAATGAAGTTCTGTGCCGAATTTCATGAAGGTCATCGTTCCATAAATGACCATAGCTCCCATATGAAGCCCTCTTCCGAAAATCACTTTAACGTACATAAATCCCACACAGATGTTAGTATCAACCCAGAAAAATCTTTGCTTTCCTAGTAAGCTAGCAAGTATAATTGAAAATAAAAATAAACTGTTTTTTTTTTTTGCCTTAATAACTACTTATTTTTGTTTAAATTGACCACAAAATCATATAGTTATTTTTTCACTTTAGATGTACTGAAAAATATGTTTCTTTGCGTTGTCCCGAAACGTTAAACGAAAATAAAAACAAGTGCGAATGTTATATTCGGCTCGGCCGAATCTACATACCCACCATCAACTTCTTCATATTTTTTGTTATATGAGAGTTGGGCGTTAAAGTGCGCGGTCCTTGAACTATTTGTACAAAATATCGTTGACGTTTCACCTTATATGGGAGGTGGGCGGTAAAGTGGGCGGACCGCCCCCATTTTTGGTTTCTAAGTTTATATCAACCCCTGAACTATCTGTACAAAATTTGGTTGTCGTACATGCTTTCGTTTAAGAGATGTATGAAATGAAATTAAGCTACAACGGACACCCTGTGTTTCTAGTTTTTAGCCTATAACTTTTTCGTTTATTAACCGATTTTGCCCATTTTCAATACCAAACAAACCTTATATAATATAAATATTTGAGTCAAATTTCGTCTCCCTACGTTGTCCCGTTCGAGCCATATCCTGCTTTCAACAGACAGACATACGGACAGACGGACGGACATAGCTAGATCGACTCAGAATCAAACCAGGGCCCGAAAAAAAAGTTGTGCCAGTCATCCCCTAGAATGAAAGAATAGTTACTGAGATTTCCAAAAATGCAAAAATTATTTTTTTTGACACGCCCCAAAATACCGCTTTTTTCGTTTTTTGTGCATAGCATCGCCTTTTTAAGTCCGATTGCAGAATGTGATATATCGTTTCATTCTAGGGGGTGACTGGCACAACTTATTTTTATTGTATGGAGACCGACCCGCTCTAAAAACCCCCATCTTTTTGATGGTGGATATAAAAACCAACGAAAAAATCATCTTTTTAGATATTTTGTAAAAAGAAACTAACAGCATGAGAATGGGGTTGAACATCAAAATCAATGCGAATCTGTGCAAGGTAACCTAAGTTAAACAACTGATTATTATTTTTGGTTGTTACAGCTGTCAAACTGCATATGTAAACGAGATAAAAAGATATAGTCGGTCAAGCCTGACCATATGATACCCTACACCATCATGTATGTGCATCCAAATTCGGGGAAGGGTCATACATTAGACATGTGGCCAATTGTGGATCGATACTTTTACTAAGTGTAAAATACAAAAATTGTATTTTTATGTTCTTTTTACTTGAATATATTTATTAAATTTGTGTGTTAATTGAAAAATATGTGGCAATAATTTTTCTGTGTTTTGAAAAGAGCTCCAAACACATCTGTTAGCTCAGTGCTCTGACTATTTGGTGCGAAAAGTTAAAGTTCCAGACAGCATTGCTGCAAAAAATTTAGAAGCCAAGAATGGGACACGTTCAAGACCCAAAAGCAGACAAATTTCCCAAAAAAATCGTGATATGGCAAGCTTTATGCAGTTGCGGCAAAAGAAGCAAGTCATTTGTTACAGTGGGCTCTATAAATACCGAAATATACATCAAAGAATGTTTGCAAAAATGGCATCTTTCTTTCATAAGAGAGAACAATGTGTCCACATATTTTTGGCCCGATTTGGCATCATGTCACTCCTGTTAGAAAGCTCTAGAGTGGTATCAAAAAAATAACATTGCTTTTGTACCAAGAGAGGTTAATCCTCCAAGTTGTCCGGAGCTAAAACCAGTGGAGCGATATTGGGCTCTTGTGAAAAGAGAATTGAAGAGCATAAAAAAGGTGTCACAAAATATCGAAGATTTTAAAAGCTGATGAGCAAACTGATCCAAAAAACGTGACTGAAACAACTATCAAATCTCTAATGGAAGGGCTAGCAAAAAAGATCTATGAGTTAATAAGTAGTGCTTAGAAGTATAAAAGTTATATGTTTCTGTGATCTGTAATATAGAAACATTTAACTTTTATAGTTTTGTTCTGCACAGTTTTGGATCGTAGCATTAAAAAGGTGTCGAATTTAAGTCAGCCAGATCATATTCATATGTATACATTTATTAGAACTTTAATACATACATATATACATTTTACATTATTTTCATGAAAATGGCAACACTATCACACAACACTTGTGACAACTGTCATAAGTATGGTAAGACTCTTATGCCTAAGAAACGGGAACAAATATTTATTTAAAAAATAAGAAAAACAAAAAATGAACGACATAAGCAGAAAAAATGTGCTCATACTGTAGAAGTGGGTGAGTGTGTGTATATTTATTTTACAAGGTTTTGTTTACATTTAATAATTTTTTTATTCGTTTGCACTTTCGTCTCGAAATAAAAAAAAAACTTAAAGAAAAAATTCCATAAGAAAACGAATAAAATAATCAAATATTTATAATTTATAACAGGATGTCATTTTGCATAAAAATTGAGAAAAAAGAAAAAATAGAATAATAATATTAGTTTATGTTTATTTTTTATACACAATTAGTGCTGAAATAATGGAAACTGTCAAAAAATATGAATTTCAAAATAAAGTAATAATATTAAGCTAAATAATAAATTTAAGCTAAACAAAAAGACATTTAACATAAACAATTAAAATATAAAAAAAAAAACTATACTGAAAATTTTTTTATACTCAGCATCTCAAAAGATTAAGATTGTCATTCCGTTTGTAACATATCAAAATATTCATCTAATACCCTATAAAGTACATATACAGTATCTCAAGAAAATGTTTTTACATTAAAAGAAAACATGAATTTGTCGAAGTTTGGCTTTAAAAAACTATATAATTTTTTTCTAATGTAAAAATTTTTAAAAAGAATTTGTTAATCAATATATTTATTACTATAAAACTAAACAAACACAAAAATCTTAGTATCAAGAAATTCTTTTTACATTTGTAAAACTGCTTAAGAAAATCACAAAATTTCGGAATTTTTAATTTAAAATGGTAACAGCTGGTATATATAACTGCTTATGGAACCTTTTTCATCAAATAAAATTATTAATGAATGTCAAATTCAATTGGAATTTTGTATATTCCAACATTAGTGCGTTTTTTTAGTTTATTATGATCCTGTAATACCATTTAGTCACTTTCTTCTTCAAATAAGGAGAACAAAAAATGATGTAGGATGAAAGTTTGGACCTTAAGCTGGTATGTTTAAAGCTTTTTGCAAATAAAGTTTGCTGCATTATCACTATTTGCTCATATATGCTTGGAGTAATTATTTTTCTCATGACATGAATTTTAGTTTTCGTCCTTCATAAACTCATATTTATGAACACTTTTTATTAAATGAGCTTTAAAAGTCTTGAAATGTTACTGCACACCTGTTATATTTTATAATAAACCCGATTTTCCAACTATTTTCAATAAAATTGATCTGTATTTAACAATATCTTTTAAATACGAAAATATGAATAATTATTGTTTAATTCTCTAAAAGCTTTCTAAAGGATTTTAAAAGTTTCCGGCGTATTCTGACCGTATTAAATTTACTTTTATATAGTATAAACATTCCTGTACAATATATAATTCGTTCCATAACTTTTTAAGCTTATCAACCTTAATCATTGGGAATGATTATAGTTGTTGAATACTTTGTCTCCAAGAATGTTTCTTTCCATGTAGCTTTCCATCTGTAATTGTAATCCATTTGTGTTTTTTCATTGTTTCTTGAAATGTAAAATTGATATACCCTTTCCACAGCCCTTTATCATAAGCCCTAGTGGATATATTAAAATTTTTCTAGGTTTAACTCTGCCAAATATTTGAAGTAGATGGATATTAAGAGATATGAACTACAATAATGCGGCAATTTTGGAGCGATTTAATATTCTATTAAGTATATATCTTAATAAGGAATACATTTGTACAATATCTTTAACACTTTTCCCAAATTGGAGGTTATAAAAAATCCCAAATGGGTTTATGATCTGGAGTTTTTTCTCTTGACATGCTTAATATATAATTTATGAATTATTCGTAATATATATCATAGATTTGAACACATATTCTTGTACTATGTGATTATAGTTATCACACTGACAATTTATTGGCAATAATACATCCAAAAGTTCCAAAAATTGTTTCACATAGCGACAAAAAACGCAAATGTAAAAACATTTTCTTGACAGGTAGATTAAAGGGTATGTGTAGTTTTTGTTGTTGTATTTTAGTAATTACATTCATAATGAATTTTTTCTGGTAAATCCCGTTAAATAAATATACCTAAAATAAAATATAACAATAAAAATTTGCAATGTTATCAACATTTGCAAATATTGTAAAATAAAGTTGAAATAATAATATTTTCTTCAATGTAAAAACATTTTCTTGACATACTGTATGTATATTCTGGGTCCTCGTGAAATTATAAGACGATCTAGCTATGTCATAACTGTCAGTTAAGGGAGAATAGGGCTGGGGGCGGATAACCTAGGGGTGCCAAATTTGGCTCAAATATTTGTCTTATATAAGGTTTCTTTGGTTCATAAACAGTTATGGACCAAAAACCAGAAAAAAACGTTGTAACAGTATATAATTTTTTGACGATAAATCTTAAAAAAAAAAAAAACATCTAAGTAGGGCAGCAATATCTTACAAATAATTAAAGGATTTATATGAACTAGGAAACAAAAAATAGTGATCCGCCCTTCTCCCATTTGAGGTGAAATTCCAAATTAAGGTGGCACAAAACAATTAAAGATGGTGGGTATAACAGATTCGGCTAAGCATGTTCCAAATGGATTTATACTAAAATATAAAATGATGTTTGTTTTCAGGCAGATTTTAATTGTTATATGCATTTTAGTTTCTACTTTGTATTCCAACTGCTATTTCAATATTGTGGACATTTTAATTCATTCACAAATAAATATTTTATAAATTTTGAATAAAAATATTGCAAAAAAATAATAAATAAACAGAAAATCCTGTGCGTAATTAATTTTAATTTATCATCTATAGTATGATGATAAAAAAAAATATTTTCTTAATGAATGGAAATTTTAATAATTAATTAATAAAAATTCTTTTTCTATTTCAAACTCATTGGAAAATGGACAAAATTTACTCTCTTTCTACCTCTCTTTGTTTATGTTTATTTCACTAAATTGAAAATTAAACACAATTTTCTCTTTGTTTATTTTTAGAATCATATAACTGTATATTTTTTTTTTAAATTTATCTCTACAACAAATTAAAATAGAAATATATTACGATGACGAAAGTGTTGGTATTTGCACTCATTGTGAATATTAAAATAGGCCACAAATAAGATTAATACATCAATATTTCATAAGATTTTTCTTTTAAAAATATATGTATATTTGTGGACTTTTGACAAAACATCTTAAGTCGAGATAAGTTAATTTTCAGTTTATTTAATCATTCATTAAATTAAGATGTTAAAGGCGGATCGATACTTTCCTATAACTCTTATTTTGGAAATATAGTTGAAAAAAAATTAACATTTCCATTGAAACGGTTTTTTTTAGCATTCTTGAAAAATTTTAAAAAATGAGTTATTTTGTTTAAAGTCCACAGATATGTTTGCATATTAGGGTAGTTCAACATTGTATGAAGAAAACCAAAGTGTATCATACCTTTAAACGTACCTCAAATTATGAATGAAGAACATATTTGCCAAATTTCAACTTCATACAATGGTTGGAACAGAATGCTACACGGCCATTTAAGTTGATGATTCCGGACAAATAAAAAAAAATGTCTCACCAAAATTAATTAATTTAGCATTTTTTTCAAAAAAGATAATATGACAAAAAAAAATGACATTTTATACAAAATTTATTAGTAGTTTTACTTTTTATTTCTACGTAATTTTTTAATATGAGGTTTTTTGATTAAAATGGCGATTTTATCCTTCCTATTAGCTATTTTTTAAAAATTAAAAATATATGGGCATATTTATTTTTTTTTAGCTATCGTTTGATTTTAAATCATTAGTATTGGTGAGAAAAAAATTTTATGATTTGTTCTAGGATCATCAACATCCTGTTCCAATCATCTTAAGAAGTTAAAATTTTGCAGATATGTTTTAAATGACATTCCCTTTCATAATTTTAGGTACGTTTAAATGTATCTCGCAAAAAGGGATTTTGGACCACCCTAGTGCATATGTATATAAGAAACATTTTTATATTTTTTCTTTTAATTTTTTAAATTTATTGTTAATAATAATTCATCAAAGACATTTGTTTATTAATGTTTATAAAATGTTAATATTTGTTTTTATTTACGTCATTTTAGTATAATTATATTGTCAATTGTTTAATTGGTTGCGTTTTAAGTGATAAACATAAATATTATGCTAGATTTAATGAATCATATCCGTTGTGATTTTTTTTATCCATATAGATTTTTATTATTTCCCAACAAATGAAAATCTAAACTAATTTTAAAAATATAATAGTATACAATAAAAAAATAATTAATAAAAAATAAAAAAAAATATAATAATAATTTTAGTTTGTTAAAAATTACTTTCCAAATATTTTAAATTGTTTAATTTAATTGTTGCCCCAGAAAGTATGCACCAAATAAATCATAAATTAAAATATGTACATATCTTGTCTTAAAATATATTAAAAATTATTTAGATAAACTTTAGAAAATTTTGAATAACTTTTTTATACAGTATAACAATTACCGATAAAACGAAAATCCAATATAACAAATAGGCAAATGTTTTCATTACATACCTTATATACCGAATGATGAACAAATTTAACTCCCAATATAACAAATTGAAAATAAAATTTCTTCTGTTATTAAGATTTTAAAAATATCTGCTTTAGATAATTTTCTTTTTACTATTTAAAGTGTACATACTAAATAGAACACAGAAAAAAATATTATCGTCTTTTTTACAATTAACTCAGTTGTTTAATTTTGCATAAAAGTTTAATAAATATATTAAAAAAAAAATAAAATAAAAATTAATTTTAGTATGATTTTCATACCTATACACATTTTTAATTCATTCAATCATCTACTTGATTGAATTAATTGATTTATTAATTGGGAATTTTTTTCTGTTTTGTATTTTTTATTGTTTTTTGTAATTGATATAATCATTTTGGTGAGAGGTGCAAATTTAAACAAGTTTATAATTGAATGAATTATTTTCATATTTGTTAATTGGTGACTTTTTTCTGTGAAGAGATTTAGTTAATTATGTAAAATTAGTTGGATTATTTAAATTCTCGAAAATATATTACAAAGCTATTAAAATTTAATTCGAAAACAATAAGGTTGTTCACGATAGGCTGGTTATCAGGTTATTTGATTATATAGTAATATAAAAAATAACAAAATTCATTATTTATTTCAATT
The DNA here is from genome assembly GCA_951394005.1 of Protophormia terraenovae. Taxonomy (NCBI): domain Eukaryota; kingdom Metazoa; phylum Arthropoda; class Insecta; order Diptera; family Calliphoridae; genus Protophormia; species Protophormia terraenovae. The sequence goes on from OX596074.1 coordinate 35,193,127, forward strand.
TTTATTAATTTTCAACACTACAAATAATCAGATAATCATATAATCTACAAGGGTACGAGTGGGCCAAAGTTGGTTATTTTTTGTAATGAATTTTTTCGTTTTTAATATAACCACATAATTACATAACCTGATAACCAGCCTATCGTGAACAACCTTAATGAAACCTTAATTTAAAATATATTTGATATAACGAAAACAACTGTTTAACGAAAAGGCCTGACCATGACGAAATGAAACAGGTGGAAAATGTTCTACAAAAACAACAATACGGTGAATTCATTATTTTTTTATACATGGAGTTTGACACTTCAGCGGGTAAGCAAAAATTGTGCTTATGTGGAGTTTGACAGTTCTAAGTACTAAAAATATAATTAGCAGATTAAGTAAGGCCACCTGTTTAAATTCGCCATGGCCCTGACAGTATATCATTCATTAAATGGAGCTGTTAATTCTGTTTAATTCTAAATAAAGTAGTATTTATTTAAAACAGTTTTAATGAAAAAATTAAATTAGAATAAGATTCGGCTGTGCTGAATCTTTGATACCCTTCACCATATTACCATCTTGCCGACACCATCTTACCGACAAATAATAAAATTTTCGCCTTAACGTATGCTTTCATATTTTCACATTTATAAATCTAAATTTTTTTCCAAACTACGAACATTTGAATACGAAAAAAAAGTCATAGCAAGCATTGCTTTTAAAAAATAATAAACAACAACAATTGAATATTTATATATTTTTTTATGTATGTGAATATATACAAACTGACTGCATATACAAACAACAAGAACAACAATGTTAATCATTATATTACTGCTGTTACTAACTAAACTACTTGCCCATACAAAAAACAACAACAATGCTTAATATAAATATTTTTCTGAGTATATTATTAAATTTTTTTTTAGTTTTTGGCCCATAATTCGGTTGTTTATGAACGAATTTAGTTGATTAAAAAAACCGAAATTTTGTAAAAATATTTATGACCAACCTGTTTGATAGCGAAACTCGTAGCTTATATAGGAACTTCAAAAAGTCTTAAAATGCGTTTTGGCCGATATCTGGGATATAATGGACCGATTTTTTTTCAGTAAAAAAATTTGAAGAAAGATTTTGAATTTTTCATGTAAAAACGAAGTCGCTAAATTATATAGGAGCCGAGAAAAGCCGACAACAAATACGATTTTTTGGGAGTATCTTCGGTTTTTTGCAGATATCTCACTTATTTATCAATCAATTTTGCTCATTTTTATTAGCGATTTTCTAAGGAATATTTCCCACAATTTGATGTATAAAACATATATATCCGATAACTGGGGCTTTCTAAAAACTGATTTCAACAGACAGACGGTCAGACGGACATCTTTATATCAATAAGGATCCAGAATATATATACTTTTTGGGGTCTTAGATGAATATTGTAGAAATTATAAACGGAATGACAAACTTATATACAGTGTTGGAAAAAATAATAGGGACGAGCCTTACTTTCGCAAACAGATGCAAGCAGTTTCTTTATATTAAGTTTTTATTTTGGGGGTCCCGCTATTTATCTGTTCCTAAAATAACGGAATTTCATTATTTGTTTACTTTTTCTCTTTTGCGCTTTTATTTTATATTCATTTGCAAAAAAAAATCAGTGAAGTTGTAATTTCAATTGGAAAAAATAATAGGGACGCACTACAAAAAATTACCATTAGTCAATAAAAATTATTATTTTTAACATAAACATATTAAAAATCCGCAAAGCAAAGTTTATGTGATTAATTTAATCATATTGGTTTCTTGTTTATGATTTATGTCTTCGGTAAATAAACTTGAAAATGGGTCGTGGTGTTCATTGTACGGAATCTGAAAAAAATGTTATTCTTAAATTAAATTCGGACGGGTTATCAATTAGAAAAATTGCACATATAATGAAGTGTTCCAAAACTAAAGTATTCAATGCCATTCATTCGAAAAAAAGTCATGAAACTAGAGGTAGAAAGCGTAAAACGTCATCGCGTTTTGACCAACGTTTAGTTCGACTTTCCAAAAATAACCACTTTATGTCATCAAGTAGCCTTAAAAATGAATTGTGTGCTTCAGTGTCAAGTCGAACAATAAGAAATAGGCTGCAGGTACTCAGGATTAATGGGACGCAGTCCGAGAAAAGTACCACTGTTAAGCAAGAAAAACATACAAAAAAGGTTGGAATTTGCCAGGCGACACCTGTGCCGTAAAAACTGGAACAACATACTATGGTCAGACGAAACAAAAGTCAATTTATTTGGATCTGACGGAAAATCATTTGTACGTCGTCCTGCAAATGCTGAATTTGATCCAAAATATACCAAAAAAAAAAACCGTCAAACACGGTGGTGGTTCTATAATGCTATAGGGATGTTTTTCGGCCTCTAGAGTTGGTCCAATAGTTTGGATTCAGGTAAAAATGAATGCTGCTGACTATATAGACATTCTCCAGAATAAAATGCTTCCATTTTCTGAGGATGAAATACCACTAAAATGGGGATTCATGCAGGATAATGATCCCACGCATTCCGCTAGAAGCGTCAAAACGTGGTTTCAGCAGAATGTGGTGCCTGTAATGGAGTGGCCGTCCCAATCACCGAACTTAAACCCCATTGAGCATCTCTTGGGAGTCCTCATAAATAAAATTGGTAGCTTTAAATCAAAAAATAAACAAGAGTTGTGGGAAACAATTTAAGAAACCTGGTATTCAATTCCGCCCGAGGTATGTGCGAATCTTGTGGGATCTATGAATCGCCGTTGTCAGGAGGTTATAAAAATGAAAGGATCTTCAACCAAGTATTGAGAAAGTATTTGGAAATGATGGTAATGTTAAAAAAAAGAAATATTTTTTCCAAAACATCAAGTGTCCCTATTATTTTTTCCAGGCCTTTAAAAAAAAATATTTTTTGGCTGAACTAGTTCCTTATTTTTGCTTTATAAGTTAAAATATTTGAAGTTATTTAATTTTATGTATATACTTTTTAATATTTATGGAATAGTAAATAAAAAAGTAAGAATATATTGAAAAATTAGAGTGTCCCTAGTCAAAGGCAAAATTTTGGAAAATATAATAAAAATAATTTTAAATCTTGAATAACTCATCACTTATTTGAAAAAAAAAAAAAAAAAAAAAAAACCTTTTAATATACTTAAAATGCTCAGTTGTTTTGATTTCTAAAACAATTTAAAAATCTATAATTGATTTATCTCAATTGAATTATCTCAAAATTTAAAGATGTTTTTGGAATTTTTGAAAATTGTTATGATATGTCCCCAGAAGATCGTTTAGCTTTTTTCAAGTGAAAGTAAAAAAAAATAAATTTTGCATCAGTGTTATTATACCTTTCTTGATATTAGCGCATTCTGTCAACTTGTACGAGCAATAAATTATAATCGAACAACAGATATAAAACAAAACAGGATAATAGTGATATGGGAGAACAAATCACTTGTGACTGTTATATCTGGGTTAGATTTACTTATAATCATAAAATTTAAATACATAATGAACAAAGATCTCCAACGGTTTACATATATCCTGTTTATTTTTATTTATTTCGTGGATTATTGTCTATATTGCAAAATAATTGATGGTATTTATATTCATGCGAAATATATAAACTATACAAAATAAATATAACAAGTTTTAGTACTAAAAAATTTTACTAAATATTTGTATGCTGAATGACAAGAAAACATAACAACCAAACTATTTTTTATTGAACTTAATGAAACTTGATCCAATTAATAAAGGAAAAAGAATCCACAACGTAAACAAAATATTCTTTTAAGGGATTGATATCAAAAACAACTTGTATGAATGTAAAGAAACAGTCATATTAATAACAATAATAAATAAATATTTTAATTTGCATACAGCAGAAGTAAATAAATAAAAAAAGTTACAAAGAAAACAAAATAAGAAAAATAAACAAAAAAAAAAAAAAAAATAATAATAATAACAAATAATTGAGTCATCAGATACAATAGAAATGGACTTAAATGAATGAAAAAGCAAATAATCGAAAAAAAAAAAAAACAAACTCAAGCTAATTCATATGTCAATTAAAAAGTAAATAAATAAAATTTTAAAGTATAAGGCCAAAATAATATTAAAATAATGAATCGATAATATGTTCGATTAAGTTCATTCAATATATTTAGATCATAGTTTTATGGAAAAATCGATATTAAAATGCACAAATACTACTTATGTTAGAATTTTTCATATGTGATTGAAATTTGAAATTTAATTTATACAAACAAATTTCGTATATAGACACAATATTCTTTTCAATGAACCTAAATCAAAATTTTGCTTTATACCCAGCAAAAATTTATTGGCTTTTGGTAATGACTACTGCTTACTAGACTTATTACCTGGTAGTGTGTTGTCATTATTTTTCTCACCTCTTTGAGTAGTGGAATAACTAGTCACCGGTTACAACAAGTTAATTAAGTTCTACAATGGCTCAGTTCGCTAGAGCGTCAGCGTAGCACGCAAAATTATAGAAGGAGCTACTATAGTCCTTTAAAATTTGGCACACAGTTATATAATATTAGAATTTTTATACCCACCATCAAAAAGATGGGGGGTATATTGATTTTGTCATTCCGTGTGTAACATGTCGAAGGAATCATTTAATATCCCATAAAGTATATATTTTCTGGGTGCTGGTTAGATTCTGAGTCGATCTAGCTATGTCCGTCCGTCTGTCCGTCTGTTGAAAGCACAACGTAGGGGGAAGAAATTTGACACAAATATTTATCTTATATAAGGTTTGTTTTGGATTGAAAATGGGCAAAATCGGTTAATAAACAAAAAAGTTATGGGCTAAAAACTAGAAACACAGGGTGTCCCGTTTCATACTTTTCGGCTGATATCTCTTAAAAAAAGCATGTTTGACAACGAAATTTTGTTTATGGAGGGTATATAGATTCGGCCGAGTCGAATATAACATTCGCGCTTGTTTTAATTTATTTCAGTTAAAAATTTTAAAGGGTAACATTCTACATTTGACATTGTGATGGAATCGCAGCAAGAACACTTGTATCTGTCATATATCCATTTTCTTAAAACTCTTATAAATTTGTTAAAATTAATGTCACATTAAAATTATTATGCTTATTATTACTTTTTTGCTTATTCATGGAAATTGTTATAAATATATTAAATTTTTTAAGTGAAGTTAGTTATTGGAGTGTATATTTGCTATAATTGATTAATATCACTCATACGCTTATACTGAATATAAGGCACATAAAAATAAAAAATTGTTTTGTAAAATATTCTGTCGGGTTTTGTCGTAATTTATTGAATTTCGAACAATATTTTTAGATTTTTCCTTGGTAATCGAAAATCGTGGGGGGCAATAAATTTAACTTAAGAGTCAAATTACCAGAAAAACATTCAAGATGAATGAATGTTGCCTGTAAATAGTATTTTGAGAACTCATCTAAGGCATAATGTTTTATTCGTCTTTTGATTATTATACCGGTACCACCATGTGCCTTACCGTCCGGATGTTTTGTGCAATGAAATGTGTAATCTGAAATATAAAAATTATATCTATTGGTGAGATGAGTCTCTGAGACTAACATTGCATCAATATTTTGTTTCTGCATGAAATGAGATATTTCGGATTTATGTTGGTTTAAATCATTTGCATTCCAGAAGTACATTCGCAAATAACTCATTTTCTTGTTAAGAGGTTTTGAATCATTTGGTTCTGCGCTCTTAAAAGTTCTTGTATTGTGTTTTGAAATGGACAAAAAATTAAGGCAGTTTTTTTACTTTGATTTACTTTTAAACATGTATTTTTAATAGGGAACGTAACAAATACGACTTAATCATAAAATTCTGAGGACAACAGTAATTTTATAATTTTTATTTTTTTGAGCAAGAATATAAAGAAAGTTATTTTGTATTTTTTTTTTTTTTTTTTGGAATATAGGTATTTATAATTTGGGCACACAAAAAGTTAACTTTTGAAAAATATTGTATGGGATTTGTAACATTAAACTTAAATTAATTTCGATGTATAGTAAATTTTTGTTTTGGCTGTAATTTTTTAATTTATGAAAAAATATAAAATTGATTTGTTTTTCTGTAAGGTTTCGTTTCTGTAGAAAATAGATTTTGTTATATTTTTATGCGACAACCAAAATTAAAAGTGATAAAAACAAATAAATAAACATTCAATTGAAAAAATAAAAAATACTACTAAAAGGGGAAAAATAAATAAAAGAAACAGTTCCCGCGCGGTCATAAAAGATGAGAGGATAAATGGATGTTAACTTTCATATGAAATTATCGAGCGGGATTCTCTCTCTAGTTGCAGACAAATAATTTTGCCTAAATCTTTTTAAATTTATCAAAATCAAGAAATTGTATTTAAACCCACAGACAACAAATATTAGCGTTGGAAAAAAGAGGAGTAAAGATTATCTCTGCGGCTGACGTAGGCAAGTGTTTTTCTTTCAGAAATTCGATGTTGCTTTCGTTTCATCAAATATTCTCCTTTAAACAAAAATATAATGAATATGTAACGTTTAAGATGCTTAATAAAAATAAGTTTTAAGATTAATTATTAAGTAGATATTGATTTTTATTTCTACAAATATTTTTATCTGAAATTATAAAAATTTTAAATGTTAATTGAAAAATTGCAAAATTTCGCATATATTCGAACATGCTCTCTCTAAGACCTTTCATATGACACCAAATTTCATATTGTTCTCCTATAAGCAAAAAAATTAAAAAGCGCGATAAAATTACGTTTTTATTATTTGATCCCACACGCAAAATTTTGAGACATTCTATCTTAAAATTAAGTAAATTTTTATTATAAATGGGAACATCGGGAGCTTATATTTTTCCATACAAAAGATTAATTGTATATAAAATCATTATATCCTAATATATACATAAACATGTAAACTTATAGTTGTTGACAATAGGATAAAGATTGTTTGTGTCACTAGCAGAATTTCCTTACAATTATTTACTTGTAGTAAACATACGATTAGATATTAAAAATAAACAATCCAATAGAAATTAAACCAGAGAGAGAGAGTAAAATGTGAAATGAGAACAAAACTAATTACAACGAATTAATAAAATTTAAAAACAAAATAAATAACAAGAATATATGCATGTACATAAATATATTACATATAGATTAAATGAAAAATTAAAATACAAACGAAAAAAAGTGTTCCGCCAATTGTTATTAGACAGTGGATTGTGATGTTGATGATGATGACGTGATGATGATTTTCTTATTTTACAACTATTTTTACACGTCACACTGACCTTAACACCGTATTATGACCAGAAAAAAAGCGGGCGTGCGCCACATGTGAGATTGAAAAAAGCATGCTGTGGGAGAATCATACCAATATGCTTTTTATTTTGTTATTGTAGATGCAAGCGGTATATAGGAGGTTAAGAGGAGCACTTTTTTTAATATTATTTTCAGTTATTGCCTGCCGTTTTTTCTGCTTAAATGCTAATGGTTAGGAAACAGTTGGCATCTGTTTGTCTGTCATTGTATATTATAACAATGTTTATATGCAAATTCTCTATAAGATTTATGAATTTAGCAAATAAATATATATATTATTTTATTTAAATAATCTGTTTACATGAATAAAAAAGACCGGGTGCTGAGTAGGTTTAATGAATTTCTGTGTCTGTTGGTGATATTTTTAAAATGTGGGAATTTTTATACGGTTGGTTGAGTTGAGCAGTAACAAAAAAGTAAAATACAATATATTTTTTTAGGTATTTGTTTATTTTAATTATAAAAAAAGCTTTAAAAAATTATAAGAATTATAGCAATACTGCGGCGATGATGATATAGAACAAATTCTGATCATTTTTTAATAATATTTCAACGAATTTTATATAAACGACGTTTTGAATTTTATACGATGTTTCTATTAAAGGTACTTTCAGACGATAATATTTAGTATTAAGATTTTTCAACAGTAAAATATTACGTATTTCATCGGCACGTCAAAAAATCCAATAGAAAATATTTCTTTTGTAAATATTTTATTGTTTTTATTTTTTGTTTATGAAAAATAGAACATGAAAATCAAAAGTTTTATAACAATTTAAAAAAATAAAAAATACCATTGGTATTTTCAAAAAAATTATTAGTAATTTTCCATAATAAAACAATTTGTATTCAGACGATAAGTAAATATTTTAATATTCCAATTTTTGACAAATCTTAATATTGAATATTATCGTCTGAAAAAACATTATTATTATTGTTGTGTTTACAGAAATTGTTTTAACAAATATTATTGATTGAAATATAATGTTATGTTAGCAGCTTTCCATAAAAAGCTAAATAATTTCTTAAAACTTCAAAAAAATACCCAATTTAAGCGATAAATAAATTTGAACACTTAAAGAGTTGTAATTAAAAAGTCCATAAGTTTATATTTAAGTAATTTCATCGAAAATTTATATTTTCATGTTTGGTATAAACCCTACATATTTTTTTCATCTCTTACTTTTTAAAATTTATATCTTTTGTTTTAATTAAAAATAAATATTAGTTAATGTTGTCAGATAACAAAACAAATATTTGCCAATTTTAATAAAAAAAAAAACCTTAATGATATGTATAATATATATGTTTTTCATAAATTAATTAAGACCAGTAAATATATTTTCATTTCCTGAATAATTTAGATGTGCACATTTTTTTACATAAAGATGCTGTGATAGAATTATTATTATTTTTGATAGATTATACAATCACATATTTATTTATTTAATTTACTAATATTACAGGTCAACACTAAAATAAAAAAAATATCATGAAAAATATTTTGTACGTCACACTTTTAACCCATTACGACCAACGAAAATATGCTTCTTTAAAGATTTTTAGGAACTATGTATGGCAAGTCGGAGGCAAGACTTGATGTTAATTTCATAGCACAATTGAGCTTGCTAAGTTCACTCGTATTCTTACACTAAATGTAATCACTTCGGAAATTTGCAACTTTGAAAGACCCTTGAAAAGTAGAAAACTTGCATCGATTTCTGTAAACACAACAACAACTACATAGAATAAATTTTGCACAACTTACTTTGCAAGGGTCTAGCAAAGTTGCAATTCTTAGATAAATACCTTTACTATTTCATTTAATTGTTGTTGAGGTTGCAAAGTGCACTGGTAAAAATTTATTACAACTTGTTTGGTAATTAATAATCATCAATTTTTTTATTGTTAATGTTTAAATGGGAAGATAAAGTTGGACAAATCGGAATTAAACCACAAAAACATTTTGTTCACTCATACTTACGCAATAATATTTTTAGTCATTGACATTCCTATCTAGTAATCTAAGGTATAAGAAATACGTAGCATAAGTTATTTGTGATATAATTTGTTTCTTTTCTCTTGTTGACTTTGTTATAGGGATCGCAATTTCCCCAACTTTTATATTTCCCGGAACAACGGAAAAAAATTTCAATTTCTAGGGATTCCTGGGATACCGAATTAAAAACTATAATTATCCTTACACTCATTAGTTGAACAACTGAGACCCAAATACAATATGAGTCCTTGCATTGGCATATTTAAAACAGTATTGTAAATGTACTGAGACAGGGAAATTTGACTGAAATATTATATGCCGTGAAAGAATTTTTTGGAAATCAACACAATATTAAGCAATATCGAATTTGCAACAAGAAAATAGATATATCGGAAATAAAATAAAATAAAATTTACTCAGACTTTGTTGATATTACTCAAAGAATTTTTAAGAGTTTCGTAAATATCTTTCAAAATTAAATTTATTAAAAATTCACTAAAGAATTTAACGCCTTATTCAAAATAAAAATGTTAAATTTATAAACTTTTTATTAATCAAATTATGAATAAGGCAATTATATTTTAATAATTCTAAAAGTACTGGCTAATTGTTTTCCGAAAACTTTCGGAGTTGGTATAATATAGTTTGTAGCATCAAAGGATGGTCCAACATTGTACGATATCAAAGGGTATCGCACAAACGTGCCTATACTTATGAAAGTGGTCTTCATATGTATATATCTTGGCCAAAATTAAACTTTCTTCGATGGTTGTTGATATTTTTATGAAATTTAAACTGAAAGCTTAAGATGCCAATGATCCTTTATTTTTTATAATATTAATTACAACTAAATAAATAAAATATTTTATAAAATATGAAACCAATTAAGAAAATAGTATTCAATGTTATATATATCACTGTCAAATTAATAACGTACATATATTTTAAATGTCTATATGATTCTTTCAATCAATTGTACTTTTCCATTTGCTGGTACTGACAATTTATTAAGATGTTTAATTGAATTCATGTCATAGATTCATCCTATATAAGTTATTTAATAAACTGTAATAAATACTTACTGATGAAATGTCTTTAAGATATAGTGCCTATATAAATATTTAGCTTAATTTTCTTTAAAAATTCACAAAAATATATGTTTTTCTTAAAATCCATGAGGTTTTCTTCCATTTAAGAGATTTTAAAATTACAGAGAATCCCGAGTGCGATTTTTTAATTGCTTTAATCAGATTAAAAGTGTGACGTGATGGAAATGTTTCATTTAGCTTTCTTTACTATATCCAGTCTAAGCTATAAGAATTTCGCAGAATATATATTTTTATGATCGTTTGTTGACCTGTGTATTTTATTTATTTATTTTATAACCTAGTACTTAACAGATAAATTTACATTACAATTCATAAATAAAAATTTAAATATAAAATAACATAAAATTAAATTTTGTAATTTCGGGAAGATATTGAAGGTATATCACGTTTGGTAAAAAAGAAAACATTATGATATAATTTTTTTCTTCCCTCTTGTTGACTAAACCATATAGATTTTGTTGCTAAATCGCACTTTAACGGCTGAACCAATATTAATTTCAAATTTGACACACTGATAGTACAAGTGCCGTAGCAGGCTATATGCTGTTAGATCTCGATTTTATTAATAAAGCGATTTACAAGAACTTTATTGATTCGATGTAAAAACGTATCCATGTACACACCCCGCTAACTTTTCATTAAAAATATTAGACTGCATTTGTATTGTCTTTACACACAAATTTCCTATTTTATGTATGTAAATAAAATGGCATAGCCAATTTCTTGATATTTTCATTGCTTTATTATAATATTTAAAAATTTTTTACAAATATTCCAACTAAGTATTCAAAAACCGGTTCTTGAAAAAAATTCGATTAATCGATATACCTAACATTTCCATATGTACGTACTCAGATCATAAGTATTACACAAACATACATAAGCACATGTTCACATGTACATACATTTCTATATGATGTTTATATGTAAAAATACAAAATACAGAAAATAACAGAGGGAGGGACATTCCAGACTCGTTAACACAAAGTATATTTGGGTAGTTCTTATTTTTCTTGTTTGTTTAATATCAATACATATGCGTAATTTGTTTTCGAATTCAATTTGTGTCCAACAAAATATGTAGATAAAAAAATAATAAACAAAGAAAATAATTATTTACGATATTCAAAATTGTAGGCACCAATAAATTATTGATATTTTTTATTTAATTTTTAAAAATCTAATGCAATAATAAAAAACTTACCTTTTTTGTTGATTTGCCAATTGTGGCAATAATAAATTTTGAGTATCATTTAACTTGTTAGAGTTTTTGTTATTATTATTATTAAATTTAATAGATGATGTTGTTGTTGTGGTATCATCAAATATTGTATGTTGTGGTTGATTTATTAATGAATCACCACTATCCGCTGCACTGTTAACGGCACAATTACCAAAAGTAATTGCATTTGCAAATAAAATTAAAATCAATGCATTCAATACTAGGGGACACCAAGTACGACGAAATGTACGTGACGCGAACGTGTTCGAGGGCGAGGAGACGTCGCAGGTGCTAGTAGAGAAAGGAATTTTAAATCTTAAAAGTGGACCCGCCATTGATTTTCCGCTTTTCACTTTATGTTTACTACCACTAATACTACAATTAACCGTCATTATTGATGATGAAAAACGATTAAAATTTTTTCTGGGGGTCATCATCATAATTTCTTTATTATTTTTATCCTCAACATTTTTTTCACTATTGGAATTTCTAGTCCGTCTTTGGCAATTTTCTGAACGTGGCAGAGGTTCAACTTCCATCACTTGATTTATTCTTAAATAATTATATTCTGTATTTAGCACTGTTTAATTGTTCACTTTCTTCTTTTTAATTTTATAAAGTTGAAATTATTAAATTAAAATTAGCACTTTTTTGTTTGATTTTTCAACACTCGCGAGGCAAAGAAAAATAAAGAATTATTTTTTTTCTAACCACAAAACGCAGAAGAAAAGGTGTTGTTGTTCTTTTTTATATTTCCCGACTGACACAACTTCTCTCTTTTCTGTCTTCTATTTGACTAGTTTTTTTTTATTATTGTTTTTCTTTTATCCCCATTCCTCTTTCGGTGATAGTAATCAGGCTGTTTTTGTCGAGGCATACAGCGATTTTTAAATTACTAAAACTGTTTTTGAAAATCTAGCGATTTTTGTAAAAAATTAAAAAAATCAATTTGTATTGAATAGCCAAAATTTTGAAATCGCATTGTACGAAAATATGGCTTAGAAAATATATAGTTAAAAAAGTACCTACTTATCATCATCTTTTATACAAAAATGCGAAATTTAGATTAGGACATAACCTTTTCCCACATCAATACCTTTTTTCGAATTCATCACCTAATATATGTAACTTATAAAATTTAAATTCATCAAGTTTTAATAGTAATTTTATCAATAGTACTATATGGAAAAATATGCATATTGGAAATTTTGGCTGAGATATCTGGGTATTTGCTTCATTTGGAAAGGTATGTAGATAATAGTATATCCGTGGATAAGTAAATATGTATATCTATTTTTATATTTATTTACATCAAGGTTGGCTACCGTTACCGCTAAAATACAGCAACCGAAATTATTGGAAATACCGTTAGCGATAAAATACCGATAACGCTAAAATACCCTTACCGAAATAATTCAGTATACCGAAAACGCTAAAAATTTTGGGTTTAAGAAAAATTTTTATATACATATATTTTTATTTTTTTTTTAAATTAAAATAAAACTTGTAATAATGTTATGGGTTAACAACTAGATATTTATGTAAGAGAAAAAAACCTAATTCAATTGTCAAAAACCTAATTCATACAACAACAAAATACATGTAGTCACATATATTTTGTTTTTGTATTTTCAAAAAAATTAGTAAATTTTTTGAAAATTTAGTATAATGTGGCTCTCACATAAACTTCTAATTCTATTCTATGGTTATGGGTATCCTAGAACGACTTTGTAACACTTGACTCCACTTTATATTTCTTGGTTATGAACTGATAATAGAAATTTCTGAAACAACCCTTAAACTATAATTACCGAAATTGCTCAAAATACTGATAACGCTAAAATCCCGTTACCGAAATAACTGAAAATACCGTTACCGCTAAATTACCCTTACCGAAATAATTCAAAATACGATTACAATTACCTTTTTCAATCGATTGCCAACCTTGATTTACATACGTAAAAATTGGAAGAAATCGTGGTTAAAAATTTTAAATTGTAGTACATATTTATAATTTTTAAGAAAATTTTCAGCCTGTCCAACGATGTCGAACGAACTTTTCGTTCAACAAAATGTATGGGAAACAATAACAAAATAATACCATCATTTATATTATACAGAGAGCACAATCGAAAATTCTTAGAATTATGACGGGTGCACCACTTTACATAAGAAATGAGAATATCCATACCACTTTCCATATAAATCGTTGGATAGGACGTTTGTTTTCATTTGAAAATTGATATAAAAATTACTCGCTACAGCTATCAAAATGATTTATGGTATCTAGAAATCGAAAATTTGTTGAAGACCTTTTGCATTTGATGCTTAATTTTAGGGTTTATTTACAAGTTAGGTCTATTTTAATCTAAAGAGATAGAATATGCACACGAAGATGTTTTTTTTGTAGATCTCGATCTATAATCTTTAATACAACGAATCTGGATTGTTTTTAAAAATATTCATACACGAAGTGTCCAACTTTGGGACCCTGTGGACCCGCCCCGGTTAGGTCTATATGACGCTCAAAAATTGCCTACACCTCTACTATCACTGTGTGAAATTCTGACATTGACATCGGACCAGCCGTTCGGAAATTCCAGATTTATTTCCATTTAATTTTTTAAATGGGACACTGCGTTATTGGGATAATGTTAAAGGATGTGATTTGGTAACTCTAAAAATTTAATAAATATACTTGACCCTTTTTTTCCGTAATTATTAAACTTATTTTTTTTTAGTTTTGAAAAATCTCTCGTGACTTTTTTTCTAGCCCGATGAACTTAAAATGAACTTAAAATTTCACCATTTTCGACCAACGTTGGACTTAGGATTCAATCAAATCAAAATTTCTTTATTATCCATTTCAAAATTTTTGCAATCGGCCCCACTATGAGATTGTCAGTTACAGAATAACATAAGCTCTATTCCAGTACTTGTCAAAATTGCAAGTTTTAGTCAAAACTTACAGGAAAGCGTTCCCGTACTAAGAATTTAAATGTATTTTGTTGTTTTTCTGACAATTTATGACTAATTCTGACTAAAACCTGTAAATTTGACGAGTGCAAAAACAAAGCTATAATTTCACTATAAATTTTTTTCTCTAAATATTAATATTCTCCGAAATAATAAACACTAACTTTATTTCGGTTTAGGTTTTTTTTTTTTTTTTTTTCATTTACACTTAAAGTTAGTATTTTAGTACAAACATAACATTAATAATAAAAAAAACCAATTACATAGTGACAAATAGATAAAATAATACAATAATCTCTATTATTTTTTGTTACAAAAAACTCTAACATAGTCTTACACCGTTTGGTGTAATATAAACCTTCACATTACATTCCTCATTAGCTAAACTATTTCCAGATGGTGATTCACCATTGTCGTTAAGAATTAAAGCAAAACGTTTCATAAGACAACTTTTGGCATCACATAGACTCAAAGATAAATCCAATTTAATATCTTCTTTTGGCACATCCGTGTTTAACTCGTCCACGCGTTGTAATTGTAACACAAACTTACCATCGCTTAATGAGCCTTTAGTATTTAACGATTTTAAGGCACTATTGGCACTAATTAAGGACCATTTCTGTGGAGCATCTGAGGTAAATTTCAATCGATCATCTAATGAAATGGAAACTTGTAATTTTAATTGTTTATAGCGTTTAAGAGGAAGACTTTTCAACACTTCCAAACCAGAACGCATAGGACCATCGGTTACGGATTCTTCAGTATTGTTTGCTTGATAAAAATTCAATTGAAAAGGTTCTGCTTTAAGAGTTTGCATATTAACACGTAATATTTGATGATTATTAGTATCGGAGACAAGCATATATTGACCAGTGGCATCAAAACAAAGACCAGCTGGTTCATTGAACTGCTGCAGTTTGGCATCATTATCGTATTGCTTAATAGCCAAAGTTTCAATGGTGCTAGTTTCGACATCGATCACTTTGAGTTTGTGATTGTAGGTATCGGCAACATAAACTTTGCCATTAATATGATTATAAGTAACACCAAGAGGATGTTGAAGTTTAGCTGCGTACTGTTTGCCATCAACATCACCGAAAGCGAAAAGATTCTGTTCAAAAATAAATTACAAATATATTTTAAATTTTGTAAATCCATACTCATAATTTACACACCTGTGGATTTCGATCTCCTCCCACTACAGCCAAAACTTTTCCATCCACCATCGATGCCTTACGTATACTCGAACTCTCACTGTCGGCTATAAACAAAAAGTCCTTGGCCATTGCCAAACCTGAGGGCTGAGCAAAAGCAGCGTTTTGAGGATACGAATTGTTGCGATTCTCTTCCATGCCATTACCAATCACGGAAACACAAGTACGTGGTTCAAATTTCTTAAATTTCCACCAAATCATACCTTCCGGAAAGTAGCCCCATATTTGATGTGTACCTGCCATTGATATGATAATAATGGTTTTCTCAGGTACATTTTGTTCGT
Organism: Protophormia terraenovae; assembly: GCA_951394005.1. Classification (NCBI taxonomy): domain Eukaryota; kingdom Metazoa; phylum Arthropoda; class Insecta; order Diptera; family Calliphoridae; genus Protophormia; species Protophormia terraenovae. The sequence continues at coordinate 35,209,295 of OX596074.1, forward strand.
CCAAATGAAAGGACATATCCATATCACGGGTCCTGAATACCGCCACATCCCAAGGAGAAGAAATCTGCTGCAATGGACCAATTTTACCACCAACACGATCATGACCTTGCTGACCAGTGCCAGCTAAAGTTTCTACAGTTTTGGTGCTTAAAGTAACTTGGCGAATGGCATGGTTTTCGGTATCCGCAACTATCAACGTGTTATTATTGAGAAATACCACACCTTGGGGACAATTGAAGCGGGAAGACTCTAAATCACCATCTGCCAAACCAGCCACACCACTACCAACTTTTTGTAGTACCTCACCACTAGCATTAAAAATCAATATACGATGATTGCCGGCATCAGCTACGGCGAAATTACCCTCCTCACTGCGTGCAATTTTTGCAGGGAATCTTAGTTTAGAGGCTGGCAAAAGATCCACCGAAGGTTTTAGGGGTAAAGTGAAGTATTTTAGCTCTTGCTTTTGTGCAAAGAATCTTAAAGCCTGTTCTGTGAAACGTTCCAAAAACAAACCATGACCTTCACCCATTAACATTAGTAAGGGAGCTCCACTGGGAGCCAACACCATTAAAGTGGGCCAACAGCGCACACCTATGGCACGCCATAAAGACATACGTGGATCATTAACTATGGGATGTTCAATACCATAACGCTGGGCGGCAGCCAAAATATTGGCCGCATCCTTTTCATTTTCAAACTTGGGACTATGGACACCCACCACTACCAGGCCACGCTCAATGGGATATAATTTCTCTAAAGCGTTCAATTCGGGTAATATATGCATACAATTAATACAGCAATAGGTAAAGAAATCTAATACCACCAATTTTCCCCTTAAGCCAGCCAATGTCAAGGGTTGACTCACATTAAACCAATCAAGATCTGTGTAATATAAAAAAAAAAATAATTTAAAATAAAATATAAACAACAATAACTTTTCTCATACCCTTTTGTAATTCATAATTTTGTTTTCTTAATACATCCAAAGCACTATCTGCCTCCCAACGCCTAAGGAAATCTTGAAAAACCTGAGCCTGAGCACCAACATCTTTGGCTGCCCTGTAGCGACCTTGTAGTTCCTCAGTTATATATGCTAGTATGTCCATGGGTTCCAATTCATCAGAGTCCATTTTTGAAAATAGTTTTTGTAGGAAATTTTTCGATTTTGTCCAGAATTTCATAAAAAATAGGAATTTTTTATCTGTAGAAAGTGATTTCACTTTAGTTAAGCAAAAAAGGTAAATATGTCAAAAAGAGGAAGGTGGGGTATGTTCAGTAGGCCAATAAATTGTATTTACAATGAGTGATGTCAACCGTAAATTTGATAAAAAAAAACGTTGAATTTATAAATCATGTGCAATATTTTGAAAATATTTTTTTTTAATTCTACCGCTATTATTAAAGGATATTTTGTGTAATTTTTTACACTGTTATAAAATGTTAAACAGGAGTTAAAGCGTAACGAATCAATATTACCAGAACAATTAAAACATTTTTTAACGTTAATATAGATTTTAATATTTTGCCATTTCTAGTGAATAAAAACATAAAACCAGTTTTCGGTGGCTTTTCCGAACTAGTTATTTGACTTACTATATTAGGGCACCACTAGTTACTTTATTGGTTACTTGACTAGTCACTTTAACATTGACATGTCCTAGAAGAAAGTCAATTGCCACCTTTACGACTAAAAGGCAGCCCTTTTATCGCACATACAATGACCTCATCCGCTACGAAGTATCGCTTTTGTGCTCACATTATCATTTTACTGCTTACAATGAGTCAATAACAAATGTTTATAATCTTCTCGCTTACCATAGACTCACAGAAGTGGCAATTGCTATCATGCTCATTGGTGACAAATGGTTGTAAACCAAGTATCTATATACTAATGAAATTTACTGTAAAAAATGACAATTGCCACTAAAAAATTTGCTGTTATATTATATTGCCGGAATTTGGACAAGTGAAAGGATATTTATTACTGTGGTATGTCCAAAAGCAGATATTGATGTAAATATTTCTGAGTTTGAAAGAGAAAAATATCACCAAAGAGATTAAGAAAAAAATAAAAAAGAAAATGTTATGCGATAGAAATTATCGGTTAAATAGTATAGGAAATATTTATGATTTTAGGACAGTTAGGTAGTTCAATGAGTTTCAAAACTTTTTAGTATCCTTTAAAAAACTTCTTAAGAAAACTTTATAGTTATATAGAACAACTCTTAAAATCCTAATTAGGATTTTCCTTACACAGAAAGAAAAAATATTTTCGAAAAAATTTCAATTAAATTATTAAGTAGAATTTTAAAATGATTTCAAATATTTTTATAATTAAATAAATTACACAAAATCAAAATATTCTAAGAAATTCAAATTTTACATAAAAAATCTAAAATCCAATTTCAATTACGAATAATATATATTCAATTATTGAAAAACATATGAAAAATGTTTATATTCAATTTATCACTTATTTTTATTTATATTTGATTAATTTATACAAGAATAATTGAAATAATGGAAAGTCGATATATTGTTTTGTTTTTAGTAAAAAATATTATAAAATTTTAATATTGATCAATTAATTGGAATAGTTTTTATCTTTGACAGAACATATTCTTTATACTATAGTAGGTGTTTTTTTTTGATACACGGAAAAAATATTTTTGAAAAATTTTAATTAAATTATTAATCAGAATTTTTCAATTATAATTTCAATTATTTTTATAAATAAATTACTTAAAATTGTATATTCATCATTTATTTATTCATAGATTTTAATTTGTAGTATTGAGCATTAATGAATTGATTTTTGTTTTTTAGTTTTAGATATCCTTATTCAGGAGTGAATCTTTGTAATATATGTTAATTGGCCTAAGGAGGCTTTTTTATATTACTGTGAATTTTAAATAAATAAATAAATTTTGATCAGTTGAATAATTGATACAATTAAAACAGTAATTGAAATAGTTTTTATCTTTATCTTTGATAAATCGTTTAATAGACCATATTTTTCTGTGTAGAAAACTTTTTTTTTTTTTTTTAATTTTCCTGTAGAAACTTAAGAATTTTTTAAACAACATTTTTATTTATTTTTTATATTGTTTTCATTAGAAATATTATTTATTGTTTTCATTAGAAATCTTTTCTCTTAAAACAAATTTTTTATTTTTATTTTTGCAAAAATTATTAATTTTTATTAAAATTTTTTTTAAGAAAACTTAAATTGTTAAAATAATTTTTATTGAAATTATAACTCGTAGTTTGTTTTAAACAATTTATTTAACTTTATGTAAAACAAACTTTCTTTATACAATTTTAATGATACAGTTCGAAATTATTATTTTTTTTTACTAAAAGAAGTTAATGTTGCTTTTTGTCCAATTTTTTTGATCTCTAGTAAAGACTACAAAACAATTATAGAATAAAAAATGACCAGAAAATTTGTTTGTTCTAAAGTCTTTGGATTTGTTTCAAATTCTTACTTTTTCAAGTTGTGGCAGCGAGATATTAGAACTTTTTTTGTTTGATAAGACTAATTACTTAAAAAAATAAATGCTTATTTTCTTAGAATAAAAAAACTCAACAATGTTCGAATAAAAAACGCATCCAAATGAAAATATAAAAAAAGTTAATGGAATTTTCTTTTCGAAATTCGCTTTTAAAGATGTTTACTACATATTTCTTCGGCCTTTTCATTATCACCAGCTATTTTACAGATCTCTGCTAAGAGATTTTTCAATATAGCTGCCTGACGTCCTTGGGAACCGTCCAAGGTAATTGTGGGTATAAATGTAATGCTGGGTCTTAGGGCATGGGTAACATCGCCGTTCAATTTCAACAGCTCACTGCCATTGGAACTGTCAAAACATTTTTGTATGAGATCAATATTTTCAATGTTGTGCTGTTTTGCACACTGTTTTTTTTAGAGATAAAAGAAAAATTAATTAATTGAATTTGATTAGAAAATGGAAATTTATATGATAAATATGTATTATGTTTATTTACCTTATGAAAAGCATCTTTGGGCGAACGATTATCACGTATCATACAGGATACAACCTCTAGACGCGCCAGCGCATCTTGTACAACTTCTATGACACAAGCATGATAGGTATTTGCTTCGCACTCCAACGGTCCATGTTGACAATCAAAACGATAACTACCATCGGCATTGGTGTATGTTGTAGCCTTACCGTAGGGTATTAGTTGAACATCCATTAATATTCCTGCCTCTCTATAGGCTGGCAATAATTGCTTCATTATAAAATGTTTACTGTCCGGACATAAGGCTTCGTAGAATACAGCTACGATAACAGGAGCCCCTGGCGCTCTTCTATAGCTTTGTGTTTCCTAAATGTGTTAACAAAGAAAAAAAAAAAAAAACGAATACATTTCATTTGTAATTAATCATTTTTGTTTAATCAGTGATTTATGGTTTTAATACAAAAACCTACGTGGCTAATTTTATGTTGTTTATTTTGTACCACCTGTGCCTGTGGATACTGCATACTTACGGCCAATAGTGTTCCATTGTACAACAAGAAGCGTATTAGCAGAAATGTCAGTACAATAACAATCAATAAGAGGAGAATGCGTTTACGTGTTGCCGAAACCATTTGTATTAGTTTGTATGTTTATATTTATAGTTTATTTAATTATGATTGTTTTTGTTGTTTAAAATAAATTTTCATGTTTTTCTTTTTTTACTTTTTGTAAATTGGTTTTACTACAGTAGCAACAACAACACCAACGATAATAAAACAAATTGAATGTCAATTAATTCTACTGTACACACACTGTTGTAAAAAATGGGAACAAAAATTATAAAATACAGTTGCTGAAAGGTATGTGATCGTTAGAATACATTTTAAATCAAAATTGTTCTTTTTTTTAAATTTAAATGGCGGAGGTACGTAACCAAAATGCCAGGGTATCCCACGTTGGTCCAAGTGGATTCCTAGTCGACCTATATCTTCATATAGGAAGCTGGAACGCTTGGATCATTTAGTAAAGTTTTGAGTTTATATGGTCTCCACCAGGGTAAATCCAATTAAAAGCACGCGGTCAATATAAACGACGCATAAATTACAGTTATGCGTGGTAATTAGGGTGATCGACGCGGTTTTCCAACCGGTTTTAAAACCGGTTTTTTCTGTCCATGTGCTGTCGGTTTTTTCAAAATGTTCATTTTTCGAATGTCGAATAGACCGGTTTTTTTAAACACAAAAAACCGGTGTTAAAAATAGCATGTTATTTCAGAAAAAATGTACTAAATAGTGATATTTGAATCGAAATTTAGGAATGATTTTTTAAATATTCATAAAGACTGATTTCTTATGTTTTAAAAATATAGTTTAAGTCTAAATTGGAATTTATTCTGTAATATTAAACAAATAAATAAGTAGCAATTATCCTGTATGAATTTTTTAATCTATTGTAATATCTGTAATATTTTTACACCCAATTTAATTTTTTATGATCCAAATTTCTTTTATTTTTTAAAGGTGTTGTGTTAAAAAAGTCACCTGCAGAATAATTTCAATTGAGACAGGCTTCCATATTAAGCCATGGTTTCTGTTTATGCTAACTAAAATTTAGTTTAATTTTTGATGATTTTTTTTTTACAATTTTGAAACATAATTATCTTCTAGTCATCTAGATATATAAATTGCTTAGCATTTTTTCTCTTTCCCAAACGACGTAGAAAATTAAAATTTGACTTAATTATAAAACTTTTCTAACGGAGCCATATTTTGAAATTTTTATCAAGAAGCGGATATAAGAGGATTTAAGTGTCGAAATTTAAGACGTAGAAAATTAAAATTCGGCTTACTTATAACCCTATTCATCCTACAAATCCTAACGGAGCCAGATTTTGAAATCTCCTTCAGGGAGCGAAAACACGAGGATCTATATATATGGATTTATATATATCATTCCTAAGCGTGGTTTTCTCTCCAGAGCTCCCAGACGATATAAGAAACTAAAAATCGGCTTACTTATAAAACTATTCATTCTACAAATTCTAACGGAGCCAGATGTTTCTATCAAGAACCGAAAAGTCTGTTTTTGGTATTAAGAACTTTTGAGTTGCTATACTTATTATTTGCTCTCCAAATCCTTTCAAAAACTGATTCTGCATTTCGGTCATTGATTTAAACTTTAATCAATATTATCCCAATAAATTCTAAAGGCTTCAAATAATTGACTTCGATTAGTGAGAGGAAGGTGTCCATATGTTGTTCATATTTTTTTTTTCTTTTAATTTTCGGATTTGTTTGTGCATATAATATTATTTTTTCCTGGCATTGTCAGGCTTATATGCTTGTATTTAATAAATTTTAACTTAAATATTATAAGAATTATTGATTTTTTTAAAGAAATGTAGCCTTTTGATATAAATATCAACTTCTGCAAAAAACCGGTTAACCGGTTTTTTCTGAATTTTAAAAAGTGCAACCGGTTTTTTTTAAATACCAACTATTCGAAAACCGGTTTCTCAAAAAAGTCGAATAATCGATCACCCTAGTGGTAATACACTGCATCGGTGTGAGCGAGACGCAAAATTTTCGAAGGCCGAACAATAAAATCCCGCCTGGCTGTACTTAAGAGATAATTACCGCGACGCGAGAGTTGTTATAAACATGCGAGGAAATTGAAACTTTATTTGCGTTTTTTTAACTTCATATCTACGTTAATAAAAGATACTAGCTAAAAATAAGACTCAAAAATAATTATTATTTATTGATTTTTTTTGTGTTAAAAAAAAAAAAAAAATAAAAAATGCATGTAGAGGACAAGTTTGATTAAAAGTCATCTATGTATATTGTCATCTTACCACATTTTCAAAATAACAAAATATACTGAATTGTCGTTAAGTATCCAGCGAGAATGTCGTGAGTTAAACCAAAAAACTATTTTTAAATGAAGATAAGTAGATAATTCTAACTAATATATTTGACTAATTTATTATACAAGTTTATAGAACTTATATATTGTGCTCAAATAGTTTAAGGACCAATGTAAAATCGGAAACAAAAAATAAGCGAGTTCCGCCCCCTTTACCACCCACCTCCCATATAACGTAAAATTTGAAAAAGTTGATGGTGGGTATATAGTAGGGTGATCGACGCGGTTTTCCAACCGGTTTTTCCGTCCATGTGCTGTCGGTTTTTTCAAAATGTTCATTTTTCGAATGTCGAATAGACCGGTTTTTTTAAACACAAAAAACCGGTTTAAAAATAGCGTTTTATTTCAAAAAACATGTACTAAATAGTGATATTTGAATCGATATTTAGGAATAATTTTTTAAATATTCTTAAAGACTGATTTCTTATGTTTTAAAAATATAGTTTAAGTCTAAATTGGAATTTATTCTGTAATATTAAACAAACAAATAAATAAGTAACAATTATCCTGTATGCATTTTTTAATCTATTGTAATATTTTTACACCCAATTTAATTTTTTATGATCCAATATTTCCTTTATTTTTTAAAGGTGTTGTGATAAAAAAATTTCACCTGCAGAATAATTTCAATTAAGACAGGCTTCCATATTATGCCATGGTTTGTGTTTATGCTAACTAAAATTTAGTTTAATTTTTAATGATTTTTTTTTCTACAATTTTGAAACATAATTATCTTCTAGTCGTCTATATATATAATTTGCTTAGCATTTGTTCTCTTCCCAAAGCTTTCTAAAGCTCCCAATCGACGTAAAAGATTATAATTTGTCTTAATTATAAAACTATAATATATAAAACTATAAGAGGATTTATGTGTCTTTTTCTAAAATTTTTTTCTCTTTCTAGAGCTTTCTAAAGCTCCCAGAAGACGTAGAAAATTAAAACACGTGGATCTATATATATGGATTTATATATATCATTACTAAGCATTGTTTTCTCTCCAGAGCTTTCTGAAGCTCCCAGACGATATAAGAAACTAAAAATCGGCTTACTTATAAAATTATTCATTCTACAAATTCTAACGGAGCCAGATGTTTCTATCAGGGACCGAAAAGTCTGTTTTTGGTATTAAGAAGTTTTGAGTTGCTATACTTATTTGCTCTCCAAATCATTTCAAAAAGTTATTCTGCATTTCGGTCAGGGAGCGCATTACGACGATTTTTTTATTTTGAAAGGTTTACGAATTTAAAACTTTAATCAATATTATCCCAATAAATTCTAACGGCTTCAAATAATTGACTTCGATTAGTGAGAGGAAGGTGACCATATGTTGTTCATATTTTTTTTTCTTATAATTTTCGGATTTGTTTGTGCATATAATATTATTTTTTCCTGGCATTGTCAGGCTTATACGCTTGTATTTAATAAATTTTAACTTGAATATTATAAGAATTATTGATTTTTTTTAAAGAAATGTAGCCTTTTGATATAAATATTAACTTCTGCAAAAAACCGGTTAACCGGTTTTTTCTGAATTGCAAAAAGTGCAACCGGGTTTTTTAAAATACCAACTATTCAAACTATTCGAAAACCGGTTTCTTAAAAAAGTCGAATAATCGATCACCCTAGTATATAGATTCGGCGGAGTCGAATATAACATTAGCGCTTGTTTTGTTTTCTTTTTTAATAAAAAACTAAGCCAAACAAAACGCTTGTTTTATTTTATAATAAGCGTTGAAAAAACGAGTCAAATTTTTTTGGTATAAAAAAAAGTCGAATAAAATGAGTATTCTACTCACTCGTTAGCATTTTAATAAATTTTTATATTTTTATTTTTAAAAAAATTCGTATTAAAAAAAAATAAATTATAAAAATTACGGTTTTCATAATTTGTGTGTATATATTATAAAAACATTTCCGAGTCGTAAAGTAGCTCTAGGTTGGGGAACAACTCTCTCGTCTCGGTAACTACAGTCAGGCGGTTTTTTGTTGTTCGGCCTTCGAGAATTAAAAAAATTTTTAGAAAAAAACTTAAATCCGACTCCTCCGTTCCTTGATAAAAATTTCAAAATTTGGCTCCGTTAGGATTTGTAGGACGAAAAGCTTTATAAGTAAACCGAATTTTAATTGTCTACCACATTTGGGAGTTTTAGAAAGCTCTAGAAAATGACTTATTTTCGCTTCCTGATAAAAATTTCAAAATCCGGCTTCGTAAGACGTAAAGTTACTTCTCTAACTTCTAAACTAAATGAGACTCCAGCTTCAAATTTTGCATGCGTAGGGAGAAGAGATATGTCAAGATTATATATATATTTTTTAAGAATTTTAAAAATAACGTTTTTTGAGATATACTGATTTGAATTTTATATATTGTGCTTTGACATTTGAACTTTTGGTATAATAAAGCTTTGTATATTTCGTTATAAAGTTAATATCTTAGTGTAAAACATTAAACTAAGACTATCTATATCTACGATTTATATTTTAGAAGTTGTTAGTAACTAAAATAGTACACCTTTGTATAGTTTTTACATTTTTTCGATTTTTAAACAGTCATATTTTTGGACCGGAAAGAGATATGGTTATAGAACCTTATGATTATTGGACAATACTTATAGTGAATTTTATTGAAATCAGAATCCATGCTGGGTCCACGCACTGTGCGTGCTATATAAAGGAGTATTGGTTACAAACCATTTTAAAATGGTCACTTTAAATGGTTAAAATATGTGCTTCTTATACAAGAAATCATTATGAGTTTTTTTCATGAAAATCGGTTGGACAATAAAAGGCATTGATGAAGTTCCGAATAAACATTTATACAATCGCAGTCTGCGACAACCTACGGATCTCAGCACAAAAACTGACATCCGGAGTTCAAAGAACGCAATGCGTCAAAACTTTTTGCCATACATTGCAAATACTGGATTATTGTACTCGTCTTCATGGCGTATCACTGCCGGATTCTGGAGTGATACCCATACATAACATTCGTAAGAGTATTCGTATTACAAATTTATATTCAATTAATTTTGGTAAATAGAAAAAGTTCTTATTGGACGGGAATACGGAGGACCGGTTCGTAGAAAACTTCTAGTGCCTACAAGTCTTAATAGGTAGTAAAACTAAACTTCTTCCTAGAACTGTGGGTCATTTGTCTTCAGTTTATTGTGTTCTATTTGATCGTACAGGTCATTATATTATAACAGGAGCTGATGATCTTATAAAAAAATGGTCCGCAATGGATGGCCGATTATTGGCTGATTATTGCCTCTAATCTGTTGCATACAATAAAGACTACCATTCCACATAAAAAATAATCAGGTATGTGATGAAAATCGATTGCGAGCCAAAAACAAAAAAGGTTGTGATACACATAAAATTTTCGATTTCAATTTCGTTTTATTGTAATTCATTTCCATTTTGTTTTATGAAAATCACAATAAATTAGGTTGTGATCATGGTTGTGATAAAAACGAAATTGACATGATTTTATCGTTTTCAAATGGAACAAATTTTGGTACTCGTTTTAAAATTGAATTTGATTAAAACTGTTACAAAGAATTAGAATCATTAAGCATCATTAAGCATGTGTGTAAAAAATAAAAGCTATATTATAGAAAGAAAAATAAAAAAATAATACCTTTTAAAGAACATATATTGAGGGAGAGGGGTTAAGAAAAGTATAGAGATTCTGTAAATCCTAAAATTTTTTATTCTATTGCGTTAAAACACTGAATTTTAAGTTTAAAACTTAAAATATATTTTGTAATTTGTGATGGAACTTATGGTGAAGCGAAGGACCTTATTGTTTAAAAACCTAAATCAGACACTCGAATTAAACTGTAACTTCACATATGGATTTTACAATTTAACTTTTAAGTTTTCTGGATATATCTACCACAAAGGAAAAAACTGATTTTGAATATTCAAAATAATCATTGTGCTAACCCAATTTCAAATCACCAGTAAAAATTTAAAACCAATGCAAAGTCCAAACTGCATCTGCTAAAAAGCGTTCCTATTAAAATATTGCATTAGTTTTTATTTTTGTAGGCTTAATTAGTTAATCGCCAAAAATGTAAATTTATTATTCCTCCACAAAGTGTTATTTTTATGGGCAATTTTTTCCTTTTTATTCAGAAGCAAGGAATATCTCCTTTGTGGTAGCTTCAATTAACATTAAAATAAAATTTATTTAATTTAAATAATACAAATTTCAAAATTAATTTGTTGTGATTTGACAAGAAACGCATTGAACAGAAACAAAAACGGAAAATGAAAACGATCGAAATTCATCACAACCTGATCGATTTAAGAATACTATTTACTTTTGAAATCGATCGAATTTCATCACATACCTGGCTGTAATTATCGGTCGAAATTTATTTTATGTCATAAGTGGGTGCTTAAAATAAGCTCTGAGATAAGAATATTGGATTTTTTGTTTTCATATCTTTAATTTGCTTAATGGTAAACTTTAACACTAAATAATGGTTCTATATTAAACTAGAAATCTTCCTCTTTCTAATGATACCAAATTTTATTTTTAATTCCAGTCTGTTACTTTTGTCATGGAGCTTTAAAAATATAATTGTATACTGCATAATTTAAGCTGTCACAGCTGAGCCACTGTATATTAGTGTGTATCAAAATCTCAAGAGTCTTGTAATTTGTTATTCACTTTAAAAGGAAGAGGAATAACGACATATGTCTTGAAGATTATCACACGTTACGCTGTAGAATACATTTCATTTCTCTCTCTCCGGAGTCAGTAACAACTTTAGCGTGTTCATCATAAATCGTCGATGGTTATATGAATTATTTGTTCATCCATATTATGGACGCATTCACTTAATCTTTTTGTATAATAAAAATTCAACATTAATCTCAAGCCAAGAAGCTACTATAGGAATTTACATATACAGCAAAAGCTTCCATAGGCGGTGATTTTGTCCGTTATCCGGAGATGTCCGTCTATGGGATATGGTTCATCATATTTTTTATTAAGAGGTAATTCAGTAGCATAGGTACTGGTATCTTTTTATTTCAACATCCAAGATTGATTGTAATGAATTAGCTTATACCTCTGTCAAATAATTATATGTGCAATATTTGTTTTCTGGTTTTTATATATTCCAAGAGTGATATACATTTCTTTGGTTTAAAATTTTTTTCATTCTTACCTAATGTCTCTATTTGCAAAATTTTAGGTTCCTCTTGGCATTGTATTTAAAGTACCGTTAAAATAAAAATATCATTCTCTAAATTTTAATAGAAAATAATTATATGTGCAAATTGAAATTTTTACTCAACAGACTGACATGAAGTCCACAGTTTGAACCGTTTAACCAATTAAAGTTAAAATTAAAGTTATTTGGGGAATATTTAAAATGATTAGACCTAAAATACCAAAAAAAAAATTTTTTTTTTTTTAATTTATAGCCAAAATATGTCACCAGGTCATGAACTGTCAGTTGAAGTGCTGAAATCATTAAAGTAAGACTACAATTTATGTAAAATTCCAAAAAATGGTGTATACAGAAAATGTTTATCATAATACTGTTGAAAATTTCCAAAAAATCTGAGAAATTGCTATCATTCTAGGAGCGGTAACCCATAATCAATTGCTGATTAGCGGGGCTTAAGGACATTTTTCGAAGAAAAACAACATGTGTTACAGAAAAATAACGGCCAAATGAACGGGTTTTAATAATTGGACGTTAGCATAAAATAATAAAACAGGTTTTAGATTAAAATTATGATCTTTGGGTAGCAAAAATATAACTAATAGAGCGGTACAAAAATCCACACGCAGGATTTTATGATAAATATAATTTTTTGGTTAAAAACTTTAATTACACCATGAGTTCATGTACATAAGGGATGAAAAATATTATATTTAAATTATCCAAGTGTTTATCAAAAATATTACATTGGTATTCGACGTCTACAAATGACATGCTTGAAGCGCAATCATAGTGTCGAATCGCACATAATATGTCAATTTTAGTTCTAGATAGAAGTTGAAAATATTTATTGGACGTAGCTAAATTAATTCACAGCACAACATAAATTTACTGGACAAAAAATCCAATAGCTTCGTTGATGAATTTCCTACTAAAATTAGATTTTTCAGTAAATTAATGTGACGATGTTACTATATCGGGCCTCAAAATCGGTTTTTAAGTCACAAAATAGTATATTTCTTCAGCGACCAGTAATGATCCACAGACCTTCATGACATAAGGATTTCCAAAGAATACTATATGCTGAGATATATTTAGATTCAGAGCTATATGACAATATCAAATGTTTCAAATTGATTTTCTATAAGTATACTACAGTTTTGACCTATATATATGTAAAGGAAAAAGGACGAATCGGTATAACGAAGGATGCATCTGGTAACGTTATATTAGGATAACACAATTCCTTAACAACTTTAATGAATATTGAAAATTAACTTTATTTAAATAAAGGATTTTTATAAATTTCTTGTCGTGCACATATAATTATTTTCTATGAACAATTTTAAAATCAATTAAATTTTGCCACAAATTACACATAAGAAATAAATTTTTCATTTGACTTATAAAGCTCTAATAAACATTAAAAATATAAAAAAGATTTGAATTTGAAAATCCTATTTTTGAAGAAAATAAATTACTTTATAGGTATGCACATATAATTATTTGACTGGGGTAGATAAACATATTCTTATTTATACATATTAAAATGCAAAAGACCGTAACGTGATGTAAAAATCAAATTTCAAACTAATTAATTATTTGATTTATTCAACAATTTGATTAAATTATTTATGATTAATCGAATAATTTTGATTTGATTTTCGAATCTGACAGTTTAAGACTAGGCCATAATGCTCTAGATATCCTGCAGTCCGTTCTGTTCCTCCAGGCACGATTCGTGTTGTCCAGAATCCATTCCCTTATGGCCCTAAAGTAGGACCCAATTGGAATTCTAACGAATGTCTCCACGAAAGACCTATCCAGTCCCGAGCCAATGCGAGCCAGCTCACCAGCTATTTCATTGCCGAGAATGTCGCAGTGACCCGGAACCCAACAGAGTCTTATTTTATAAACATTCATTAGTCTTCTCAATTCCCTCTTGCACTCAAAGACCAATCTGGATCTAACATAGTGACTTTTCAGGGCCAATAATGCTGCCTGACTGTCAACGTATATAGTGACCTCAGAATTTCGTTCTACATTTTCCTCCAGCAACCCTAGGGCTTTATAGATGCCCAGAATTTCCGCTTGGAAAACGCTACAACTGTCAGACAATTTATATGACCGTCTGATATCAGTTCCCAGAAAGTAAACCCCTGCACCTAGGCATCCATCTTCGAGCCGTCTGTAAAGACAGCACAACCTCCGTGGAGCTTTTCTACTCCAACCCAGAAGTCCCTTTCAGGTATTTCATTAGTGGGAGTAGCCCCGAAGTCAATTATGGTTCCGACATGATCCGTAGGTTCAGTTACGGATAGTGTCCGACCATTAAATTGAACCATATCGAGTATGCTAGCATGCCCCTCTCTGAAGTTCCTCAATAATCCTAGCTCCTTCAATCTAAATAGACTACGAACAGCCATTCCTTTCACGAACTCCTCAATTGGAAGTAAGTGGAGGTGTACTTCTCATAGCGCCAGAGATGCCAGATGAACAGCCATAAGTAAGATTCGGTCTTACAACCGAAGTGTATATCTAAAATACCACTAACGGTCTAAGTCCCCAATTCTTACCAATAGAGTTCCTGCAGATGTAATAGGCATTAAGTCCCCTTTTGACCCTCTCCTGAGTGTTCCTTCTCCAAGACAATTTACTGTCTAGGTAAACACCCAGGTATTTGGCCTCACTTGACAATTCAAGCTCCAAACCATTCAATACTGGTAAGCTAAAAGGCTCAACCTTATATCTACTGGTGAACAAGACTAACTCGGTCTTCCCTGGGTTAACTCCTAATCCTTTACTATCAGCCCAAAGAGACAAATCCCGTAGACCTGATTGCATGACCTCACTGATCGTTGGTAGAAATTTACCAGAGACCAGTATAACCACGTCATCTGCGTAAGCTACAATTTTCCGTCCCCTAGCATCGAACTGTCTCAGGATGACGTTCACGGCCAAGAGCCATAGTAACGGAGAAAGGACCCCTCCTTGCGGTGTGCCCCTTGTCACAAGCTTCCTCACACAAGTGTCTCCCATATTCGAGTTGATAACTCTAGTGCTCAGCGTTATAGTTATCCACTCAATTAGGAATTCACTTGCGTTGATTGAAACCAGGCCCCCCTCAATGTCGAGGAAAGCTGCCATGGTATATTCCCTATGCAACAAACCTCGCTCTATGTAACTCACTACATTATGTAAAGCACTCTCTACAGACTTACCCTTCAGGTAGGCGTGTTGAGCGTGAGTCCCCAATCTATTCCTAAGATGCAGATCAATCAGTCTCTCCATTGTCTTCAGTAAGAAAGACGATAGGCTGATTGGCCTGTAATCCTTGGGTTTCGAGTGAGTCGGTTTACCCGCCTTGGGTATGAAGATGACTCTAACCTCTCTCCACCCCCTGGGAATGTATCCTAACCTAAGGCACTCCCTAAATATATCCACAAGTAGTGAGATGACCTTGTCATTGACATTCTACAACATAGCCGGAAAGATTCCATCTGGGACCGGTGACTTATATGGCTCAAATGTACTCACCGCCCATGTTACTTTGTCTCTAGTAACCATCTCTCTTATTGTGTCGTTATCCCTCTCATCCGAGCCGGATAAATGTAGGTTTTCACTGACACTACCAGATCGCGGCCCAGACTCAATATCAGTACAGCCTGGGAAATGTGTCTCCATAAGTAAACTGAGGGACTCTGAGCTAGACTCTGTCCACGAATTGTCCGCGCGTTGTATATATCCAGGTGCCACGGGGTCCTTGGATAATACCCGTCTAAATCTAGACAACTCGTTCACAGAGTCCACGGACTCACAGAAACTTACCCATGATGTCCGTTTCGCTCTCCTTATGTTCTTCTTATACCTTGCAAAACTATCCCTATAGCTACCCCAATCACTTTCGTTACCTGATAGCTTGGTCCTATTAAACAACCTTCTAACTGTAGACCGCTGGTCCCAAAGTTCCCTGGTCCACCATCTTGGCTGTTTACGTTTGCCCGGATATACTAACGGACAGCTGGGCTCAAAACTATTCCTGATCACATTCGTGAGATTATTCACTACTGCCTCGATACCCTCAGCCGAATTCTTCCAGCTATCAGTATCCCTTAAATCCCTACTCATTAACTCACTAAAAGACTTCCAATCTGTCTTCCTAGAGTTCCTATAGGGCTTTCCCTAAGATCTAAACTGAAGGATATCATGCTATGATCCGAAAAGGAGTAGTCCATGTTTACCCTCCAGTCCCTAACGAAATCGCCCCTCCGGTTTGCTAGCGTTATATCTATAACTGTTTCCCTATCTTTCGTTCTGAACGTGGGATGACTCCCCCTATTACAGATATGAAGATCATAATCAGTTATAAATTTAAAAACTAACTCACCCCTTTTATTGACGTCCCTGCTACCCCATTGATAATGGTGAGCGTTCGCATCACATCCTAGGATCATGTACAGTCCTCTCCTCCTGCAGTGCTCCGCCAACTGCTGCAGAGCGATGCCTGGTGGATCGGCCGCCTCATATGGCATGTACACTGATGCCAAAACCAGCTTTCTGTTTCCAGTAGCTTCCCATTGTAAAACTGTTAGGTCCCCATTACTGAAAGAATGAAGAAGATTAACATTTAAATCCTACCTAACCATTATACATGTTCGTACCTTTTCCAATGTGGATGGTATGAACAGATTGTAGCCTATAGCTCTTAATCCACATACCCTGGTGTTGTTAATCAAGGTTCCTGGATAAGAGCTACATCCACATTGGAGTCAATAAGGAGTTTTGTCAATTCGGTTGAGGCTGCCTCACAATGGTGCAAATTAATTTGCACTACTGTTGTCCTCTTTGGTTTTATCAGACTTAGAGTATCTAAATCTGATAACCCCAAACACGAAATTGACAACTTCCCTTAGTGACTCCAGCTTCTTTAGAGACTCCTGATCCACAGCGAATCTGAAGTCCCTACCTTGGTTCTTCTTACAGATCAAGGTGTTGACAAGCTTCCATTGACCTGTAAGAAGACCTTCGTTCTGGTTCTCCAATACTGTCAGAATGGTTCCAACCTCTAGAATGGGTGGTGGGAACCATGCTGTCACTATTGGACGAAGGGGCAACTCGGATGCCAGTATCACCTTGAGTTTCGCCTCTGGATAGAGTGTGTCGCACTGCGTTTCTAAGAAATTCAAAAGATTTCTTATTTCCGCAGTTGACAGCAGCTTGAATACAATCTTGCATCACTGATTCTCTCGCCTTTTTTGATGTGGATGGCTGTTCATTACCAGAACCAACTCTATTAGTTACCTCCGTATGGGGGCCCCTAAGCGAGCGAGAAGTTTGTTGGTCGTCCCCAGATCTGGCCTTCTTAATGACTCCCTTTTGGGAGCCCTTAAGAGTGCCGGATGGATTCTGGCCAACACTCTTCGATGAAGATGACCTCATGTCAGAAGTTTTGGCAACTATACCAGTATTGTCCTTACGGGTTACACCGGTGGAGTTGGTAGACTTCTGGCATGTCGCCATCTTGCTGGTTGAGGGCTGATCATCCCCAGGCCTAGCACCCCTGATAACCTTTTGTGGTTTGCCAGATTTGCTGGATGGTACATGATCAGCCTTAACTTTGTAAGATTTTGGTTTGCCTGCTGTAACCCGCTGTTCCATAAGGGTTGCAGGTTTAGCAGGTTCGCCTCTACCGTCCCTACTAGCTCCGGCTGGGATCGATGAGCATGTAGACTTTCCTCCTGTGCCCTCACGGGACACCTCTGGAGTACGGTCTGCATCCACATCTGATCCTTCAGGATAAGACATTCCCAAGGAGTCGCAGACAGGTCCGTAGATCCGTTCGAATCTTTTGACGTTCCTTCTGTGCTTCTTGGTAAGGTGCTTATCCTTGCCTGAAAGTGTCGAAGGGTCTCTCTTAGCTATCCTATGCAGATAGATAAGAGAGGCTCTTGCGCCACTTTGCGCTTTCTCCTCTTTGGTTCGGCAATTATCAGCGGTTGTCGCATTAAGCATTAACGCATCTTGTCGAACCAAAGTACTGCCGGGCGTGTGATCCCCCTGATCACTCGAGCAATCCTTCCGCTCCGACCTGACCTCAATACCCTGGTTCTTCTCTTGACCCTGAGCGCGAGTTGAGATTACAGTGATCTCAAACTCATCTTCAGAGACAAGGGTAAGATCCCCGAGTTTTTCCGAGGCACCGGTCGAATAATCAGGAAGATCATCCGTCCCTGATAGCTGGTCCAACAACTGACTTTCCTGTATCAGAATGTCTCGTTGAACCCCCATCATCACATTTTCGTCGTCCGTTAACATGTCCGTTACCGTTCTGTCGCCTTGCGACCGTTCGTCATCTTTCGTCCGATTTAGATTTTTATTTAAAGAGTCAATTTGCGTCCCACGAGTATGCCAGTATAGGGAAAGACCATCTCGCGCAATGACGGCGTGCGCGGACTAGGCTAGAGATTACAACCAACCCGTGCCATGACCTTAACACTGGGTCTCCACGTAATATTTTTATATCATAATATGTAACAGAGAGTGTCAAATCCGCTCTCTGAGAGAATTATCTCACGTGTAGACTAAAATATTAGTATTATAAGAAATATTATGAGACTGTTGTGATAAGATTTTTCTACACAACTATCTTATAAGATTTACTCTCAAAAAATACACACATACGAAAGTTTGTTTATGTGTGTGAATGTGTATTTTTAAAAGTACTTAAAAACAATGTTTTTTTTGTAAAATTGTTTTATTTTAATGGTTATTCTACATTCAGAAATATATTTTCATTAAAATTGTGCTAAAAAATTTCGAATTTCTTAAATAAAAATTACATGTTTACTCTGTGACTGAATGAAAATAATGAAATATTATGAGATTTATTAGAATACATTTACCCCTTGTATAAGATTTAACATAATATTAATAAAATGTTTACTCTCTTCTGCCGGCGTTATCTTACATATTATATCAATGTGGAGACAGTATGTAAAGTGCGCTACATTTATTTGGTCCGCGAGAGACTTAAGAAGTCCTAGGACCGGATATAATACCAATGATACGAACCATCAAGCAATGCAGCATATGATAGAGTGTTCATATCATGTGCCTTATATCCAATTCCCCCGATCCGGCACCTGGGGACGCGTCCGATAGGAGTAAATGTAGCAGAAAAACTCCCACGGAATAATACTATTCAAATTTGAATAAACAAAATTAAAAGTGATTAATCAGAAATTTTATTAATTAGAATTGTTTATTAATCGATTAACTGATTAATATGTGTATAGATAAAATAAAATTTTGTATAACCGATTAATCGCACATCAATAGTATTGACAAAAGACAAATAATGGTAACATTAATTTCAAGATTTAATTTCTGTTTTGAAACTTTAGAAGTACAAAAATACAAAAATGTATAATAAATATTTTAGGAAATAAAAAATAATGTTCAAACAAATGGTCTTCGGATCCCCTTACATCTAAGGAGACTTGGAACCACATTTGTGAACCAATGTACTCTATAAGACGATGCGAAAACTAGGAAATAAAAAGTTGTTATGTTCACCTCTCAGCGGCTAACAGCCGACTTTGAGCCGCCGCCGACAATTTTTAGGAAAGCCGCCGCCACCGTTAAAATCGTTCGTCGCAGGTCTCTGTTTCTCGTTAACACATGTACAATGTGCTTGTTGATTGGAATTTTAATAGAAAATAAAATAAAAATTTAGCTTTTTTATTAATTAACTAAATAAAAACCATGGCCAAAAGACTGCAGGAGTATGTTAAGTACACCATTAAAGAGTTGGATCAGTATACCGAAACAGAAGGTTCATGTGTGCGTAAAATAAACACCAATTTACATTTGTCCATGGGACCTTTTTGTTTGGCTGATTTTAAACATGTTCTAATGGCTCATTTAGTAAGGAGTAAAGTTGGATTCTATGATATACACTTAGATGGTATAGTATTGGATGTTAAAAATATTAAGGTTTTGGGTGACACAGGAGCTATGCGTGCCGATGATCCTCGTATACATGTTAACATCAATGCAGATGTTTATGTTTTTAAGCCCGAAGAAGGAGCTGAGCTCACGGGAGTAGTAAAGCATATAGGCCCCCATCAAGTTGGTGTTATTTTGTATCGAGTATTTAATGCAAATTTAAGAGTTAGCCACAAGGTAGATAAGGCGGAAGTACAAATGGATCAGGAGGTCAAATTTCGTATACGAAATTATAATCTACAAAATGTATTCCCCTATATAGATGGTGAACTATTGACACCAGGAGCTCAAAAGGCCTTAGCCAAGGGGGTAAGCATTATTATATTCTTAAAAAGAATACAAAATTTTATTCAACTTTCTTTTATTGCAGAAAAAGACTGTTTTCAAACAGGAAGATAATGGCGATTCGGGTATAGAGGAAAAAGATGGTGCACAAGAACTCGATGATTTACTCTCTATTATTAAAACTGAAACACCCTCAGAATACGAAGAAGCCTCACAGGCCAGTACTAAAAAGAAATCTAAAAAATCCAATAAATCAATTGCAAGTTCTGAAGATTCAGCGATCACTGAAAGTCCAGCAGAGTCTACAACAAAAAAATCTGCCAAAAAACGTAAAAGTTCAAATTCTTTAGCAACATCTAATAGCACAGAAGATAACGAGCTTGTAACGCCAACTTCACCTAAGAAAATTAAACGTGAATTGACCTTTAGCGATGATTCTATGCCTTCCACGCCTAAAAAGATCAAAAAAGAAAAGGATGCTAGTTCTACAAAAAAACATAAAAGCAAAACAAGTACCTCGAATGTGGATGTAAAAGTTAAAGAAGAAATTGAAGATGATGATTGATAACTAATGCAGTGTAATGAGATTTTTCTCCTTAATAGAACTTAATATATTTCTAGCTATTTTGTTTAATACAAACGTCTTTTTAATTTTATTACTAATTAAGAAGATTTTATAATTGTTTTAATGTAAAAAAAAAAATATATATATTTTTCTACAATTTTAATGTAGTACAAATATTGAGAGCATTTTACAGTGATTAATATAATATATAAACATCTTAATATTAAGATAAAAAAAGAAACTAAATTTGACTTGCTAATAAAAATGCTGATGTTATATTTTTATTTAAAATGTTTGTTTAATTTAAATTTCATTTAATTTACGAGATAATATTCAGCACTTTAAAAAAGGATCATATTTTGAACTTTTTAGAAAGTTCTTAATAACCACTACCAAAAAAGTGAAAATAAATAAATTTTTAGCGGAAAAACAGTAATTTAGAAGAAAATTAAAATTTCACAAATTTTAAAGCATTTTTATTATTTTTTATATGACTAAAGCAGAATCTTTCTTAAAAAAATTTATAAACATAGTTTTAAGAGAAGTTCTTAAAAAAAAAAAAATCAAGAAATATAAAAATAAATTTATAAAACAAATTTATAAACATAGTTTTAAGAGAAGTTGTTCAAAAAGAACAAGAAGTATAAAAGAAGAACATACTACCAATGACAACCATGTGTTAAAAAAAGAAATTCTGCAGCTCTTTTTCATCAATAAGTACTTCTTTCTAATGACAACACAATGTTAAATTCATAACTTTTTTAGTTCATTTTTTGCTGGAATATTGAGAAAATTCTAAATGAAATTGAGATTTTCAATTTAAAAAAATTAAAATTCAATTTAAAAAAAATACAATTGAAATTTAGCATTTGAAGTTAATATTGAGAAAATTCCAAATAAAAATGCGATATTCAATTTGATATTGTAAATGACATTCAGAATTTCTATTTGATATTAAGAAAATTCCATATCGTCACCGAAAATGCAAAACAACGTAACATCAAAATTGTAAAATTTCATTTGAATTTAGATTGCAAATTATTTAAAATATATAGTAGCTATTAAAATTTTTGAGTAAAAGTTATCAGAAATCTTTTTAATTATAATTTTTCTAAAATTTTTATTGATGCTACGTTTCTTGGCTTCAGAAAATTGAAATCTTGAAAAACGTAAACCACATAACTTAAAAAATATTTAATAAAAATTAAATTATTCATCATCAATATATTAGGCAATATTTAGAGATGTAATAACCCAAAAATCTTGTTTGTAGGACAATTTGTTTAGATTTTAGAAAGTTTTATGTGCCTCCTGTAAAATTATGAAAAGTCATGTTACGTTGTTTTGCATTTTCGGTGACTATATAAAAGCAGGAAAAATTCAAATGTAATTGAGAAATTTTGAAATAAAATTGGGAAACTTATTTAATGATAAATAAATATAAATACTTAACACAACTATCTCAAAAAAAAAAAAAAAAAAAAAAAAAAAAATTGGGTTTATGTATTCGATTTTCGTTTATGAAATCGAATAATTTTAAATATTTTCGTCACAAGTTTATAAGTTTAATGTCAAACAACGCTTACAATTTTTCATTTAAGAATATGAAGATGCAATTTAGAGTGGAAATATCAATCCTTTAACAAATTATATTCTTTACGTTTTCTTAAACCCACTTCAAGTTGAAATTGGATTGAAATTTCGTTTGAAATCAGGCTGAATGTTCCTATTTAAAAGTATTTTCCCAAATTAATTTAGAAATTTCTCATTTTCATTTGGATATTTCTAAATATTATATCGATATTCTTAATTTTATTTAGATTTTCTCAATATCAAATTGAAAATCCAATTTAAATTTGAAAATTTCTTAATATTAGCTTGAAATTCTCAATTTTACTTGGAATCAAAATCAAATTGAAAATTTCAATTTTATTTGGAATTTTCTTAATTTTATATTTTATAGAATGTTCTCAATTTCACTTAAAAATCGTGTAACATATAATCTAGTCTATAGTCTATTCTATAGTCTAGTCTGTAGACTAGTCTATTCAGATATCTAGTTTGTAGCATTATCTATAGTATAGTCTGTAGTCTAGCCTGTAGTTTACTCTGTAGTCAAGTTTGTAACCATTCTAGTCTATATGCTATAGACTACATAGTTTAGTCAAATCTGAAGTCTACTCTAAAGTCTATGTATGTAGTTTCTGTTTGGTAAACATTTCAAATTAAAACACTTTACTTTCCTTTTTTATATCACTGAATTTTTATTTTTTTTATTAATAATTAATATTTTTTTATTTAGTTTTTATTTTTTGTCACATATCAAATAAAAATTCACACAGATTGAGACATTTTACACTTTGCAATTCATTATTTTATATTTATTTTATTTATTATTTTTTATAATAATTTTGATTTAGTTACTTAATTAAATAAAACAAAATAAAAAAAAAAAAAAAAAAAAATTATTAACATAATAAAATTAAATTACATTTTTGACATACAATTTATATGTTTCTGTAATTTATTGAATAATTATTATATTTATTTACGCTAAATTTAATTTTATTTCAATAATTTTTATTATTTTAGCTTTTTTCAAGTTTGTTTTAAAAAATGATAAAAAGATTAACAGTTTTATTGAAAAGGGCTAGTTAAAGTTTTAAATATTTTTAAGTTGACTTAATAAAAGTAAATAATGTATGTTAAATTTAAGCCTTTATTGTGTATTTTTAATAAAATTGCTAATCTTTTTATTAATTATTATAATTTTTTTTTTTTATTTTATAAATTTTTCTGTATATTTTTTGGTTTTTGCATAATTTTTTGTTTTATTTTTTAATGACATATCTGTATATTATTTAAATAACATTTACATAAATACATACTTATGTATGTATATAATAGAAAAAAACATACATAGTACATATACATACATAATATACAGAAAATACAATGCAATATATTTTTTTTAATAAAATCTAGAAGTAATTTTTTTTTATATTAAAGTTTAACAAAAGGTACACAACATTGAACCATATAGTTTGATTTCTTTTTTTTATAAATTTTAAGATTTAAGATTATTAATAAAATAAAAATTTTAAATAGGGAAAGAAATAAAGAATTTAAAATAATTAAAATATTTTTAAATTATTTTCTGTTATTAATTTAAATCTTTTTTTTTAATTTCCCTATTTTAAACTTTTTACTTTAATAACATTTTAAGTGCTTATTTTAATTAAAGTTTTTAACATAATATAAAAACCTTTTGAAATTATTAAATATTTAGAGCTTAGTTTTTTGTTTTTTTTCCTTTTTTTATGGTTTAAAGTTAAGTACAATTTGAAAAAAAAAAAAAAAATTTTAGCTGAAAGTAATTAGTTTAACTTTTATTTTTTTTATAATTTTATTTTCATTAGTTAGTTTAAGTCTCTTTTCCTTAACTAATATAAATATTTATATATATTTTATAAATATTTCATTTAATATATTGTTTAACAAAAGGATAACTTCTTTTATTAATAACAACTTAGTTTATTTAAAGGGAAATTAACAACATTTATACATTTACAATTTAATTTATAATTAGTTTTAGTTACATAATATTTACTTAATTAAAGCATTTTTAAAAGTACAATAAAAAAATGAAGAAAATAATTATATTTAGTATAAAAGTGAAAGGATTTTTAATAGAGTAAAGACTATTTTTTAAAATTTGAAATTTTGCTAAATTTTTAATTGATAAAGTTTTGAATTTGTTGTGTTAAAAAGTCTAAAATATTCTTAAAAGTTTGAGGTCATATGAGAATTATTTAAGGGCAACTTTTGGCGGAATTTGATTTATGAGAAAAAATCAAAATCCGATTAATTGTTTTATTTTTACAATTTTGAGAACTTCATTAATTGTTATAATTAAAAAAGTAATTAAAATAATTTTTATCTTTGATAAATCTTTTAATTGAACCAATTTTATTCTGTGTACTAAAGAGACTTTTAAGAAAATTGGTATTTTAAACATAATTATTTGTTTAAAAAGAAAAGTGTTTATTATTTTTTTTACAATTCGGTTTTTAAGAGAACTAACCCAATAAACCAAAAGATATTATAACGATATCGAAACGATATCATCTAGGTGATAAAAACTGTCACTAGTGATAATCGTTTTCGAATCTATAACGATAGTTTTTACGGACTAAAGTGTACCTTTCCTTATGATATCGTTTTTCCATAAAATTATGATATCGTTTTCGGTATTGTTTTTTCCAAAAATAACGATAGTAAAATCGTCATGAACCAAATTTTGTTCTGAACGATATTGAATACTAAAAATTATGTTTATTTGTATTTAAGTATACTAAATATAATTATAAAGAACCATTATCAGCTAAAATGAGAAAAAAATCCTAAATAAATATATTAATTGATATAAAAATCATCATACATGACATATTTTATGCAAATATTATCAACAACATTCGCAAACATGATTATTCCTTGGGGACATACACATTTCTGCAATTACATACCTAAAGAACTTGGTTTTACCACTAAAATTTGTAAACTATTGAATTTTTTGTATTTGATTCCCTGTTTGTTTTTGTATGTTGAAAAATTTTTATTTTTATTTGAAGTTTTTTCCAAATGATAATTTTTATATTTTATTAAAACGAAATATTTCGAAATCTCAATATCATAATAATATCGTTTTCTGTAATACAATATGATATTATAATCGGCACTTAATATGATATCGTTTCCGCTATCATATCGTTCTAAGGTTTATTGGGAAGTTTCTTTATTTTTTAAACAATCGATATAGGAAGTTTCAGCCACATACGAGGTTAGGAAATGAGACAATAGAAATGTATTTGATATTTATTTTTAACTCAAAAGCCATTTAGTGTACTCGGGTCATTACAATCTCGAAAATGAGTTGCTATTATTAACAAATTTTCAATAAGGCCCTAATTAATTGTGGCTGAAAGATTTAAGTTGATTTTTTTTTTGTTTATAAAAAGTTGTAATAAATTTGTTTCGGCAAATAAATGATTTATTAGCCACATATAAATATATGAATATTGTAATAAAAATTTCTCAATTTTAAAAATTTATTTTAGTAATTTTCATAACTAAGTTCGAAATAAAAGTTAGGTTTTTTAAATAGAATTAAACGTTTAATATAATTTCTAATTGTTAAACAATTTTAGAAACAATTTAATTCACTGTAATTATATTATTTGTTTGTTGCAAACATTTATCAAAAACTAGCTTCACTTAACTTTTACTTCCTCAACAACTTTACTTTCTTAAAAATTCTTAGCAATTAAACAAAATAATATCTAAATGATAACAAATTTAGTTTTGGTTTCTTAAATCTAAACAGAAATTTCTTGTATATGTACACGTTTTTTACCTCCACCTGTTTGGGTGGCCGATGTGGTGCCAGCTTGTCTTAATATACCACCACCACCTCCACCACTCCCACTAGGTCCCGTAGCGGCATTACTGGTACCCTGTTGTTGTTGCTGCTGTTGCAATTGTTGTTGTTGCATACTATGAAATGATCTTGGTGGTGGCGGTGGTTCGGGTATATCATCATCTTGTGTTATATCATCATCCATAGTAGCCGAGGCTTTAACAGCATTTTCTATATCCTTAAAAGACATTTGATCTGATGATTGTACCGAGGCGAAATCATATTGATTCAATTGACCCGATGATCCTACAAATGAGCCACGTTTACTTAGTAAACCTGATGATGAG
This sequence comes from Protophormia terraenovae, assembly GCA_951394005.1. Classification (NCBI taxonomy): domain Eukaryota; kingdom Metazoa; phylum Arthropoda; class Insecta; order Diptera; family Calliphoridae; genus Protophormia; species Protophormia terraenovae. The sequence continues at coordinate 35,236,019 of OX596074.1, forward strand.
GTAGCTGCCAATGAGGGATCTATTATAAGACCTGTTGACATAGGATTATAGGTGGCCATTTCCATGGCATTAACCGTCATTAGAAGATCTGTTTGTGATTCAGTGTTAATGGGCACAATATTACTTAGAGTGTAAGTGGTATCTAGAGGAGTATGGTGTTTAGTTTTCAATAAATCCAAAGTACTGGTAGAACAAGCAGCCCAATTAGGATCTATCATTTGTGGCGGTGGTAATTCTACTATAAGTTTCTCATCTTTAGTCTGTAATGATTTTTCATCATAACAACTGTATTCACCAAACACTACTGTCGTTTTTCCACTAACACCAGCACCACTGCCATTAAAGGAACCCGTCTCACTACCCAAGGCATTCAATTTCAACATGCTAGAATTTTTACTAGTATCATTATCTTGCAATTCCTCTTTAGTTTTAGCATCTCGGGCACGTTTTTCACGTTGATGATAAATACCAGCAAATATCAGGATGTTGAGTATGAGTAGAAAACAACCCACAGCTACGGTGGCTACTAGAGCAGTAGTATAACTTTGAAATTGTTTACCACTTAAACGTCTTAAGACTTCTAGATTACCTATGAGACCAGTGGAAGCGGTAGCCATTTCTTTTTCACGACTATCCAAAACCAAAGAACGATTATCAGAGGGCGGCACAGTAGTCATTTCGGCCACAAACATGGCACCATCTACACCACATTCTGGAATAAATTAATATAAAATTTAAAAAATTTCTTAGCAACATCTGTTCTAAAAACTTACCGGTAGTTCCGCCAATAGGTTTTTGTGTGGTATTAGTTTCTTGAGGTGGTGGCGGGGGTGTTGGTCTTCCCTTAGGCAGCAATAAAGTTTCATCGTCATCATCTGGTTTGGTTTGTATTTGGGCTCTAACAATTCCTTTAATGATTATTTCAATATTTTAGAGTTATTTTAGTTTTTACGCATAAATATTTTGATTTTATTTAAATTGAGTCATACCTTCATATAAATTCAAATTATTTAAATCATCTTGGAACTGATGATGTCTCATTGACTGGTCATTCATATTGGCATGCCTATGTAGTTGTGGTATAAGATTTAGCCACATTGAGAGTTTATGGCCTCTATAATGACTTTGTATCTCAGCTTTATTACCTAAAATAAAAAAAACATATTTATAGACTTTAAGTTAAAAATAAAAGAACCATTTCCGAATTTACCCAATTCCATATACAATTGATTGACCACATCATAGGCATCCCAAAATGGCAGTTCATCACTGTCTAATTTATTAATGTTGTTATTATTGTTGGTACTTAAAAAATAATTCACTTCATTGGATGCGCTGCCACTATGATCATCATTACTACGGGAGTGACGTTTATAATAAGTGCGTTTGGTACGACGTTGATTATAGAGCACAGCCAAGTTCAAAGCCTCCCTAGCGGCGGCAGTTGCAACGTCTTCTACAATTGCATTACTTTTAATTGGACCACTGGAGGTTGATGATGTAGAAGCATTTACAATGTTAAATGAAGATCTCTTAACTTTATCATGAGAATCATCGGCAGCTTGATTAGATGAGGATGATACAGATGATGAGGCTGATGATGATGAGGAAGAAGAGGGTGAACTACCAATTAGGGAAGATGACGAAGGTAGGGGAGATGAAAGTGATGACTGATTAGGATTACTGAAAGAGATATAAAATATTATTTAGGTGTTTGTTAAGCGAACTTAAAAAGAGATAAAATATAGCTTAGGTAGGAAGCAAGCGCAGAGAAAACAATCAAATTCGCTTGCTGAATTTCTTTTGGGTCATTTTTAAAGTCTTTACAATTTAGAATATTTATTTTTAATTGCAAATGTTCCTTTCTTTGTTTGAACTTACCCCGTTTTGGCAAAATTTGCCAGATATCTTAACATTAAACGACTGATTTGTTTCTCCTGAGTTGTATAATTATGTGGAAATAGTGGTGATATGGGTAAACCCAACCAAAATGGCACATCTTCACCACGCACCGAACCAGTACGCTGAAATAAATAAATAAATAAATAAATAAATAAATAAATAAATAAATAAATAAATAAATAAATAAATAAATAAATAAATAAATAAATAAATAAATAAATAAATAAATAAATAAATAAATAAATAAATAAATAAATAAATAAATA